>RYFJ01001564.1:0-81611 GCA_003991445.1 Oryza meyeriana var. granulata
TTAGTTGATTGATGAGCCATACGATAAGCTATAGAGCGAGTAAATCGAGCATCGCCTAAGGGAGACGCGGGTTCTCTATGAACCAATTGGTTTCAATGCCGAAGGTCAAACCATAGAAGCAATTTTCTATATAGAACAAGTTATGAGCGGTATAGGAGCAGAAGAAGGACCTACACATGTTTTTTATGACTTGGAGAAGGCTACGATAAGATACCAAGGAATGTTATGTGGTGGCATGGACAAACATAAAAGTTCAACAAAGTACGTTTCCCTCATTAAGGACATGTACAACAATGTTGTGACTAGTGTTCGAACAAACTGATGGTGACACATGTGACTTCCATCAAGATAGGACTACATCAAGGGTCAGCTTGAGCCCCTATCTATTTGCCTTGGTGGATGAGTCACAAGGGACATACAAGGGGATGTCCTTGGTGTATGCTTTTCGCGACGATGTAGTGTTAGTTGATGAAAGCCGAGCGGGAGTAAATAGAAACTAGAGTTGTGGCGGCAGACTCTAGAGTCCAAAGGTTTTAGGCTCAGCAGAACTAAAACCGAATATATGCATGTGACTTCGGCACTGCTAGACATGAGGAGAGGGTGTTAGTTGGATGGTCAAATAGTGCCCAAGAAGGATACCTTTCGATATTTGGGATCAATGCTACAGAGAGATGGGGATATCATGAAGATGTTAGCTCATAGAATCAAACGGGGTGGATGAAGTGGCGTCATCATCGGGTATTCTTCTGTGACAAGGGTACCACAGAAGCTAAAAGGCAAGTTCTATAGAACAGCAATTAAGACGGCAATGTATGGCAGGGGTATTTTAGCAGAATGTGGCCTACAAAAAGAACGTGCATTTCAGCATTTAAGTGTTGCGAAATGCTATGCTGCGTTGGATTTGTGGTCATACAAGAATGGATCGAGTCCCGGAACGATGATATACGTGATAGGTGGAGTAGCACCAATTGAAGAGAAGCTTGTCCAACACCGGTTGAGATGGTTTGGACATGTCTTAGCGGGAGAGACTCCAGAGGCACAGTGCATAGTGGAATCCTAAGGCGCGACAGTGATATTAGGAGAGGCAGGAAGGCCAAAATTGACATGGGAGGAGCAATAAAAGGGACTTGAAGGATGGGATATACCCAAAGATTTATCTTTGAAGTAGGTGTGCTTGGAAAGCAGCCATTTATGTGCCGTGAACCTTGATCTACTGCAAGCTTCTATTGGGTTCACTCTAGCCTACCCACCAACTTGCTTGGGATTGAAAGGCTTTGTTGTTGTTGTTGTTGTTGAGTGCTAACATATTGAAGTTATGCTCGTCCTTGGGCCGTTTGAACTGAATGCAATTATTTCTATTTTAGACACAGAGTACTTGTAATTGGTGGAGGTGGGCTGTTGGCTAGCTGCCTGTTCAGCTGCAGTAGTGCAGGGTAGTGTGTTCTGCAACTTGTGGAACCAAAAGTATGAAACAAGTTTTGACCGCTGGTGCTGAAAAAGGCTATTGATTACACTTTGAGGTAAACACTTTCAGAAGCCCGAACTCTGGATCCTTATACTTTCTTTACGATACGATAGTTGGATGATGATGTAGTGAAGTCTCTTGCCTTGCATTAATCTTGATCTCAACCAGTCAAGCCATATATATCCTTGATATGTCTATCTATATTACTTGTCTTTGCTAAGATAGGATTGTTACGTACAGCAGGTTATCTGCGGTGATGGATATATAGGCAGGCGAATGGTACCATGGTGCTAATGATGCGTTTAGCCATTGTGGCATGTCTGTAGTTTATGGCGGGCTACCACATTATTATTATCTCTGATAAACTTGGCATGCTGCATGGGAAATATGAATGGCACTGCTGAGTCGCATATTTTTCATCCCACTTTGCTCTATGAAGCTGTGCACAGAACTGCTAGCAGTATGATTGGTTCATCTTCTTAGTGTGTAATCTCTCATTTCTCCTACAAGGCTTACATATATGCAGTGTTACACTTGACATGTGATTTTACTTAGGTCTAATGTGACTATTTTCTTTTCTTCTTGCATTAATACGAAACAAAGTACTGTATAGATTATTAGGCATGCTATTAGTTCCGACGTAGAATACGAGTGTTCGAACCGTTTCAATATATTCAAAACTTGCAGCTCATTGCCCCTTGTGGCTGGTGGTGTGGTACACAACTGCAGTGTCACTGGCCACATGATACAGTACACGGGTGGAAAGAAACCGGTGAAAGGCCCTATTGCTCAGTAGTGTTACATATCTGTGTCTATATGATAAATATAAGAGAGATACTGAAGTTATCCTCCATGAGTGAGAAAACCATAAAGAGAACTTTGTGCCAAGACACAGATCTTTTCTGTGATTGGATAAAATTGTTAACTCCGTAGCTGTCTTGGGATTGATTTTGCCTTTTTCTCTTCAAGAAAATTTCCATATATGATTATCATCTTTCTTCATAATATTCATGTTTTATGGTCAACCTTACAGGATACTGAATCAACAGTTTAAAGGAAAGTTCGATGCTGTGTTGGATACCATAGGAGTACCTGAAACTGAGAGAGTTGGCAGTTAATGTTCTGAGGAGAGGGGGACACTATTGACCCTTCAGTGTGACCTTCGAATTTTTCTGTGTTTCGCTGTGATTATTGTTGTTCATTATTGTATTGTTCTTCAATGTGATAGGGAGAAAGCGGCTGCCCTAGCAGATAGATATGGATTGCTTTGGGACTTCCTGCTGCTACTGCTGTTTTACTAAAGAAACAAATGCCAGTACCGTTATTCTCATGGAATAGGTTTTATTTATTCATATAATCTTTTTTTGGATATTTACTGTGTCTTGAGGGGATATATTGTGCTGTAACTACCAGGGTAGCTGGTCATAGACTCATAGACCATCTAGGTTTTCACTTCAAAGCATTATGTGGACTTCCACCAACTAGAACTTGGTCAGTACCTGACTAACTGCAAAGATCAGGCTGCTTTAGCCAAAGTCCAATGAGCATGCCGCCTGGTCTTTAGATAGCTTTTTAGACAATTACACAAATCTATCTAACCTTACTTGATTTGGCTCATAAACATCCCAACCGATTCCCAGAACTGCAGAAAACAACTTGCTAACTATCAGTAGCTGAAAATAAACCTTCAGAGACAAATTAGACATGTAGAGTGAATCTAAAATATTTTCATTTTTATTTAGCAATTTATTGAATTCTTGAATGGATAATAGCTGCATTGGCAATTTGGCATGCTCATACACATGCAAGTATTCTATAAAAAATATATTCATGGTGGATTTAATGTTGCTAATTTTTTGTGTTGTAGATATGCAACGTTAATTCTATAAACTTGGTCCAACTTGAAGAAGTTTGACTCAGATAAACCAAACGTTTATAATATGGAATGGAGAAGAGTAGTTGATAGCAATGTGCCAGCTGTTCTTTTAAAGTTTAGATCCAGCAGTTGAGTGTTAATAATGACTATGTTTGGTCACTGGTGGTGTCGGTTACTTGTGAACTGCTTGGACACTGATATCACTATTGGTAACGACTTAATTCTACCTTAACAATGGTTCAACATAATTCTTTCTTTCTTGATAGAAACAATCAGGATATGTGTGTCTATCATGATATCTTGTGATATACATTTGTATTCATGTGTACCTCTGTATTTAATTTTTAGGAATGAAATACTTCACAGAAGTTATCTACGTGACCTATTCCTTTGTTTATACAAGATGTCTCATGTTGCTTGCAAATTTAATGTCAGATTATTGTGGACATACATGAGAGCTGACTCTGAAGGACTTCATGAGCTACAGAGGCTGTCTGGAGCTGGAAAATTGCAGATACGGTGGAGAAGACTTTCCCATCAGCAAAGTTAAGAGAAGCTCACGAGGCAAGGAGAAAGGCTGGTGCCTGGCAGGGTGGTTTTAGAATTTGACTAGTGTTAGTTAATTTTGCTCTGATAGCACAGAAGAACCGCACCTGTCTGTAAATCGTAAGAAGTTTTTTCCTTTCATTTCTTCTGTTTTGAAAATCTATATCTTTTTGATGCCCTGGCGAATTTGTCGCCCTCTAGATACATGTTGTCATACATGGAAATTCGTAAACAATAATGTGAAGCCCGAAAGAATTATCCAGATCCTCTTGTACACTGCATTACATCTCTACTGAAGAAGTTCTTTTCCTTCTAAATGAAAGGTGAAATGCATGCATCAACCGCAGTAACGGTAGTGAATAATCAGTCATTAGTTTGAGTTAGATTCATTAACCAATTCATCAAAAGCCAAGTTGACAAGGAAAATTGGCCACTTATGGTCAACGCTGAACTCGTGCTATCTGGGATTTATTTCCTATGTTAGATCTGAACTCCACATAAAGCATGAACTTAATACCCGATAACCTTTCCTTTTAAAAGTCCTCGGTGCATATGAAGAAAAGCAAACGATGGCGAAATAACAGTGGGGATGAAAGGAAATGTTAACTGCATGTTTTGTGCTTATGTTATTGGCAGTTTTGATTTGTGAAACTGAACCCTTCCCACTATCAAGACGCAAAACGAACAGTCACCGATGTGCTGATCACTAAAAAGAAACATTATTGTGATGCATATTTCATTATAGAATTTTCGATATTTTCTCGTCGTAGTGGCTATCAATCTCCAGGAAGCTCAGTAAAAGAATACCAAAACTTCGATAGGAAACAGCTATGGTCACTGATCCGCTCATCAACAGCTTCATCTCAGATCAAAACCGACTCTCGTATGCTATTCACAGGTCAGTAGTCAAAACTCGGAACAAGCGCGACAAATTAGGAACATCCAGCCGTTGGCAGAAAACCGCAATCGAATTCGACGGATCAAGCTACGCGATGAGAGGAAAACAGGGGAAATCTGCGTTAGTCCTTCGAAATGCAGGACAGGACAGAGAGCCAGCCTATGGACAGCACCAGTGGAGAAGCTAAGCAGCAGCAGCCGTTGGCTGTGCTGCTGCAGCAGCCGAGGCCGCCGCTGCGGCTGAGCGGCAGTGGTGAAGCGCGTAAGCTCGAAAGGCCCCGTCGCTCGTACTGCCGCCGCTCGATCTCATTGATCCTCTGCTTCATCATCTGCACCTCATTGGCTAGCTCCTCTATCCTTTTCTTTCTCGCCTGCCATTCCAACAGGAACAGTGTAACCACTCTAGAGAAGGCTTACGTATCGTAAGGATTATAGATCACAACTAGACATGTCATATCTTACCTCGATTTCCTGCCTACGGATCTCTTCTTTTCTGGCTTCTGCCCTAGCACTTCTCTGCACCTCGTAGATAATTGCAGCACCAGCGACCTGAAAAACCATGTGAGAATTCATGTCAGCTGTAATATTTTGACGCAATCAAGTACTTCTTGAGCCTGGGAAGTCAGAGAAAACTAAGAATTCTGGATAACCAGCTTTCATGCTCTTCCCTTATTTATGAGAATAAACTGTTCATAATTTTCTGGCATTAGCAGAGAAAAGCTCATTTAGAACAGTTGAGATCAAAGAACTTGCCGAGAAAACAAATAGTTCACCAAGAAGATCTGCGGCAGCTTGAATAGCCTTCTCCTCATTCAGGGGCCGGATGTGAATGTCAGTTGCACGGCCATAAAGCCGCCTCTGCATGTTTGTAGTGAAACGATGGTTTGCCTGAACATAATGAGCCATACACCTTGTCAGCACAGCAGCCAGATGATCTTTGGCCCAAACTAGTGTGCAAGTCATGCATTTGTTAATAACCAGAATGTTACCGCAAAAAAGAAAGATAACCAGAATGCATCCAGTTACTGTACTCGAAAGTCAGAACAGAACAATACGATCTGCACATAATAGAACCATGAACTTGCAAAGGATCAGTTATAGTATGACGCAAACGTAAATCTCCGCCTAAAATTTTTTGATGTTCTACGAAAGGATGGAACAGCAGTATTATGTATCCGCAGTTTCACATCAATTTTATTTGAAACAGACTCACCATCATCATAGTACACAGAAGCCATTCTCAGGTTAGATTTTGTGAAACAATGTGAAATACTGGTGGTGTTCTGAACTGATAAGGATCATGGCCATTGTTCACTCAGTATTGGCAGAATGTAAAAAACATGAATTACCTAATAAAATGTAAGAAATCTTATAATCCGGTTCTAAGCTTCAATCTAAACTGTCCTTGCATAGATATGATTCCTCTTGATATGAGTATCAATCCTGAACTACTAGCATGTAATTCTGACATTTATCCACATCAAACAATTGAACTCAGATAAATGTTACAGATTATTCCACTTGGTATGAACACCAAAATCCTGAATTACTAGCATGTGCTTCTGACATTTATCCACAACAAACAATTGACCTCAGATAAAAGTTGCAGAAACAATCGAGATCAATGTATATTTGTGGGGGACCCAAGAGGCATTGTGAGTTCTGCAAAACTGTAGGACATAAACTCCAGGAAAAGAAAAGGACACTCCAAAATTCCCTACAAAAACGGAGAGATCCATTCCATAGTATCGCTCATGGCCAGAAAGCTCCATTACAGAATACTGCCATTAAACCAGCAATTCTACATGCACACAAGCGTGCAATGCAATAACCCACTAATTTACCAAAAAGGAACAGAACTAATTTCGTTCGCTACTCCCCCAACTAAAGAAATTCAAGAATTTTGGAGGAACATCCTCTTGATCCTCCAAACAGCGCTGGCAAAAACCGATCAAGGAGTTGGCCAGGTACGCGGACGCGGCAATTCATCAGTTCAAGCATCAACGGACGCAGAGAGAGGAGAAGATGAAAGATGAGGATGCCGACGTCACCTGGGCGAGGCCGATGATGAAGCCGCGGAACTTGGGGTGGATGCCGGCGTTGTGCTTGAGGCGGGCCGCGATGGGCTTGCTCAGCGTCCGGAACGCGAGCGACCCGAGCTTCACCAATGGCAGCACCATCACTTCTCGTCGCAGCGCCACTCTTCTCTGCTTGCCTCCCCTCCGTGCGCGCTCGCGTTGGGGGAGGAGGAGGAGCAGGAGACGCGGCGGCGGGGTTCGTATGATCGGTGCGGGGCGCGGCGCGGCGCGGCTTGGCGAGTTTGTTGCGACCGCCTAGTTGGCTTTTTCTTGGAGAGGAAGGAGATGGAAGCGGGCAGGAGGGGTCGTTCAGTTTCAGGCTCATTGGCCAAGTTGGTGCTTGGTGGTCGCGTCTGGTCCTTTTGTGATAATCTCGTCCAAAAAAAAAAAAGAAGAAAAAGGAGACGAGAAGTTCAAAGATCAAAAACTTCATATGAAAGTGAGAGGAATTCTGAATCAGCTTGTTTTTTTGTCTTCGTTCGATTTGTTTCGTTTAACTTTTAAAATAGACATGAACTCTGAATCTCAATCAATGGGAAACTTCGTCATGGTTTATCCCATGTATAACAGGGAACAGAAGAACAAAGGGACTACATGTAAACCAGACGCCAGCAGATGTCCTATATAATGTTACTGCTGAAATTGTGCAATGATAGTTGCCAGTTGCCCAGTTCCAGCACCCTGAATCTGGTAAAACATAGTAATATTTTGCTGCGGAAAGTGAAGCAAGTAAAACTTACCAGACCACACACAGTTCAGTTCACAAGAAGAAGCATGGGGGCATGACAAAACAGGTTGTGTTTAGTAGAGTGGCTTCGACTGAGTTACTTGCAGATCAAGAACATTTCTCAGTTAGTCGCCAAAAAGAAATGGAAAATAGCCAGTCATATATAATCCCATGTGACATAATGTGCCAACCACTATGGAATCTCAAACAAAACCACAAAATTCAGTTGAAAACTTCAGCATCTACTAGACTCGAGAATACATAGACTGATGGTGTAGCTGCATGACATTCGCGAATCGCACGAGTCTGCTGGAGCTAATATTGCCTGTCTAGCTTTTCTGCAAAATTTCCATGCCAAATCACCTAAGGTCTTCATTCTTCTATGTGTGATGCATGGTGAACACACATGTACCATATACCATCAACCTTCTCAAAGACGTTTGTAGCAACTTGCTTTCCCCATGTTCTTCGTTTGGTCTTAACCATTTCCAAGCATGTGACAGAACCAAGGTCTCCATGCACATGAACCTCTACATTCTTGAGATCAATGTTTAATGGGAACTCATAATCTGCGTTGCATACCATCTCCCAGCTTTGCATGACCACATCATAACCTGATATCCGACCTGCAGCAGGATGGATAACATATACATGGTCACCCTTGGCCCATATAGAGTACATCGCTGCAAGATCACCATTCTTGAAAGCCTTGTAAAACCGTGTGTTTGCTGCAAGGAGGGAAGCTTTAGTATCTTCGTGGAGGATGCGCAGATCATCCCTTATCTTTGCAGCCCGGGAATAATCTTCGTCCTGGATGGCTCTCTGCAAATTACGCTGCAGAGTTTCCTCGTCAACTAACAAATCTTCAGTCGTTGGGTACCCATCAGCATCTCCGCTTTTAACACGAGCAGTTTTGCATCGGCGCAAATTGGATGATGCAACTTGAAGCCCTGCACTGAAGATAACATATTAGACATTCTGAAGAAAACACATGTTTCCTGTTGAAAACTGAAAAACATTCTGTCATGCAAATATTATCCATGATCTTTTCTGCTAGCTTTGAATTTCAGCAAGTACGTTCAAAAGCTGGAGTTGGCAACTTGGGAATTAGAACACCTGGTATTTGATTTCCAAGCTACAAAGTTCACTTCTATAGGCCTCACCAAAAATCATATGGTCCTTGCCATCTACCTAAGCGCGTATTTGACCAAGTACGTATTACCTGCACAGTTCAATTTTCCTCATCTACACGTACGGTTTCTCCCACGGGCCCACCCATCCAACAAATTACTCCCAAAACTGATGAAACTTGGACATTTGAGAACCGCAAAACCCACCAAAATCGAATTACCACTAGTGAATCCGTGTGGGTGCATGAGGCGTCAGTTCAAGCAATTGACCCCCAAAAATCTGAGATTCGAAGACAAGAAAGGGCCTCACAAGTTTCTCTGCGCACCGCTCCGGCCGATGCAGAGCAGCGTAGGGGCGGGATTGGCGTAATCGGTGAAGAGCCCCGTCCCGTGGAGCCGCGCGGTCGCGGCTGGCCGCAACCAGGCGCTCGCTGCCGGCGCCGCGGACATCGCAGGTTTCCGTCAAATACCTTTCCTCCGGGGACCGGGGCTCCGGGCTCCGGGTGCTTATCTTTGGACACTTTTGAGTTTTGACTCCCCTCTTCTGGTCTTAACTCTTTTCTGATTTCTAATTTGGTGGCTGTTTGGGTCCTTGGATCTCTACTACTAGCTCCTTCTTACCATGTCAATAGCAATGTGTCTCAGAAAGCATGTCAATAGCAATTTCTGTAAAAGTCTGACAGAGCACTTATAGTATCCTTCTGTTTTTTAATAGATTATAACGATAACTTTAGATATGGTATTCATCTTATTTAAAAATTTAGTATAAATATAAAAAAATAAGTTATGTTTAAAATTTTTAATAATAAAATAAGTGATAACAAAATAAACAATACTTACACAAATTTTATGGATAAGATAAATGGTCGTTATGCCAAAAGTTAGCAGCGTCATTTATTAAAAAATATGGAGTATGATTCCATAATAATTTTAAATAGATTTTTTATTTATCTTCTTAACAATCATGAAAAAGAGCCCGGTAATGAAAGTGATGACAAAACCTCAAAATTAATCCTAAATCAAGTTCACAAATTCAAAGTTAGATTTGGACACAGCCGAACATGGTCTCGTAATATTTATAAAACCTAATACTCATGTATCCATTATATGTACATTTTGGAAGAAGAAAAAAACTTAAAATGTTCAGCAATTCAATCAGATATAAACATGTACTTTGTGACCGAAAGTTTCTCCGTAGACATATATATATGCATAGCCTATTAGGAAAGAAAAACAACTTGAATTAACATATACATTGACCAGTAATTATTTTTGAAAAAAAAATTATTTTACTCTCTTGAACTATCTTATTAAAGTACTTAACCCCTAAACTATTTTTAGGCTCATTTTATACCCCGAACTATTGAAAACGTTTCACTTTACTCTCTATCGATATTTCTCTTTTTTTCTCTCTATATAAATAGTATTTTACAGTGAAATTTGGATAGGACGATAGATGGATTACAACTTACTTCTCTACATTTCATAGAATTTTTTTTATTACTGTTTAGATAGATTGGAAATACCTAAGACTGATTTAAACATCGAGATTTTAAAAATCATGCAAACAATCATGAAAATATTTTTGAACTTTGGTAATAGTATCATCTATGACTTAAAAAAATCAGCTTAAAATATGACTTGTATAAAGAGAAAAAAAAGGCATCAAGGAGTAAAATGCAGCATTTTCAATAGTTTGGAGGGTGAAATAGGCTTAAAAAATAGTTTAGGAGGTTTGATATAATAAAATATAGTTCGAGACAGTAAAATAGACTAATTTTTCACTATTTTTTGACTTGAGTTCTAACTCAATCAGTCAGCTATGCTACCACGGTTTTTATTTGCACTTGAAAGTTGAGCAGTATGTCGAGGTTGTTCATTTGTACAACTAGTAGTCTACCACTGAGCTATCGGATGCACCTTCTATCATGCGATTTCGTAATCAAAACGAAAGTGTGTCTGCCACTAAAGTGGCGTTCTATATAGCTTTTTTTACCTGGCTTATAAGCCATACGTAAAACAAAAAATATTATTAACATATGATTAATTAAGTATTAACTATTAAAAATTTAAAAAATAGATCTATTTAATTTTTTTAGATATTTTTATATAGAAATTTAAAAAAATATATACCGTTTTATATTTTGAGAAACGTATTAATGAAAATCAAGGTATAAGCTACAATCACATTCAAACCAAGAATCTTATGAACCTTCGTAATTTCGTATCCTAAAATTGGCCTCATGTTGACTTGGGAACCAAAAGCTAATTAATCCCTCGGGCCAAACACTGAGCAGCTGAGCCATGGACGCCAGCCGCGACTCCGCCCTCGCCGCCGACGAGCTCCTCCAGGCGCAGGCCGAGCTGTGGAACCATGTCTTCGCATACACCAAGTCCATGTCCCTCCGCTGTGCCGTCGAGCTCTCCCTGACGCCGTCCACCGCCGTGGCGGCGTCGTTACGGTTCCCGACCTCGTCGCCGAGCTCGCGCTGCCGCGCTCCAGGGAGCCCTTCCTGCTCCGCCTCATGCGGCTGCTCGCGCACGCTGGCATCTTCGACGCGGCTGCGGGGGTGGAGGACGCTTACGGGCTCACCGCGGTCTCGCGGCTCCTCGTCTCCGCCTCCGGGGCGGGGCAGGGGCTCTCACCGTTCGCGCGCGCCATGCTGCACCCCATCATCGTGTCGCCGTCCATGGCTCTGGCCTCGTGGTTTCGCGCCGCCGACGGCGGGGCGAACGCGCCGCGCGTGCCGTTCGCCGCCGTCCACGGCGGCCGCGACCTCTGGACAGTGGCGAAGGACGACCCGGAGTTCGGCGCGGCGTTCAACGATGCCATGGCGTGCGACGGGCGCTTCGTGATGGACGTGCTCCTGCGCGGCGACGGCGACGCGCTGTTCCGGGGGATCACCTCGCTGGTGGACGTTGGCGGTGGGTCCGGCGGCGCCGCCAAGGCCATCGCCGCCGCGTTCCCGCACGTCAGGTGCAGCGTCCTGGAGCTGCCGCACGTCGTCGCGAGCCTCCGGCCAGGCGACGGAGGCGTCGAGTTCGTCGCCGGGGACATGTTCGAACACGTTCCCAAGACCGACGCCGTCCTCCTCAAGGTCACAGGCGCCGCACCTCCTCCTCTGATCCTCCCAAGCTTTCCCGACCACCTACGTGCACCGCGCCCTGATGTCGCGGTTGCTTCTAACATCAACTATTTTCGCAGTGGATCCTGCATGGTTGGGGAGACGACGAGTGCGTGCGGATACTGCGGCGGTGCAAGGAGGCGGTGCCGTCGAGGGAGGATGGCGGCAAGGTGATCGTGATGGACCTGGTGGTGGGATCGTCGTCGAGCCCGGGGGACGAGAGGGCCACGGAGACGCAGCTGCTGTGGGACGTGATGATGATGGGGGTGGCGGGGAGCCCCGAGCGCGACGAGCGGGAGTGGCGCAAGATATTCCACGACGCGGGCTTCAGCGGCTACAAGATCCTGCCCGTCCTGGGCATCCGGTCAGTCATCGAGGTTTACCCTTAGATTTCCTCTCCGTTAAGGAACCTGTGCTTAATGGTCACCCAAAACTACAGTACTACTACATCCACAATGATCACTCAAAACTACACCATCCTTCCAAATGGAACGCATCTGATGTAAAAGCACAAAAGAGGTGCATAATAAACATAGCTCTGCAATTTGTATGAATACAGAAACGAAGGTTCATGATAGGGATCAGAAGCAAACCATAGCACTTCTGAGATTAGGTCCATAACTAGGTCTACATAACATAAATGTGCGATGGTACATTAACAACGACGCCAAACATCACTGCCCTTCCGACTCGAGAGCTAGAGCTGCAAACAAACATACAATCGGATCACTTTATTCGCTTAACGGCATGTTGGTTTTCAGGCGTGAGGCAGCAATGCCCTGCATGCAAAGCATCAAGAACGGTGGGACTAAGAATCACACAAATGACGTTTATATCTGGGACGATTAGGCGCTGAGTGGCTGTGTCTCCACATGTATGTATCCCTCCGTGTGTAAATGACCAATTAGCTTTTGCATAGTACTAGGTCCAAAGGTACTGGAGAAGTGAAATTTCTTAAAAGGTAGTAGGAAGAACTAGAACATACCGGTTACTCAAGTAGCATCATATTCCTAAAGGAGCAGCACAAAGAGCATGAAGAGCACCGGGAGTAGTGCAATTGTATCCAAACAAGTCTAGCATCCGTGGATTTTGGCAATCAGTTTCGTAATTCCCTTCCTTTTCACCATCTTTGTCTGTTGGAATAATCTTCTCGGTCAAGGAAAAACCGAAAAGACGGCAACTAGTTCTGCCAACCTCCCTTCCACCATGACCAGGCTTAGCATTCCCAGGTGTTGAAGCCTTTCCAATCTCAAACTGTTCCCAGCTAGTTTCACCAGGCAACTTATACTGTGGCAAGGCGCTGCCATTTCCACTCTTGTCATTGTTCTTGCTTGCCAATTCAAGCTGTGGAACCCCTGTTTGGTATAACATAAGACTGGAAGGTGGAGAAGGCAGCACAGTAGACAGGGAGAGACAATATCCTTGATTTGCAGCTGATAATCCACTCATGGTAGCTGGGGTGTACATATAATTCTCTAATTCATATCTGCTTTTCGCTGAACATGCATCAGGCACCATTCCTTGATACGGAGGAACTGTCTGAGAAATTTCTTGACCTTGCAAGACCTCTCGGAATCCAATAGATTCACTGAAGCCTACAGATTGGTGGGTAAAGCCAGAGTACTGCACTGGAAGTCTGCTTGTTGAACTGCCCAACATGCAGCTTCGTGTATCAGTAAGGAATCTCCAAGCATCAAAAGACTTACTTTTTGTAACATCAATTGACTGAGGAGAATAAGTAACACGATGGGTCCTAGAACCCATCAATTCTTGACCTTGCAAGACCCTGGGGAACTTTTCAGTTTCCACTGAGTCTGGACGACCATGTCCATCTACAGGATTTAACACAAAAGCCAATAAGCATGCGAGTTAAAGAGTTTATAAATCCATGTATCGGCCTCATGATGTGGGAACTTACACAGAGCTGGTGCGTCCAAATTGCCCTGAGGGCATAATTTGCTTCTTTTAGAACTGGATGCAGACAGAGAATGAGCAACAGAGACGGAACCACCAACTATCTCAATCTCCCATGGAGATACTCTATTTTGGCTGTTGCAGTCAGTAGCATCCTCCCATCTAACCTGTATGAGAAAGCAATTTAAATCGTTAACGTTATAAACAAGCCTTTTGCTAAATGGTAGACAGCTTCTATGTATTTTTATGGACAAATCAAAATCTATAAAATTCTAAGTTGTTAGACACCATCCTATGGGGACTTGATAATGTGGTCTTGGTCCAACCCAATGAAAAATATTTAGCCCCACCTATACAGACTTGGATGCCCTCATGAAACTTGTTGATAGCATTATGATGTACACTAAAACCTTTGCAAAACTTTGATGATTTTTTTGAAAGAAATTTGATTATTATTTTTAGCTGATCAAAACCTTCCGTGACGAAGTGAAACAAGTTCAGGTCCATATTTAGCCAGCAATTACAGCAAGCCTCTAAGTGTTCTCTTCACTGTGTGCACCCAATGAGCTTCATTGGACGCCATAGGGTGACAAACATTGGCAAATGGCAGAAATCCAATGAAATTCCTTATTCAGAGATTTTTTTAGCCGCCAACCAGATGTATAAACATCAACGAATTAACGGATTGTACACATCCTACAGCATTATTTTCCTTTTCAATACAAATACACATGAAACCATTCTCTATATGGCTTGAGGAGCTAGCATCTGCTAATGAGGAACCTATGTAGGAAACTTGGGATCAGAAGTGTGAACAAGAAATGCACTGAGGATCATTTGTCTTAAGGTGCCTCAAGAACTTGCAAGACCATTTATTCTAATTCCCTTTAGATGGATTGGTATCTTATTCTTGATATATCATTCCAATCGACTAATATGGTTTGCCCCAACCACTAATGTGGGTTGAGCAAGAAACTGCAAAATGTAGGAATCAAATTCATTCAAATCATCTGATCATTTTTATAGCACACCATTTTTATTAAATATTGAATTTATCCCTATAACTACTCAGTTCTCACTTGAGCAATTATAGTTTGCACATATTTACTCATAAACAAGAGATCACAGAACTTCCTAAGTAAGCTCTCTACAAGATCAAGCTTGGATCAAAAGTTTGAGTTTGGCAAGAAGGATATTGCCCCCATTATTCATGAGTTCAGCTAACTTGATGAATTTATTTCAATGTGTGAAACAATATCAGATTCACAGCAAAATAGAGACAAAACAGTAACTAAATGTGACTACATATGGTGCCCTAATATATGTTTCCAAAGATTTGGCAAGTAGCCAAAAACAATGGTTCATAGTCTTAATAAAAATCAGCTCAAATGCATACCATCAAGCTTCTCCACTTTGACCCAGGCCATCTGATGGGGTCTACTTCACTAAGACCTGCAATCATTCCAGCACGCCTACAACACAGAAAGTAAGACCCAACAAGGTATTATGCAAAACAAAAGGATAGTTTAACTGAAAAGCACAAACCTCTCATTAACATCTTCACTCTCAAACTGAAACTTGAACCTCATTCCAATACAAACAGGATGGTTGAAGCTTTTCACGAACTTCCAGTATGGAACAACAAATTCAGAAGCAGTAGTCCTACAAAGTTCAATGATTCACAATCAACTATGCAAAAGGATATAAGTTATACTATATGGTCCAACTGCCCAAGAGAAAATGGCATTGTATTGAGTTGGACACTTGGACTACATAAAAAGGAACACTATGCTTCTCAGCAAACCTTGGGTTGTAACAAATGTGAAAAACACTTCCATGTTTCAAGGAATCAACCACAGCTGACAGTGTGCGCATCTTTGAACTTTCACTGCTAAAAGCTTTGAAAATCGCCTCATTTTTAAGCTGAGTGGCTCTCCGAACGCCCAATCTTAGTTCGCCATCATCACCCCTACAAAAGCAAAAAATGCTTTGTTATAAAATATAGATAAGAAGGCGTAGTTTTATGGTTAACACATGGATCATGTGGTTACCGGAGAAATAAGACCGCATCCCCTGAGACCAGTTTCTTTTTATTGACAAAGGAGCTCCATCCAGTTGTCAAAAGATGCCTACGGGGTTGACCTGGAATGAAAAGAAAGTTAAAAACTCATAACGTCATAAGAGATACCCTGCTCCATCACATGCTATAAGCCTATAACTATAAGATAACTTGTAGCATTTCCCTTAGAATCAAAATGCGGACATTAGCTTGAACAACATTAAGATTAGAGAGCATCCAATCCACTGTTTTGAGGATACAATTGTCTGAGCAAAATAGTACACTTATTAACAGAAGTAATTTTCACTGCAGACATAATACAAGAACTTATGTAACAAAATGGTGGAAGTTACAAACGCATAACAAAGTTATATCAGAAGATTAACTAGAAAGGAAATAATTTACACCCTAAGGAATCACAAGAACAATTGAACGCACAGTTCAGACAGGCAAAACTACTGACCACTTAGAATGTCAAAGAGTTGAAAAGCTACACCTGCCATATATTTTATATTCATAGCATTGACTAAGATATTTACTGATCTGTTTCAGAGCTAAAACAATCACACATCATTTAGCAATACTCTGCATATGTCCGATCATAAAACATAAGTATGATATATAAAGTTTCCCATACAGAAGTGTCAAATCAAACATTTATTTTTAAATAGATCGTGTAAAACGGGCACTGCATATCTCTTGTCGAGTACTCTGATGTTACCTCTATAAATATGGCGGAACCTCCACTTTGTTCCATGCAAATCCTTGGCAACAAGCTCTTGTGAAGGCCTTAGCTGTTTGTGGTCCTATTAAGGCACGGTGAAAACAAATGTTGTTAGAGTTGCATCACAAGACAAGCAGTTACTTGAAGAACCAAATGGAAAAAAATCGTGCTTCTAATCTTATCACCAGAGGCGGAAAGCAATCCTCGGCAGCCCGACGAGGAACAGAGAACCCTCCATGTGTGCTTGTATCAGAGGCCGTTAGCGTTTTGCAGAACATGTGCAGCATCCCGGACTTCCTTTCCTCATCACCCTTCTCCATGTCATCTTCCCTTTCAATTCCACCACCATGCAAGTTCCTCTCAAATACCTGAACCAACCAAATGTACCATTGACAAATCAAAATATCAAATATGGTTATACAATTTGATATGCCAAAATGATTCATCATATTGGTATAAAACACAAATTAGCGGCATGCTAGATATGCTTCAAAATTAGCGGCATGCTAGATATGGTAAATGAAGCTACATTGCACAAAGAAAACGGCACTCATACTATATCACAACGGCCAAGTAGATCTAGCAAGTCCCAAATGATGTGGATCGATAAAATTAGAATGAACTAAAAATGCCTATTTTAGAAATCTAAGGAAAATCAAAGCACATTCAACACCCATTACATTACAGCTTATAAAGAGGATGCAGACAATCAACATTTGACGCCCCAAAAAATCTCATCCAATCCCCAATCCCGGAAGCACATGAATCAAATAAGTTAAGATACTTGAAGCGGCGTTGTTTGCACCTCGCCCTCCGCCACCAGCGCCAGGCGCGCGTACACCTCGTCCGTCGCTGCATCCGCCTGCAAAAAGTCCAGCATGTAAATGCAGCCCAACATGCGCGGCCTCACAGCGAAAACCCTCCCATGAGAAGCGAGCGGCAGTAGTTCCTCACGCATAGCTCAACGTCCACGACGCGGCACGCCACGTGGGGAGGGAGGGCAACCACCACCTCCCCGCGGATCCCACCGCCCGCGCCGGCCGCCGCGAGGTGCCCTTGCGGCAGGTACACGACCGCGCTGCCCCGCCGCGGAAGCGACACCACCGGCCCAGCGCACGCGTGCCACAGCTCCCGGCACACCGGCGCAGGCGGCGCGTCCTCTTCCTCGCCACCGCTCACCGTGTTGTTGAGGTCGATGCCCATGGCACGCGCCCGGCCGCCTCCCGCTGGGGATCCGGCCAAACAGTCGGCTCGCTGCTCGCCGCCCCTCTCGGACGGCCAAGGGAGCCGGTAAAAAGAGGGGAGAACCATCAGCCGCGGCCGGGAGGATGGGGAGGAGGATGCGGACGCCATTAATGCCTCCGAGGGCGTCGCTCTCCAGCCATCTCCTGCTCAGCGCTGAGCGGCAGCAGCTAGCCGCCCATGCCCCCCCTGCTCCTGCGTCCACCGCGCGCCCTCCTCAGCTGCCGCTATCGATGCGGTCGCTGTTGCTGCTTCCGCTGCCGCTGCCCCGTCGCTGTGGCTAGCCTGCGACAATGCCCATGCCTTTATGACGCGGGCGTCGTGGTGGTGTTGTCTGTTCCGTCGCGAGCTGTGGCTGCTGCTGCTGCTGGCTGGAGCGAGTCAGCGACTGGGCTGCTGAGTCCTGAGGCAAGTAGGCAACGGTGCGGTGCGGGCGGAAGAGGCGACGGGTTTGGGCGTGGCTACCTTTTTCTCTTCGTTTTTTTGCCCTTGGCACGGTGCTGGCGTGCAGCAGCTGCAGCGCGTTTACTGGCCACTGTGCGCGGCCGTAGGGCTGGCTGCTGCCACTTTGGGAGTCACTGTTCCCCCACCAGGATGCCACCCCAGCGCCTCGTGGAAAGAAAAGGGAGAACAGTTGCCGTCATCTGTTTGAGTACAGTTCTGCTTTGGATGGATTCAGAACGGTGCGATTCCAACCCCTTTTCATCAACAGATGGTTAGCGAAGTTTACATGCGTTGGTTGGGAGTTTACATGTGTTGGTTGGGTGCTTCATCCGAACAATGAAACAAGCGTAGAGATGGGAGTATCTTGTTTTATGGCGACTCATCTGAACGGCTCTACTTCTTTCTGGTAAGGTATTTACTGGACGCCCTACAGAAGGACATGAGTGATGGACATTGTTTCCTCCTTAAGGCTGTTGTTCACGAGCATAGTAGTACAACGTTTCCCCAATGGCCAGTGCCCTTCAATGCGACGCAGTCGAAGCCTCAAAGGATCTGAACGGCTCTGTCACGATGCAAACCTTTTTTAACAGTGTCAGGTTTTTAAGACTCGCGATGCAATCAATATCCCGATAAGTATCCGACCGGGCCCTCACGGCCGCTCGCGGAACCGCGAGTCCTAGGCTACTCGCACACAAACGGCAACGCAGCAAAACCTCGCCCGATATCCATCTATCCGATCCGAGAGAAACGATACCGTTGGTACTCGGTAACGTACCACTTATACGTGCCGTGAGGTGGCTATTCACGCCGAGGCAACGTGCGGGTTTACCATAGTCCACCCGCCCGAACCGTTTCCCCCCCACGCGCGCCCGCTTCGTAGCGAGGGAGTAGTACGCGTGATGGATGACGGCGCGGCAGCCGATGCGCTGCGCCAGCCCAGCGCGCCACTGCATGCATGCGATGCCCGGCCGCGAGCGCGCCACTGTCCACTGTTCGTCAGCCAGCCTCGCGCAGTCGCGCGGGCGGGTCGGTCGATTGACGATGCTGTCGAGTGACGGTGCGGCGCGCTCCTCTGCCGCGGCAGCTGCTATTCCGGGGGACACCCCCCGCTCCGCTGCTGTGGCCCACGCACAGCTCACGCACGCAGGAGTACGTTCTCTTCCCGGGTGGGTGTCCGCGGTGTGTCCCACTTTGCTCGTCTTTTGGAACGAGAGGGAAGCAGCCAAGCAGGCAGGCGGGCGGGGCCCGGTCCGCCTTTTTTCAGGCGAGTTCCCTTCCCATGTGGATGGGATGGGTGATGGATGGGGGCATGACACGGGGTGGCAGGTCGCGTCACAAGACATTAGTGCCGTTCTGCTTTCGCGACGACGGGCCCGGCTATAGCTGGTCGTCTACCGAATACAATTGCGTATACGACGTCCGGGGTGGACCTCCTGTTGCAGCCTTCGTCGACTACTTGCTTTCGCTAGCTCTTTAATCTTGAGTCACGAGTTCACGTGCGATAAGAAAGCACCAAGGCAGCCATCTTGCTCCTTTCGGAGTAGTAGTGCTATATCCGTCTTAAAAATATAAGAAATTATATTATTTTTTAAAAACACTAAGGAAATAGTAAAATAATAAGTCGTGTATAAAAGTTGATAGTCGAAAAAATAAACTAGTATAAAAGTTAGTAGTGAAAAATAAACTAGTATAAAACTATGCTTAGGAATCTCAAAATCATATTTTTGAATAAATAGAATTGATATAATCTCTTATATTTTATTTTGAGACGGAGAATTATCTTTTACGGGCAGGCTTTTCTGTCTAACGCAAGATACTGATGTACAGTACGGCATGACACGAGGATGAACGGTCGAAAATAAGGCTCGTTCCGAATTTCCAATTACGCACCATCCTCAGAAGCTTATCTTTAATTCTTTTTAATGCATATTTCATACAACTTGGGTATCACGATTCAAGTTGAACAAAAAATATAGTGATTTTAAAATATAATATATAACACCGGGTATTATGGTTCTAAAGTTTTATAAAAATCACACCGTTAATCAATTTGACTTAACGGAGTTGGTCCTGTTTGAATGTACTCGTTCTGGTATTGATTAATATATTTTCCTTTCCTCGTAAAAAAATCAATTCGACTTAATAGTGTAGCAAATTAATAACTTAAGATGGCTACGACTTTTATACAGTGGATTAAAGAACTCATAAATTTTAAATATAAGTTTAGAACTCATATTTATGGTAGATTAAAGTAAAAAATAGTTAATGGTTTGATTTTATGAAACTACAGTAGCATAATACCGGTGACTATGTGCAACAAATTAAAACCCTTGTATTTTATGTAGCTTTTTTTTTCAGGTTTTGCTCGTGTGCTGGGTGTACCCTCATTTATGCAGTTTGATGTAGTGTTTTTTTTGAAATTTAGTTTTTTTTACTCCCTTCGTCCCATAATATAAGAGATTATATCATTTTTTGCAAAAATTAAGAAAGTAGCACAAGGACAAATTATGATATAAAAGATGGTACATGGGATAAATAAACTAGTACAAAATGTGTTAGATAAGGATTAAACTAGTAAAAAATTAATACGTGGAGAATAAACTAGTATACAAGTTAGTAGTAGGTGGAGAATAAAATATCATCTCGGGATTCTAAAATTTCTTATATTTTAGAATAAGATAGAAGGGCATTATATGTTCGGTCGTGAGGTATATGCCCATTGTCAAAGCTTCTCAGCAAACAGGCGGTGGTGATTGATGAAGTACTCCTATTTCCTCTGTCTTAAAATACTTTAACTTATATTATTTTTTTAAAAAAATTAAGGTTAGGGTTGAGAAATGGTTATAATTGATTAAGGTGACAAAGTAAGTGAAGAAATTAAATAGAGAAATATTGTGATTGGTTGAGATGGAGAGGTTGATAAGAAATAGTAGTATTGTGTCCTGAAAGTAGTATTTTGAGACGGAGAGAGTATGAGAGATGCAGGGAATTGCGGCCTTAGATTTGAGCGGTGTGATCCACTGGCCCGCTGGGAAGATAGATAGTCTCTCCGTCTTAAAATAATAATACTTATAGGATTTAAATTTATCTTATAATACTACTATTTCTCCACCTACCTTCTTATCTTAATCAATTACAGCATTCTCCTATTTAATTTTTTTTACCTACTTTCTCACCTCAATCAATCATAACTATTTTTAACCTTAATTTTAATTTTTTTAAAAAAATAATATAAGTTAAAAGTATTTTGAGTTGGAGGGAGTACTACGGCGAAATCTTGGGCTGCTTGCGCATGCACTTCGTCGTTTCCACGGATTGCCAGACAAAATTCCACATCCAATATATAAGAGGCTTGGAGTTGGCCCTTCTGTGAATTAGGCCCATATATATGGGTCTAATTCACAAAATATATATGGGCCTAATTCATAAAAAGGCCAAGTCCAAGCCTCTTACATATTGGGCCTCTTGACTCCTGAGAGGCTGAGAGGACTTGAGTCGGGCTGGAGACATGGGCCGCAACTGGCCCGGTATATGTGGCTTTAACGTGGTTTGCAGTATTGCACGATGTCCAGCATCAGAAGATAGCGCCGACGATCTAATGACGGCCAGCATACTTCGGATCTTTAAGACTGAAAAGTTTGTCTCAGTGCCACAGTGATCGTGACATTTGTAGGGCTGAAAACGATCGAAAATGATCGAAAAAACCCCCAAATCATTTCCATTTCCATATTTTATACTCGGAAACGGAATCGGAAACGGAATCGAAAACGGTAATGTCGGAAATGGAAACGACTTCGGAAAATTCGGAAACATCGGAAACGGAGTGGCTCGGTCGAAAATTCATCGATATCGGTCGGATATCCATGAACTCGTATCGAAAATAACTTTACCTCACATGTGATGTTTAGAGTAACTCACATAATCACTAAACACAATAATAGCGATGTCACATAATAATCACCCATCACAGAAAGCAATGTCAATAATTGTCCAACATGACAACATACAGAATGACAATATAACAATGTCCAAAACTAATATACCAACACAAATGACAAACGGCTATCCTCATCGGCCATGGGCGTTGGGCGGAGGCCGGCGCCTGGCGGGGCGGTGGACGGCAGTGAGGCAGAACACCGGGCAGGCAGGCCGAGCGGACAGGAGGCCAGCAACGGAGGCCGGCGCCTGGCGGGGCGGCGGACGACAGTGAGGCAAAACGCCGAGCAGGCAGGCCGAGCGGACAGGAGGCCAGCGCCTCTGGGCACCTGGGCCGGCGGGGTGGGGCACTGGGCGGCGGCGCGGCGGACGAGAGCGAAGGCCGGCGGGGTGACGGATGGGAGCGGAGGCCACGGCGGGGGCGGCGGACGGGAGCGGCGGCTGGCGGCGCTGGAGGCTATGACCATGTCTCGCGGTGAGAGGCTAATAGCCTGAGACTGAGTGGATAAGGTGAGGGTAGTTCAAACTTTTGAGTCTTCTAGGGTAAATTTCCGAATCAATACTATCGGTAAATTTCCGAATAAATACGGTAAACTTCGGAAACGGTCGGTAAACTACTGAAATCATTTCCGATACCGTTTCCGAAACCTCGATACCGTTTTCCGGATCATTTCCAACCAGTACCGAAAAAAAAACGGTCGGTAAAATCCGGAAAACGACGTCGGTCGATTCGGAAATTTTACCGACCGTTTTCAGCCCTAGAAATTTGTCTAGCCATAATTTTGCGTCCAGTTAAGGGGAGTACTTTCTCCATTCTAAAAAAGCATAAAATATAAAGATTTCTAAGTTGTTTAACAAATACTAAAATTAGATTAAAAAGTTTCTTTTGTCACTTCACTTGTTAATTTTTAAATTTTAAATTGATTAGATTCCTTTTTCAAGCATCTAATTAGCTTTGGAATCATTGAAATAATAGAAATTATGAAAATCAGTGCATAAATACTTATATTATGATATAAAATTTAAATTCTAAAAATACTTATATTTTAGAACAGATAGAGTAATTACTGATCTATTTCCTGTTCAACTGTATTTATGTGTTAGCAACGAAAGGAATAATGACCATCCTATTTCACGGTTCCAGTCAATTACCTTATTTCTCCTTGTGAACAGAAATTTATCGATTGGAGCAGCACCGGTTGGTGTGACGTTCATTGGTACATAACTTAACCCGAGGTTTAAATTCTCGTGCCACGCAGAAGGGGTGGCATTCGATAGGATTAATAAGGTAAGTGATTTGTCATTTGACCTTGTTTGTGTTAGGGATACTTTTGTCGATATATGTGGGATGCCTGTGCATCTTTTATATAATAAAAAAGTTATCAATTATCAAGGATTATGGAGGTTAAAAGCAAAGGTGGCATTTTGCTCTCTGCCATTCCAGCCATCATATGATGTGCAAGTTTGTTACTAACTTGTTTTTCCTCTCAACATTTCCAAATGGGACTTTACTATTTAGCTACACACTCTCTCTCTCCCCCCCCCCCCCCCCCCTGGGACAGCAAGACAGCACCATAGGCAAAAAAAAAAAAAGAGCTCTTTCTTTTTCTTCGTACGGCCCCTTTTGCCATAGCTTTCGGTGGTGTTGGGTCATCGATGACAGGGAAGGGAGGGGGCTCCAGGTAGCCGTGTTCTCTCGTAGTAGGGTATTTTCCTTTGTTTTTTTTTTTGTTTCTTTTGTTCTTGTTGTACAACGCAAGAGATTGTTAGTGCCGCGATTTCTCTTGTCCCGGTGCTGTCCCATGGATTCCAGTGAAATCCTTTTATGTCTTGGTCTTCAAGTTCGCTCTTGACGCTCTCGGTTGAAACTGCAATAGATCTACATTACAAGAGGTCGTGTTGACCGTCATCTTCATCTCTAGCAAGTTAACCGCAATGCTGCCAGCCTCCTTTGTCAACGGAGGTGGATCTTCAAGGAGCGGTTGAGTTTTATATGTGTTGCCACATAAGCCTCAACCTCTACCTGGGGAGGCTCCTTTTGGGTATGTTTCTTGGCGTTTTTCTACAAATACTCATGGTCTTTTTGTTGCCACTGCCATCCCATAGATCTGCGTTCATCTAACAAAGGAGTCGATTGCCTTTTCCTTTTCTTTACAAGTCCTTTTGCAAAATTTAGAACTTTATGTCTATTTGTCCATCTCTGTTGGAATTTTTGTAAAACTGTCTGTACTCAATATAGGATTTTACTATACATCTATCGATAAATTTTCTCCAAAAAATTTGTCAAATGTAATTGTAGTGTAATTACATTTTAACTTGCATGTAACTATAATATATAATATAACTTGCATGTAACTTTCACATAATTTTGGTTAGATTTACTCCAAGATTCGTATAAGCGGGGAAGGAAAAAAAAATCACAGCACGCACATGGGTAAGCGGATTCGATCCTGCAACCTCCGCTTCGCGGCGCTAACGCAGGGTTTTTGAAAGGTGCTGTCGGTGTGGGTACACTATCTACAGGGATCTGACAGGACCCCCTTTGTGAGTTCGGTCGGGGGTTAAATGCGTTCAACTAGTCATAAGGTTGATCCTCAAGTAAATACAACAAGGGATTTATACAAGTTTAGGCTACATGGTGGCGTAATACTTTACTCCTGTTATGTTTTTGGTTTTTTGGTGGTATATGAGAAGCGCTTACAGAACTTAGGCTCCCCTAAGATTCGATCAGATTTGATCCTCTTTTCCTTTTGGCCTTGGCTCTCTCCTTATCGCTCCTTTTCTTTTGGGGGAATACCGCAGTTGCCGAACTATGAAAATAACATACACCATTATATAATTAGGTATGGTAGGTTTTGCCACCCTCAAAATGGTGGGCTAGCTTGCCACGCTTCTGTGGCCCCCGTCAAGACCGATTCGGAGTGAGAGGGCCGCCGCTCACCACGCGTGCTGGCGTGGTCGTCGAGTGCTCGCTGGGAAGATTGGCTTGCCATGCTAGTCGTGGGGCCCTCCTGTTATCCTCTCACGGAAGTAGGTGAAACATAGTGAGCCTAGGTGGGTGATGCATTAGTCAACTATGTCGTCCGCCAGCCTACGTCTCCTGTCAGAAAGTGTAATGATGACGCTCAGTGTGGGGTATAGAGCTGTTATGTCCCCCACACCGCACGCCTGATAGATATACGTCCCATTGTCCTTAATGGGAGAGGCGCGAAAAGACTGAAGCGAAGCAGCATGCTCCGTTGTGTGATCATTAATGCCTATGTCTCCGTGCCCTCCTGAGCTGCTCAAGGGAGCTGAGCTCGAAGGCGGGGCAAGACTGTGCCCCGAGCACGGCCACGTGCTTGGGGTATGCCCCGAGCTTAACTCTTGTAGCCGCGAGCTTGGAGTCTTAATTTCTAGACCTGGGGAATCTCAGGTGTAGCTTCATAATGATAATGTATATGACCTTTGGTAATGTGATGATGTGGCGCCAGACCGCCCTAAACCGTCGGTAATGGGAACCTTGGTTTCTACTCCACCGACAGGTACATACAAGTTATATTATAGTTACATGCACGCTACAATGTAATTATATTTGATAATCTACAAATGTATAGATACCCCGGTATAACCTCTACCGAGGCTAGGCTTCAGCGTTTTGAAAAAAAAATTCCCATCAAATATGTACCGGACGAAAGTTTGACAGTACATAGCAATTAAGCGATTAACCAGTGCGAACAAGGTCACAGTAGTAACTCCGGCTCGCATCAACACTCTCCCCATCGCGTGATTGTAACTCACGGCTCGTACCATGAGTGGCATTAAAAACTCACGCTGCCAAAATGCTTAGTGGCCCAGTGCCCGAACTTATCACTTGCTGTCCTTGTTCGTAGTTCATGACTTCAATCACTGCGAGGCCTACGCTCATGTCTCATAGATCTCGCATGCAGGCAGCAGCGTGTCCCAAATTGCATTATGCACGCTGGCGACATGCACGCACGCTCTCACCATAATCCTCGCCTCATCGCGCGCCGGCGCCTGTTGATCTAACCTGTCCGAGTTTGTCTTTCTGTTCCCATTTCCTTTCTACGCACGCTGCTGCGAAACCAGTGCTCCTCACTGCAATTGTCCCACACCGCCAGCGGGCACAGATCAGCTCGGCTATATATAATTGAGTGCGCACGTAAACAAAAGACCGCAGTACGAGCTGCAGCGCTGTAAGCCTAGCTAGCAGCCAACCACCGACGCTTCCATGGCTTACTCCTCCTCCCCTCCTCACCACAACCTCTTCCTTTTCGCCCTCGCGTTCCTCGCTGTTGGCGCCGCCGACGCGTGGCCGGCGTGGGGCAATGGACGCATGTTCTTCAGCAAGGCGACGCGCCCCGAAGCCGTCGAGCTTGACAAGGTGGCTGTAGCGACAACGGCAGCGGCTGCGGATACTACCAACTCCAACAGCGCGTCGGAGGAGTTTTCTCGGCCGTCCAGCGGCGGCAGCAACAGCCGCGGGTACGGCCTCTACGGCCGCCCGGAGGAGAGCTACCCGGAGGCGTACTTCCGCCGCGGCGTGCACCACGACGCCGAGAAGCTGACGACCACCAACGCGGCGGCGGCCACGGCCGAGCAGGAGAAAGAGGAGGAAGCGGCGCCGGCAGGCGTGACCGGCGACAACGGCGCCTGGCTTGGGTACCCCGAGGATGGCAGTGGCAGGGGGCGGCCGCTGCCGTACGCGCGCATGCGCGGCGGACAGCAGCAGCACACGACCACCAATGCGGCGGCGGCCACGGCCGAGCAAGAGAAAGAGCAGGAAGCTGCGGCGGCAGGAGTGGCCGGCGACGGCGCCGGGCTTGGGTACCCCGAAGACGGCAGCGGCAGGGGGCGGCCGCTGTCGTACGCGCGCATGCGCGGTGGACAGCAACAGCAGCAGCAATACGACTACGGGATGAGTGACACGAGGCTGTACCAGAACGGCCGGTACTACTACGACGTGAACACCGGCAAGTACTACGGCTACGGCCGCGCGTCCAACCCGGTGCGGACGCGCCCGGAGGAGTTCGGCTCCTGGCACGGCGGGAGGAGGTATGGCGCCAATGCGGCCTACGCGAACGGCAATGATCAGGAGGAGTTCGGCACCGGGTACCGCGCCGGCGAGCAGGTGGGGAGGAGGTATGGCAATGGCAATGTGGCCGGGAAAGAGTACGCAAACGGCAACGATCAGGAGTTCGGCACCGGGTATCGCGCCGGCGAGCAGACGGGGAGGTGGTATGACGGTGCGGCGGCAGTGTACGACTCGAAGGAGCGGTACAATCCATGAGCGGAGATCTCACTCAGGCATGTTACCGCGAAGGGTTGTAGTAGATCACAGTAGTATTTGCGTGCACTGCTCCTTGTGTGCTGGAAGTACGTTACTATACTAGTAAAGGTAAATCGGGCTGGTCGCTCGCCCGCTCGTACGTGTGCTTGTTATATGGTGATTGAAGGGATGAATCAGTTTGTCGGATAACCAGTGGAATGCACTCATTTCACTGTACAACAAATAATGCATGCTATATGTCCCCCGCAACTTTTCTCCCTTGCTGTTCATCTTGTCGGTACAAGAGGCGTCTGCCTGCCACGGGAAAGGGTAAAAATCCCCACTACGCAAAAGCAAAGGTTGATTGATTAGGAGCGACTTTTTAATCAGTGTTTTGCTGGGTTAGACAGCCGTGTTTGTAGCACGTGATTGTTCTCTCAGTACTAAGCTGTTGTGGAGGTAACTGTAAAGTGAAATGGTTTGAACGTGTGTCTCTCGGCTCCAAGCCTTCGTGTTCATATAGGCACCGGAATAGCTAGCCCCCGGCGTGTCACTTGCATCATATCATCAATAACTTGAAACTCAAGATACAAAATTATCTTATCTAACTAACTCTCTCTATCTCCTTATCTATTTGCCGGTACACAAGTAAACACTAGGGGGCTGTCACGTTAACAGTAACATCTCTTCAGTAAACCTGTGAAATAACCACAGCGTTCAAACGGGACCTTTACAGTGTCATTTTTGTGGACTACCGCTGGGTAGCGCACAATAATTTGGGCCCTTTTGCCGAATTACTCTACGTAGGCCATGATTTCTTCCCTCCGATCGAGGCGCACGACGAAAGTCACGGAAGTATTGGCCAGTTCGATTGGATGAGATTTGGATCCTGCTGGTTGCACCAAACAACGAACCGAAGCCACGTACCTACCGGAGCATTGCAAACGCTGTGTACGATAGTACGATACAACTAACCCTTCGGTCCATTAATGAATGCAGAAGCCATATTTTTCAGGTCCGGCTGAAAAATGTTTTCCAAGGCCGAGAGAATTCAGCATTTCACCTGCTGCTCAGAACAGGCAACGCCGGTGTACCAGCGGCATCTCGTACATCAATGAAACAGCACCAGTGTACCACCACAGTATACGTACCAGTGTACCACTACGTAAGTTGACCTTGCGCCTCCTGTAGGAAAAGCCATCGAACCTCCTTTTGTTCCGCGTCCTCTAGCATTAACGACTCCGCCTTTTTGTTAGGACGCTGATTGCCACTGGATGAACCGCACGGTAGGTGGCTGGTGCCGCGCTTCTCCTTCCACACTTATCCGGGTATCCTTATCCCCCGCGCGCCGGCGCGCGTCTCGCCCATATTGCGCGTCTCGCACGGCGCCGAGTCCCACGGGATCACGAGTCACGACGAGAGGCGCGGACCGGCGCGGGCCCAGACGCTCACAGGCCGTAGCGACGCCGACCCGAGCAGGTTTGCGAATGGGCCGAGGGTTAGAAAAACGAAGTATAACTTTCACGTCTCCAACCAACCACCGCGTCGCGCGGCAGATCGGCCCAGCTTAACCGGTAGGGTTTTAGCGGCTCTCCCCATCTCCTGCCGCGCGCCACACTGCGCACCCGGCCCTGCCGCAATGGCCGCCGCCGCCGCCGCGAGATCGTTCCTCCGATCGGGAGTCGCCTCCTCCTCGTCCGTCCGCGGCGCGGCCGCGAGAGCCGCCTCTCGCGCCGGGACGGCTCCGCTCCCCAGGAGGCCGTCCGCCGCTGCTCCCCGTCTCCTCGTAAGGTACAATGCGAGATCCCGGAGCTCTGGTTCTCTAGGAATTCTCGTTTCCTTTCCTTGATCTTCTGGATGACAAATTTATTGGCTGCGTTTATTGTTTTTTTTTGGCTTCTGCAGGTCGCCGGTGGAGATGAGCAGCGTCTGCTTGGAGACGCTGATGCCCATGCACAGCGCCACGGCGTCGGCGCTCATGACGTCGCTCCTCACTGGCCCCTCGTGCAGGAGTTTTGGATGGCTCTCCGAAGGTGATTATTTCCCCCTGATCTCAAATCTCATTAGCTTCTTTTCCAACGGTGGTTCATAACTTTGAGCTATGGAGCGTATTTGTTTGTTGCTAGGCTGTAGAGTAGAGTAGGTGCTGGTTTGGACAGATCACAAAGACATCGAGCATCAATTATTAAGTCGGGTATTAAGTGGTACCAGGGAAGTGATGTTTGTTAGTTGTAGCTGTGCTACCAAGAGCTGCTTTATTGTTCATCAACAACTAAATATAATAAGTAGAGGAGTTTATTGTTTGCCAGACAAGCATACACTATTCTTCAGGCTCAATTCTTAGTCCTGCACGAAAGAATTGGTTCAACTAAAAATATGAATTCACATTCCTTGGACTGTCTTTATTTCAGATCATTGTTGCCGCAAGCCCACAATCAACATTTTGCTTACAATTGTAATCCATGTTTTTTGTAGACTTGTAGTCCTTGTTTTCAACTCCTTTAGAGATTTAGCTGGAAAACAAGCCCTGTGCCATGCAATCTTTTCCTTTGTTCCTCTGATCATTTTCTTTTGACAGTTTTTAGTCAGATGAACAGTTACAAACATTTCAGATTCCATTTTCATTCTATATGGACAAAGACAGGCTAATATAATATAACGCATTCACCATTTGTTAAATGTCTTAAGTGCCCGCTAATAGGCCCATGTGATGACAAACCTTATGCAAACTATGTTGCATTCTCCTATATGAAGTTCAAATATAATCATGAAGTTTGTCATGTTGAAACCAACCTTATATTTTTCGCATGGCCCTTGTTGTAGGTCAAGACAAAACTAGATGAACACCAAGCCCCAAAAGTGAATAAACCTTAAGGATTCACGTATTGATAACTGTTGATGAATAGTTTCCATCACTAATCTATGGCTCTGAAGGATTTACGGAGAGGGGACACCTTTATTTAAATGAATGCCCTGTACTCTTCATCATTAATAAGTAAACATGTAGCAGGACATGAAAATAAACTTATGTTTCTTCGTGATATTCCAGAGTCCAGATTACTATTGAGTTTTGACCTTTTATTGTTTCTTCTGTTATTTCACAAGCATCCATATCAACACTTTTTTTTTTTTGCCAGAGCAGAACTCTCCAGAGAGTGACATTTCAAATTGTAGACTATTGCAGTTGTCGATCATTTACCCCTTAGGTTTATTGAAACTGTGTGTAATTTGTAAATGTAATATTTAAGTAGAGTTTCAATTTATAATAATATGCACATCATCATGAATTACAAATTTGAGGCAAAAGCGACACTGATTCTTTTGTATTGGCCCAGCTGGCAATGATGACGTGTGACAAATTCTAGGTGGAACGTAGCAGATTATAGTCCCGTCAACTCAAATCTACAGGTCTGGCAAGAGTTTAAGGAGCATCCATGTTAGCATATTTCATAGACATGTTCTCAGTTTTCCTGTCATGGTTTGCACAAAAATGAAAGATGTAGATGATCTCTGCAGGATACTTGTTTCTCCTTTTAATTAACTAGAAACAATAATATGTAGTAAAGTTATGTTTGTTTTTTGTGATCATCTGGGAGTTGGGACCATGCTAATTGATGCCCTTGGACCTTAGCTCATGATGAATGCAGTTTGTTTGTCTCCTGCTATCATGCTATTGTGATTATTAACTACAATAAAACCATGATTATGTTTTTATTTATTGTATATATTTGTTTCTTTGACCCATTATAAATATATCTCTATAGGTCTGTGACTAGTGCCAATGGAGGGTGTCTGAGATGAAGACATGTTATTTACTTTGTCGTTTTTGTTGCTTCATATTTTATCTATGCCCTGTGTAATTTGTGGAATTAAAACAAAAATACTTTCTATGCTGTAACTTTTTATGATGTCAGTTAAAAACTGGAGCTTAGATTGTTGCATTTCTATTTGTAGATGGATGATTTGTTGTTAGCGGAGCCTGATGTGATGATAGCTGCTACGAGATACATCCTACTATTCAATTTAAAGTACTTTTGGTCGACGTCTTCTGAGCGACATGTTCAGTATTTTGGGATTTTGGTCTCTGTTACAGGGTTGTACCTGATAGTGGCAATTCTTACGCGTGATAGTGTGGTTGTTCCAGTGATTTTACTATCGATGGCCTATTGATTATGTGCCGGGCAGAAAATAATGCTGAGTTGAAAATTTCTATTTCTACATTGTTTTGTTGTGCTTCTATTCGCTCTGTGACTATTATGTAGCGACGAGTGTGTCCTACGTTATTTACTACTGCAGCATCTGTTCTCGGCTTATTATCGCGATGTATTAAGCTGGCGTCGTCTGTCGCCGCCACTCTTGGTTACGGACGAGGCGACGACACACCGGTAGCAGGCCTCTCCTCCATGGTGATCGTCGAGTCCCAACTGTTCCAGTATAGTGATTATTGCTCGCTGCTCACACTTCTTAAGGGGGAGACGGCGCCATTTATACCAGGAAGCAGTTTTGCTCGTATGGACCGTTAATTCAAACATGAGAAGATTACTGCTAAACAGTTCGAAAATAGGCTACTGCAGACAATTTATCTCCTAGAAATGCATGTCTTCTAGAGGCTCAAAATGCAGCGGCAAATTGACTGAATCAGCACATCACATTTGTTCGTACAACCACAAACGCTGCAGCACCTAATACCCATCCTTACATAGAAATGCTTGATATGAAGGACATGAAGCAATTCAGGCCAACTGCTACAATCTAACCTCAAAAAACCAACACGGTCTCACCCTTCAACGTTGACAAGTTCATACTCCACAAGTGAGAGATTGTTGTCCTCCTTTACATTGAAGCTTGCCGGTTCAGTGACTTCAATGCGGCCCCATTTGTCCACGGCAAGCCTCATTGATCCTTTGAACATATCGATTTTCGCATTGCGGATAATAACAGTGCTGTCAGGCTTCATCAGGTCAACTGTAAATAGGGTACAATTGTTAGACATCACCCAAGTGAAAACATGTTCACTAAATAAGTTGAGAAGATATTCTTGCATTCACTTGAGGGACTGGGCATGTTATGAATCTAACCATGCGTGTAAATAATCATGCATAGGACATGCAGTTATCGTTTTGGAGTATCATTTATGAATTACGCTTACGTTAGTAAGCAACATAAAATTAGATATGTGCATGATACGAGCAAAGCATATTAAAATGTTTCACCAATAAAAACATGACAATCTTCCGACCAGCTTAAGAAATGGTGTGCTCAAAATGTTATGCATATATGAAGTAATTCAATACAGTGATTAGGCAGAGGAGCTTGGGTGAACTTGGGCAACTCAAGGATTCATCTATCAAACGCCATTGCAAATTCATACACCCGGAGTTTCCAAGCAAAACAAAAGGCAATCAATTAGAACATGCACAATTCACAAGTATTTGGATAATCTTACACAGATAAACATAGAAAGTGACACCTGCACCATTTGGGTTACAGGATACAAATAACCTCAAAAGTTCGATTTTACCAATGGGATACACCATCTTTTACATTTAAATCCAATTTCATGGACAATAATACTATCTAACTTTGCATAAACCAAGGATATATGTTAAAACACAAAGACTACAGTTATATGCTTCATTAACTATTTTTGAAACCAAACATCAACATCTCTATTTGGTTGTGTTAAAAAACCGACATACTACATTACATGGAGGACAGTAGCATAACACATTATCGTACATCAATGTACCAATCTAACTCTAAGCATGCGACTTCAAAACCACCAACCTAGTCAAGGTTTACCCACAAGTAAACGTGCAAGCCACCAATGGATAGAATACCACAGTACACAGAATGGGGACAGATCGTACCCTGCTCGTTGCGGGCGGTGAACAGGATGCAGCCGGTCTCGTCGCCGATGAGGCACTCGGCGATCCTCGTGGGACGCGCCACCGGGCCCGCGCCAGCGCCCGCCCCCGCGCGGCCCTTCTGGACCACGGTCTTGGAGCTGAGCACCTTGGCGACGAGCGTGTGGCCGGCCGTCCCGGGCTTGAGCTGGTCCACCTTGACGAACACGGCCTTCCGCTTCCCCGCCGCCGCAGCCGCCGTAGCCATGGGTACGGAAAGAAGAACACCGTAGAGTAATGGATAGAGATAGGAATAGGATTACGCGGAGGCCCAAACCCTAGATGAGACGGGGAGAATTTTAATAGGCGATCGAGGAGGCCACTGACGGCGCGGGGGCGAGTTGTTAAAACCAGACGCTATCATTACCGGGGCCAGTAGGATGGATCAAAGGAGTATTATCTGCTTCTCCTTTGCAACAAATTCAGAAAAAAAAAAGGTTTAGTTTAGTGGGGAATATGGCCGCCCGTCTTAGCCATGAGTGACTAATACCCTATACTACTATGACAAAGGACTTGTTTTATCAGAATAACCTGATTATTTGATTCGAGATGGCTATGATAAGACTTTCGAATATAATTTTACAAGCACTAGCTCTAAAAGCATCCATCGCATAAACATCCCTTCATAACCATCGTTAACTCTTAGTAGCATCTTTGCGTGCAAGGAAAGATAAATCAGTCTAAACCCGTACCTTTGCGTGTTAGTATCTTGCTTGACCAAGCTCCATTAGTGCTGCCTCCACTAATTCACCAGCCAATCTAACATTTAAAGGCATAATATTTCGGACATGCGTGCTTACAGATGATAGACTCGTTGCTGCATTCTATTTCTGCCAATGAGGCAAATCTTACAGGCTAACAGCCTAACACCAACAGCATCATTCCAACATCTTCCCAGGCAATGAGAAAAAAGAAAGTCGTTCAATCAAACCACCCAAGGTGAACCTTCAGACGGAGGGCAATTGCACTTCGCCTTTCCAGGCGCAAAAAATGGAACATCCAGCCAGGTTAACAAACAAGGCATTAGAGCTCACGGGTTGTGCTGCAATAGAATCATCTGCATACAACTAGCTCTAAGAAGGTACAAAACTGGAGAGGCCTAACTTACCCAGTACAAATCTGAACATCTAGACCAGAGATAGCTGAAGCTATCAAAAGGGTTCAATATGGATCTAAGCTATTTCAGTGAACGGCAAAGTCTTCCCACATTGATTAAGAAGCTGTACAGAGGTGATGGAGGACGGCCTAACTGCGGCAACCTTGTTAGAGCCTGGCAAAAGAAAACCAGCAGTAAGTGAAATGCAGTCTGATCTTATCAATTGCAAGAAAAATGACCAAGTTAAGCCCCCTGCTATCGTTATATTGTGTTAAGCGACGGATGGCTATTACACTGCCATAAAACAGAGGTTTAAGTTTTACACAATTTTCATAAAAATCACAGTTCAGCTTTGATTGGTACTGGTATACTAGAGTGCTAACTTAAATGGTTTTGCACCACGTGCCACTGGTGGTACCGTGAAGAAGGCATCATCTGTGAGACTGTGACTAACAATAACAGATGGGATCACAAGGACCAGATGATTTCTTCATTAGAAGCATCAGAAGTTTCCGAAGCAAAGTACATAAAAAAGCAGGTAAATGATAGACATCAGACTTTCATATCTATGTAACGGCAGTTTTTTGTTAATGGAAATAGTAAAATCTCATCAAAGCCACCACACTTTCTTCTTTGGATATTAAAGCTTGACAGATCTCAGCTCACTTAGGTTCCCGTTTGCTACTCAAAATAACTGAATCGAAAATAACAGGGAAAGTTATAGCTATTACTGAAAGCTCTTTCTTTGGACCGATAAGTTCCGTTTCCCCCTTTAATGAAAGGAGATATAACCAGATCTCCATAGAAACTAAACCATGTTTTTAGTTCTTATATAAGCATCAATTTTCCATACCAGAACAGTTCAAAATATGAAGATATATCTATTAATACAATTATGCTAAGGAAAACCTAAATAGGCTTCCTAAACTAAAATCTAAATAGGCCAGATAAGTCATCAAGCCTTATTGTACTGTACCTTAAACTGCAATTGTTTTCTTGCCAGCAAGAATGCGGGATATCTGGAGGCCTCTGCTGAAAGCTTCATTGAAAAGTACCCTTGTCTGCATTTCCTGAAATCCAGGCAACCAGGAAAAGAATGCAACTGGTGCCATAACAAACGCCCCAAGCAGTATCTCATACAAACGTGCCACAGAAACAACACTGACCCAAACCACAGGAGATTTAATGAATGGCCTAATCACTTGAGCAATGGAAATCAAGCCCCAACCAGTAGGGATGAATGCCAAAAGGCTAGTGAAGATGTCAATGATTTGAAATTCAGTAAATTCCAGAAATATTATCAGCACTAGCACGGCGAGAATAATGACAGAAGCTTGGATGAGCCGGTAGTAAAGGTGCTGTTTTGCAGCATACTTTTCTCGAGCATATGACATTAGGACAAAAATGCCGAAAATCACAGCCACACATATCCAGGAAAGCAGATAAACAGCAATACTTCTTTTTCCGTTTGCGATCTTCAGCTGGTATACAACCCCATACTGAAAAAAGAAGTATCTGAGATCTAACAATATTTCCAAAATCTTTCCCCAAAGACCAGTAGTTCGTAGATGATCCTGCTCCTCATACCACCAAACTTCCCAGCTCTTTTCAGCCTTAGAAAATGTACCACCAGGGTACCAGATCCAGTTCATGAAATCATCAAAGTCATACACAGTTTTCAACCAATCAAAGCCGGATGGATTGAAAGCAAATGGAGCCATGATCCATGATGCCACTAGAAACCAGCTAGATATCATCATGATTATGTAAACAAGTGTATCCCTCGGAATCACACTGTGAGCTGCATACACAGTCAATACTATTCCAAGTTCTATTGCCTTTATGAAGTGGCTCCTAGCATACAGCCTGTAATTTTCAGCAAAACTTTTATGCTGCACAACAAAACCACGGCCAGTAGCACGATACTTAGCACCGCCATGAAGAATTGTCCGGCCATAGTAATGGCTTTTCGTTCCCATGGAAAATGTGTAGAACACAGATGAGAACATCATTTGCATAGTGAAAAAGTCCCAGACAGCAGGCAGAAAACCCTGTTCAAGAGAGTTCTCTACAATCATTGGCAAGGCAGTGAAGAGGCCGAGCTGTATGACAAATTGCTGGTTCAGAACGGCACCCAAGGCTTTATTGTTGGTAGCATTAGCGCTACCCTGAATTCCAGCCTCAAGACCGCTCAGAGCTAGATATAGGCGTCCCCAAACAAATGTGTAAACTGTCAAGACCACCAGCATTGTGTTGAAGTAGAATCCTACTGTTGTATAGAACACAGAAAGACTCCTAAAGAAATCCAGTCTATGACCAAGTCTGTAGATATCCCTACTTAGGGTCTGTTCACCATTGCCACTGGAAACCTTTGCTTCAAACATTGATATCTGATTGAGCCCAACATCACGTCCCTTACCAACTTGGATATACTCATGGTGGCTAACATTGCCACCACGTAGGGTACAGTTGAAACCTGCAAATATGTCCTCGCTGATATTGATTACTCTGGATGCCTTGCTTACACCACCTCGAGTTAAAAACCAAAGGCGATCAAATACATCAGGATGCCCATAATGCATACGAACCTTCAACGGATTAGCTAGAACCCGCTGCCCAAGGGTAACAAAGCTTGTTTCTTGTGCAGACATGAACCAAGCAAGTGAAGACACTGATCCAGTGAAAACATGTTCCCTAACTCCCAAAAGCGTCGGTTTCTGGCTCCCATGATAATAATTGTACTGTTCTAGTAGGTTACGCATCTTGAGGGCCTCCTCAAAGAAATTATCCTGGTTCATGTCAATCGTTTGCACAGCATCACCTCGTGTGAATATGATGGCATGGTTCTGGTTTTCAGGTTTTCCCTCCCCAAGTTTCAGTGGACCTGGCAACCTAATACGGTATATCTCAACCTCTCTCTGCAAGACAGGATCAAATTTAACGAGGACAGAATAGTATTGCATATCACCCATCACAGGATGGACCTCATCAACATAAGCAACACGGAGGGCCTCATTTTTCTTCATAAGAGTTAGGATATCTTCAGCATGTTGATCTTTCGCCTTTTTCTGGTTTCCATATATCTGGCAAGTAACCACATAGGTGTACTTCATGAGAGCAGCACCATCTTCCTGGCCTTTAAACAATTGACTTACAGTACTTGTTCCCCTGTCTAACCTCCTTCGAGGTCGTTGCTGTAAACCACCATTCATGGGATATACATCATTCTCATACCTAACTGAACCAAAGGAAGCCAGCTGTTTTGTTCCCTCTGTAATTTCTACCTCAGATGCAGTATCGAGAAAAGCAAGCATCTTGAGAGCCCTGTAGTAGTACATCATTCCCCTCACAGTCCGTGCTAAGGTCTGCCCCCTGTACGAGGCCCAAAGTCGGAGATCCTGGAACTTTCCAGCCCAAATATCATCGTCACTAACCATTCCTTCCCTCTGCATGCGCTCTAAAAAGTTTCCCCAATCATCTTCATAAATCTTTTGAAGATAAAACAGGATTGAGATGCCATCTTCATTCTCACGACGAAGCTGGTCCTTGTTGTACAGAACATCTTCATTGTAATATGGGGTTAAAACACTGAATGCCATCATCTTCTGAACGGTGGGAGCACGAGGCATGTTCATGAACAGGGAGTTGCTGAAGAAAGTTATGCGCCGTCTAGCCTCGGGATTCTTCGGAACATTGTCCATAGAATCCCTGGATGTGAGAATAGTATGGAGTCTTCTCACCTGCTTGTAGAAGCTAACATCGTCGTCATCCGGGCACTTTATGGCATCCTGAAAAAGCAGCTCAGATTCAGTTGGTCTTGATGGTGCTAGCCCCTCTCGCCTCAGCTGTTCAAAGTCCTTCTTGTTTCTTGGAAAATCATGCACTGCAAGATCATAGAGATCCTGCAAGGTACGAACTATCTTGATCTGATCCTTGTCCTTCAGTAGAAGCTCCACTAAGGAGATTACAAATTTATGAATTCGAGGTAATAAGGTTAGCTTATATTCTTCAGTGAACTTTCCATATTCAATCGCATTATCAAATGCAAGGAACAGCTGATTGACAATAATGTGTTCATTAGTTCTCTCCTCGATTATTTCCAGCAGCAAGTGACGTATGCTGTCATAAGCTTCAATCACTGCACATCGCCTGTACTCGTTGTTACATATCCTGCTCCAATGTGTCCTGTCATCAGCCACCAGCTCTGCTGCCTGACTGAGAGCAAGAAGAAGCTCATTTTTTAGCAGCAAACAAGGCCACCGTACCACACGGATTCTCCACACAACTGGTGGCAGCTCAAGAAGCTCAAGCTCCTTATCACTAATGATGTCCTCTTCCCTAAACGTCTGAATGATCTCATTCCAAATCAGTGCAAACCTCTTAGCTTCCACCTCGTTTGCTTCAATCTTCCTATATGGACGGCCAAACCCATACCTCAGCTTGAGCCGATGGATTGCATCATAGAATTTGCTGCGGATGCCACCATGAACGGTATCCAGGTGCTCCTCTGGCATTAAATTAAACTGCATTGCACTTGCAAAGAACTGGAACCTCAAGCGCAGCTGCTCAACACTGCGAATCTCCCCCAGATGTGAGAAAAGGCCGATAAGCGCCCCTGTTAATGATGAGAAGACTGCATACCATATCTGGATATCCATGAGGTAAATGATGATAACTGGTACCCACAGGATAATTACTGCAAGGCGCTCTGTGTGAGGCATGAACTCAAACCAGTTACGTCTGATGTCATGGAGTTTGAAGATTACCTTTGTTGGCCCCACCATCGGCTTAATCTGGAGAAAGTAGCTGAAGCTAAACTTAGAAACAAGGAGGCACACCCAGAACATGGAGTACTTGATGTTATCGATGAGACCTTCCCTCAGACCACGGCCAACAAATGTACGTGTTTGGAACCACCAGGTGAGCACATATAGAATTTTCCAATTGGTTTTCTCCAGAAAATTTCGAATCCAAGGGATGATGAAGAGCGCAACCGCAAGCACTTGCGGAATGACAAACACAGCAGCTGCCTCAAGGTAATTCAACACTCTGGTATTGGCAGCAAAGGACCACCTGCGATCTCGCCACCGTTGATCCCACATTCGCTTATAGAGCACACTAAATACGATTGTCCATCCTGCAGCAACAAGCACCTTGAGCACCATCCGAACAGCCAGTGTTGTTGTCTCCCTCGACACAAGACTGTACTGGGTACCCGCATCAAGCATTGCCTGAACAAAGCGCAGTCCACCCCAGGTGATGAACACAGACAGCACCCGAACCTGGATGTCCCGGATGCTGAGGCTATCCCATGGGGGACGACCATCCCATGCAACAATCATCGCAGCTTGAAAGAACAGAATATGCATCACCCATACCCTATCAAAACTGCGGTAGACATTCCAGAATGACCGCTGCTCAACAAAACCAGTCTTGCCAATACGCCCAGGCTTTCCTGGCTCCACAAAGAAGTTCCTCGATGGAACCAGTGGCCACCCGAGCCGCTTGAAAACTCGTCGGCTCCAGAAGTACTCATTGATATCATCGTAATTTCTCCACGCCGAGTGCGGCTTGGTCCCGTTCCGGCTGGCGTCCACCTCGTTCTTGAGGACGTTGTAAATCGGCGTCACCACGCGGATCAGGAAGGCATCCTCACCGCACACCGCAGGCATCGCAGGCTGCCCTGTCTCTATGTCAATGGACTGTTCGAGGACATGGTGGAGGTCGAGGGCCATGTAGTGGAAGATGTAGCAGAGGCATTCCGGCATGAACCTCAAATTGGCAGCCTCCCCCCAGATGAGCAGGTACAGCGCCGTGTACAGGAGGTCCATGCGGATGTCAGGGCCGACCCCCGGAGCGGTGCTGGTACGGCGGCGGTCGCGGCCGCCGCTGGGCGGCACACGGAAGTGCCGCTTCTGGCCTAGGTAGGCGCACCAGGAGGTGTAATTCTTGAGGAGCTTCCTGCGGATGCCGCGGGCGACGGTGTGGTGGAGGACGTCGATGGGGTGGTCCTTGGGGAAGGCCGCCGCCGCGCGGAGCTGCGCGTTGGCGAGGAGGAGCACGAGGTGCTCCCGCTGGTTCCGGACGTTGTCCGGCTGGAACCCGAAGGTGGCGCCGAGCCAGTCGAAGAGGTCGGCGCGGAACGGGTCCCACACGCGGGCCAACGGCGGCGCCGGGAAGTCGGACGCGTGCGCCAGCGCCTCGACCGCCGCCCGCACCTCCGGCACCTGCAGCGACGGGTGGTCCCCATGCATCACCACGTCCTGGATCGGGATGATGTTGTACGCCGCCTGCACCACCGGCTGCTCCCCCGAACCCGCCGCCGCTGCCGCTGCCGCTGCCGCTGCCGCGGCGCGGCGGTTGCGCAGCAGGCTCATCTCGCGCCGTCTCACGCAACCAGCTGCAAAAATTACTCGAGGAGTTAGCGCTCAATAGAGCTAGTGAGCTATCTACCCACTTGACGCGAGAAGTACACGGGACGATGGGTGAGGTGGGAATCACATACTGCACAGCTGGTTTATTCGGGCTGCCGCTTTTGTTCGCTTGTTTGATTTGCTTGTCCCCTTCGGATTAGGGGGCGGAAGTGAGGCGTGATCGCTTCAACGGTTTGCATCATAGGCGCGGGGGGTGTGGGGCTCGGTGATGGTGAGGCTGCTTGGTTTCCTTTACTTCTGGGGTTTCTAACCATGCCACTAGTGTTTCTGTGCGCTGGATTTTCCCGGTGGGGGCAATGGACTAATGATGATGGCGATGAGAGGATGTGACTTCATTTTTAGAGCAGGGGTATGGATGGATATGATCAAGTCACTCGGTTCTATAAGTATTTTTACTTGTTTAGCAAATATTAAGATTAAAAAGAAAATATTTTGGTGTCTCTTAATAAATATAAAATAAATAAAGATGAAATATTGAGTGAGGATAAAATAGGAAGAAATTTGTATTAGAAGTGATTGATGAAACAAATAATACTGTAAATATTACTAGAAATTCTTATATTGTGAAATAAAATTTAAATACTAAAAATCATTATATTTTGACACTAGTACACACTACAGGAAAAAAGGGGAGGTCAGCAAGTGAACGGGACAGATTGGTATGGAGTTTCACCATCCACTCAGGTTTGTTAGCTTGTGTTGTATGACATCTGTGTGGTAGGAATTGATGAAAGAAGATAAAGATAAGGCCATATATGCAAAGTGCTCAATCTAGGGAACTTAGGTGAGTGAGGTGTTGCTTTGAGAAACCAGAAGTGAAATTGGTGCCGAGGAATGTGGTCTACCCTTACTTTCACTCCATTTTCAGGAGATGAAACAAAAAGTGCTTGAGGCATGAGAAACTTTTGAATTTAAGGGCGACTAAAGCATAAAAACTTTTAATATTGGGGGTCATATGGCATAAGGATCTCCCACTTTATTTTTTGCATCTTTTCTACATTTGGAAACCTTTTCTTTTGAGAGAAACTATTGGATACTATTGCCTACATGCTATTCACGTGCGGTGTCTCCCTTAAAAACTGAAAGATCTTGGCGTCAGATCTAGATAAAATAACACAAAAGAATACAACAGTAAAAGTTTCAAAGTTGGTGAATGGCGTGTCACTTCTTGGACCTCATCGATACCTTGACCAAACTGAATACTTCAAAATGTTATAAAACGGTGACTTTCTTCTTGTCTTTTTTTTTTTTGCGAGGAGCACTCAAGCTTTATGATGTCACTGATAGCAATTATCAGCTTCCTTTGAGGACTTGTCGTTGTGACCAAGGGACACTTGTTGCATGGGATACTTGGTGCTAAAAAATCCTTCTGTATTGCGCTTCTAAGACGCTTTTAGGCTAGCTTTTGTTGAGCTTGCACTGCCAGCGTTCGCCGCACTAGAGTAGCTACTAATCGCAAAGCGTGACCTTTACTACTACCTTTCTGGCAATTGAAAATGATACGCAGAAGAGGACCTGTATAGTGTGTCTCTGTATGTGGAAGGCAAAATTGGAAACATGATTATGGAGTTCGTAAACCCTAATCTCTGTTACTAACGCATAAATGAAAAAATATATAAATTCTGTTCAGCAGTGAACTGTTAGAAAACAACTACCACTGGCTGTTCCCAGCTTCCCATGATTTGAATTTGATGAACCCTAACCATGCGTTGCTTCCCAGCGCCAAATTGTTTAATCAACCGCACGCTATTGCTCGCGTTATCTACTGGCCTGACGCCAGAAGCAAAAGGGTTCAAGCAAAGCAAAGCATGGAGGAGGAGATCCAAACTCCACACCCCCAGCAGTCAATAAAGAATGGGAGGGAGGACAGAGGGGTGCGGGTAGCCACACGGCTCGAGGAATACGCCACTGGAAGGTGGGCCCGGGCAGCTTCACTCCTGAGACCAGAGATTTGACCGAGGGACTGAAACGTGGGCCCACCTGTCAGTAGGCGGCCGCGAGAGCCGCGGCGGAAACGGCAGCGAGAGATGGCGGCGGCATATTCGGGGAGGAAGGGAACACGTCAATCGCCGCAACGGCGGAGTTGGGAGGCAGTTACGGAACCGCCACTGACCGCGCTCGGAATCGAATCGTCCTGTTCCGGCGGGCGGCGGCCATGGGATAGAACCCCTCCGAACCGGAGAAGCTCGAGCTAGTAGCGATCTGCGGCAGAAGCAGCGGTGACAGTAAAACGGAGAGGGGAAGGGTCTAACCGGATGGATCGGACGCCTCCGCCGCCGCTGCGAAGTGCTTGCAAACTGGCCTCCCGTCCGTCGCCTCTTCTCAGCTCGGCTCAACTGCTGCCCGATTCCTTCCTGAAATCTTGTCCGAATTACAACTCGCTTCTCGCTGCTACTGATTCCCCCGTCGTTTTCCGTCACGCTGCAGTTAGCGCATTTGAGACGGTTTCGCCGTGGAGCACAGATGCCTCAGTCTCCTTTCCGAGCTCGGGAGGCCCGTTTATTTTACTCCTGAGCTCAGGTCCATGCGTCAATCCAAAATTCCAGCCCGTGCGTGCAGTGCAACCGAATGTGTCTTGCTGACACGTGGGAAATGCTGTCATGACAGGCGCCCATACCCAGATGTTCTCGTATTTTCCTTTATTTTGTTCATTCAGATAAGCAAGCAACTTGATTGAACAAAACTGTAAAAGAGGAAATACTGTACAATTGTGAGAAACTACCGTATCTGTCAGGTAAAAGAATAAAAGATGCATCTCGAGGCGGAACAGTTTGCATGCCACCGTACGAACACAAGATGAAGCCCAACTTGATGTAGCAAGTAGCAATTGCCAAGCATCGCCTGACATTTCACACCGCAAAATGACAATATACCTGGCAATAATTTGCCTTAGCACAGATCGTTTGAATAGCCCAATTGCAAGTTGGTGGTACACGTGCAGGAAGTACATGAAAATTAAGCTCAATGTATAATATGTACATCGTACAGATACGCAACAGTCAACAGATGGCATCACTTCAAATCTTATTTATTCAACTACACGATACCACTCTTTGCACACGTATGATCCCAGAGGGAGAGGGCCAACCCTGGACGAAATCACCACGCACGAGGGGGTGCTCCGGTCCCTGCTTCGTTCAGCCTATCCAGCAACGTGTTGAAATCCATCGGCTGGCCACTCTCAGTCATCCTCTGAATAACATTCAGCACCTGTTCCCTTGGATATCCCATGGTGATTGCCTTCTCGATCATTTCGCCGTATGGATGGCCACGCATCATCTGATGTGAACCTGGATGAGTCATACCAACATTACCTGGAGGCATCTGAGATGCCTGGCCTGCTGAAGGACCACTTGGGGGGTAGCCATATGTGGTGTTGTAACCATGTGAGCTGCCCTGCGGCGCATATTGTGGCGGGCGGGCATAGCCCCCCTTACTTGGAGGGGGTCCAAAAGAGCCCTGGCTTGGAGGAGCTAGCTGCTGCCTTTGCATGTTGTGCTGAGGTGGTGGAATGCCAGACCCTCCGTATGAATATGGCACTTCAGAACGGCTCCCCCCTGATGGAGCAACCGTGTTGTATGGTCCGGGCATAGCCATGCTGCCAGTCAGATTTTCATGGGCGGGGTTCAAGGGCTGGTGGGGTGGATACTGAGGGTAGTTTGGTGGAGTTTGAGGACTCATCTGATTTTGTACAGGAGGATGTTGTGGTTGCATTGCCTGAGGAGGAAGCTGAGGGTTAGATTGCTGCGGTTGAACTGATGGCAGAGGAAACGGTTGAGCATTAGATAACTGGGGCTGCTGCACAGGTTGTGGAGCAAACTGCTGGGTGTTGGATAGTTGGGGTTGCTGCATTGGTTGTGGAGGAAACTGCTGACTATTAGATAGTTGGGGCTGCTGCACAGGTGGAGGAAATGGCTGCGAGAAAGTCTGTTGTGCAGGAGCCGATTGGGAGGATTGCTGGGGCCACTGCTGCTGGTAAGGAGAGAAAGACTGAGGCTGGGTTTGATTTGCTTCCTGAGACTGTTGAGATGAAGCATGGACAGGAACATCTTGCCTTGCTGCTGGCAAGTACTGCACCTCTGGTTGCACTTGCTGCCCCTGTGTCTCCTGAATGCCTGGAGCTTGACGCTGTGGGTAGTAAACAATGGCTTGGCTAAGAACATAACGGTTCTGCTGTGGTACGGAAGAGCTAGGGACTGGCTGCTGCACAGTCTGATCCTTGTACTGTTGGACTGGTTCAGAAGCTCTAGGTGCAAGTGATGCCGAGTTCACCTGATGAGGCAAAACAATCGCCAGCTGCTGACCAGGTGCATCTGCCTTTTCTTCAATTGTCTTTTGCTCAGGGAAAGATGGTGTTGCAACATCTTCCTTCTTTTTAGATGTGTTTTGTGTAAGTTGAAATTTGGCTAATTCCTTCTGATTTTCAGCTAACTCTTGCTTGTCCCTAAGGATTTGAATAGATCTGTGGACCTGCATCATTTGAAGATTTGATTAGAGTTCAAACTTGAAAACTTCTCAACAGAAAGTTAATGCTCAAGATATAAAATACATAAACAATAGTGCAATTTAGCAGTAAAGAAATTAAACAGTTGAAAATTGATTGGCTGGATAAAAATAAAGATAAATTATCACATCTTCTGAACTTGGATACGGGTCATGTACCCTGCAACAGATGCAACAGTCAAAATGTTTTGCAATGTATATGTGATTTTAAACTGCAGGACAAACTTGATAAAGTACCAAGAATGGGCTATACTTAAATATTCTGTTTGCTGGAAATACCCGAAGTTTGTGGTCGGGCCTAAATCTCCAAATTCTAAATAAGCATTATCTTGAAGCTTGTGGTAGCACCTAAGACTCTAAATGGCCATTATGGTTCGACAGATGCACATCAGATGGCATGGAACATATGAGATGATGTGGCACCCTTAGCATTTGTTTTGCACTCCAAACTTATAAGATGTTAGAACAGATCCATCAAAGTGGTCACCTACCATATGCTTCAAGCACAGAAGCCAATTTGAATACAGAGGACTGTTGCCAATCATGGTTGAGTCACAGGGGACAGGGCATACATTCGACACGCTAAGTATATTCCAGAGCAACAGGCAACAAGACTAGTTTATCAGAAGAAAGTACAAAACAAAAAGGACGTTTATGTGCATTAAACTCTGAGCAGGTCAACAGGGAGGCATTTTTGAGAGACCAGGAAGACATCTCTCCCTCCTTCTAAACTAGAGCGTGGTATAGCACCATCACATTTTTTTGAGATTGTATATGGTGTGATTGACTTCAGCTAGCCAAAATTGTTCAAAGGAAAAAAAAACAATCAACAGCCAAAAATACTAAAGAATCGTAGCCCAATAAACCACAGCAAGACAGAAGGTTTCGTCCCCTAGGCTAAACATACCTAAGCCTAATATTTCCCTATGTTGACAGCTTTCACTAGTATGGACTAACATTTACTAGATGATATTAACAAATATGTATCCCAACCCATCTTGAGGTATTTGTATCAATACCTATTCGGTGGATCCCTTTTTTTCTGTGCCAGGAACCAGATGTGAACTGGTGACATGAGGATGGTACAAATGCATATAATAATTGGAGCAAGCATTTATAAGCAAAGGAGCAAAATCACATACATGGTACAAAAAAAAATGCTGACATGGCAAGTACCCTGAAGATGGTCTCATCAAGGTAAGTTGTCTCAACAAATGATGAATACATGTACATGCCAGTCAACACAAAAGGCTATAGTATATGGTATCCATAATTACACTGGATGTAAAAGAACTGTCCCACAAAACTGAAAGGATGAGAAATGTGAAACACATGAATACATGATCTAGTCCCAAAATATTTTTTCTTAAAACAGTAATTTACTTACTTCATGAAGATGTTTCTCAAGAGACTTCAATCTTTGATCAGTTTCATCACGGAGCACATCACTTCGAAGTTCACCCATGGATCTCTCAAGCTTGTAGCAATAGATCTCCAGTTGTGAAAGCCGACTAGTGATTCCCTCAAGTGATCGCAGCAAATTATCAGCATATTTCTTCATGCATTTCTCAACAGCGAAAAGTACATCCTCCTTGCCGTAACTCTCTTGTTCATAAGCTTTCCCAAATGGTCTCCCCAATCTACTGTCATGAAAGTCCTGCTGCACAAGCACGAGAATAAGGGATGGATATAACAGAAGGATGCCGACTATTACAGTCCTAAAATTATTTTCCTGTAAAAAAAATGCACATATCTTTGGTAATTTTAAGAAACAAATGCATCAGATTTCCATAATGCTCTCTCCAACTATATCACTAATAGCTTCATTTGATTATTTATAATGCACCAGTTAGAACATATAACACCGTCCTCCAGCAATGCCAAGAGACCCATAAAGGTCTCTCATCTAGTATACAAAAGACAATAATCTCTAAACAGACTGAACAAATAGATAAACAAGACAACAATCCCTAAACAGACTGAACACATAGGTAAACTATCAAGTACAAAATCACCAGCACGCCACTTTTTTTTTTCTAAACATTAGAATTCTTCCTTAGCTGCCAGTCTGTCACTAATATATATGTAATAGAGAAAATTAAAGATCAGTGAAAACTATAGGCAGTAGTAGTGTTAGGTGTAAATCAAATAATCGTGGCTTGCATAAACCTTATTCAACAGAATATCAGAAAACATTATTTGGAAACTATAGGCATCTTTCTCGTGCGGTGGCCTCACAGAAATAACCCACTCAATAGTTCAGTTCATAGCTTAAAGTGAATTTCTTATTGACTATCTCCAGCCTATATTGCCCATTTCAAAACAAACCTACACTGCATATCAAGAATTCAGTATGGGTTTAATCAATAAGACCCGAAAATCCAAAGTATAGCAGGTACCATATAAACTTTGCTGTACAATATATAATAAATTCATGATATTATCCGAATACAATATATAGAGCTGTTTACATAGCATAAACATAGCTAGAATAACACCCTCATCGGCAGGGCCATTCCTGAGGCATGGCAAGAGGGCCCACGAAATTTAGGGGACCCATCAATATTTGAAAGGAGAGCCAATTTATAGGTTTCTAGTAACATTGCCTACGATTAGTTCATAATTGATCTATTTAAAATTCCATCATATGGAAATTGTTGACATGGTGCGTTTTCCAAAATTTAATCCAATTGTTTAAATTTTACTTTCACACAATATTTGTACGATCCAAAACAAGAGTAGAACTTCCCTGTAACTTGCTATTAATTAGTATTTTCAATTTTAATTTAGCTCGTTGTTTTCTAAAAGGTAAAGAGAAGAAGATTAAGTGCAAATTTAGTTGGTGAAGGAGAAGTTTTCTTTTCATAAGATTATTTTTATATAAGATTATATTTAGGATTGCATAGTACTCCCTCTGGTTTTCAATAAATGACGCCATTGACTTTTGACACGACGTTTGACCATTCGTCTTATTCAAAAAATTTAAGTAAGTATGAATTTTTAATATTTACACCAATTTTAAGCATGACTCATATTTTTTAATATTTACACCAATTTTTTGAATAAGACAAATAGTCAAACGTCACGACAAAAGTCAAAGGCATCATTTATTAAAAACCGGAGGTAGTAGTAAAATAGATGGAACTTATTAACTTAATATTATTGTAAAAGGGCCTCAACATTTTTCTCGTCCTAGGGCCCCTCAAATACCAGGAACGGCCCTGCTCATCAGGAAGAAAAATGAAAGAGCAAGCGATGGCTGCTTAATACCAACGAACCTGTAACCTATTCCATGTGAAATTTATAATTTGGTGAAGAAACTGAAACTATTCAGTGCTGCTCAGCCAATTTTCATCGGTCCGTTTCCACGATATCCCAGTCGAACAAATAGATTCACGGAATACGACACCACGGAGGCGAAATCGTGCAGCAAGCCTCGATCGTCACTCCTCACACAAGTATCAACGGGGTTGCCACCGAGAGGCGGAGTAGTACCTTGTCGGCCGGATCGGGCCGCCTGGGCTCGGAGGGGGCGGTGAAGTCGTCGTAGGAGCACAGCACGTCGTCGGCACCGAAGTCGAAGCTACGGGAGCCGCGGCCGGAGGGGGCGCCGGAGCCGGACATCGCGGCGCCTAGGGTTTAGGCGAGGTGGGGGTGGGGGTAGCTTCCTTGGAGGAGAAGGCAGGGGAGGGGGGGAGGGGGGGGGGAGGGGGAAGGGGGTGGTTGATGGGGGTTGATTGGCACTGGTAGAAAGGAAGAAGAGGGGGGAGGAGGATGACGACTTGGTCGGTTTGGTCTGCGCCGTCTGCGCCCGCTGGTGCGTTAATTAAGCAAAGCAAAGGCATCGGCGCATCGCCGTCCCGGTTGCTTACAGGACGCTCATATTAAGATTTCTTTTCTTTTTTCAAGAAAGTGATTATATTAAAAAGATAAAGATATTACAACATAGTGTTACAATAAAAGAAACGAAAAATTTGCCAACAAAAATGAAGAGATTCTACACCTTGGTATACTGTTGTGAGCAAACGAGTGTGGCCATAACTCTAACTACCTTCACCACATGCAAAAAATAAATGAAAGAATATCAGCCATTGTCCCTCTCATAAATCAGCAAATCGATACTACTGAACAAGTCGATCAATCGAACCCTAAAGACGTCATCGCCACTGATTGGTTTGTCGATGACTCAGCACACAAGATTTCCTATATCTTCCTTGACGATTTCACATGAGAAATAGCTACCGATACAGTCATAGAAAAATCACAAAAATCTACCCAAACCTAATTTCATATGGAGAACAAACCTTAAACTTATAATATATCTAAACCTTTCTGAAGACTTTATTTAAAAAAAAACCATAAAAACTTACTGAATCAGAAAAAAAATGTCTCCTTCCTTGCCACCGTTGAAAACGCTATGAGCGGAGGAGGAAGGGGACAGAAGGACGACAACGGCGAGGGCCCTCCCAGGCTGCACGAGCGTCATGAGTTGCCCCTGAGTTAAGAATTCATGCTAAGAATTTAATCGATTTTTTATTTTTTCTAGAAATATCATCTCATTTGGTCAATCCATAAAATCATGTACATATATTAACCATGCCGATATATCTGAAAAAATTTGATTTATATTGTTTATGGATAAAGCCAGTTCCCGTGTTGGTTGAGCGGCTAACTAGACTCTGTAGTTGGTATTGTTTGATTGTTCGATAAATGTTGGAAAATGTCTCTAGCAACTTAAAAATACTTTTCGCCGCGAGGGTTTAATGGTGTCGCAACTAATACTATCACTGGGAGCTCATTTCTACAAGATATTGTATTTCTTTCTCCCTTCGCCTATCACTTTATTTTCTAAAAAACTTAAAAAGGAGATAATCGTGTAATTGTAATTTTTGGCCTAAATCCATAACTTTTGATATCACAGTAATTCAAGACAAAAGAGCCCCACTTGAAACTTCTGGGTTGGAATTTGGAACTTCTATTAATAAACAATTCGGGACAAAGAGGTCATACCGAAATTTCTGACTAAAGTTAAGTTCGTGACTTTCAAAAAGATTTTAGTTGAGTTTGGATAATTTGAGACCGAATTTTAGGGGATTAAGACCTAGACATGAGATAAGAGCACCGTCTCTATAGGGGCCAAGGCCAATTAAGACCTCATCATACAATCATCAAAATCAATCTACTAATTTTTTTTTTCTTTCTTATCTAGAGTTAGGGGTAAAATAGCTACGCTGTGCTAATTTGTCTTGTAGATTAGTTGTATATCTTAGTGAAATTGAGATATTTCTTTTATTGATTTGTTTTATAAATTATTCGTGCTTCACGAAAGACAAGAAGTTATCTTTTGTTAGATTGACTCAAAACTAGTCGTGCATCGTCGTAAAAGTACATGGTTGGACACGAGAATCGGTGGTTCTTTCGCCGGTTTTGCGTCGCGATCTCGGCGGCTCATCGACGATGAGTCATCGTCAGCACAGCGCGTACGTGAACTTTTAGTAGACCGGAACTTCTGGTCATATCAGACCTCACCCGGAGACTCGACGTCGGTGCGCTTTGGCTGTAACCTGTTTTTCCTGTCAACAATCGAGGTTTAATATAGAATTTTTTGTATTTTTATATTTATTTATTAAAAGATTTGCAAAAGTAGATTTTTGTTTGAAAAAATTACAAAAATAGACTCCCACCGCCCTTCCAGAGGGCGATTTTTAAAAATCGCCCTCTGGGAGGGCGATTTGATGACGTGGCTGACGGCCATCAGGCCCCCAGCCGACGGCCGTCAGCCATTTTGCGGGCGGCCCCCGGGCGGCCCAAAAACCGCCCTCTCAGAGGGCGGTAAGGTGGCCGCCTGCAAAACTCGCGGGCGCGGCACGGGGCATGGCCGATGGTGCGGGCGAGGGCGGGAGAGGGGGGCGCGGGCACTGACGAGGGCGGGCACTCGGGCGTGGGGCGCGGCACGCGCGGGGGGGGAGGGAGGCCGGCCCCCAGGGCGCATTTTGGAGGCGGCCCCCTTGCCGCCCTCTGAGAGGGCGGTTTTTGGGTCGCCCGGGGGCCGCCCGCAAAATGGCTGACGGCCGTCGGTTGGGGGCCCGATGGCCGTCAGCCACGTCATCAAATCGCCCTCTCAGAGGGCGATTTTTAAAAATCGCCCTCTGGGAGGGCGGTGGGAGTCTATTTTTGTAATTTTTTCAAACAAAAATCTACTTTTGCAAATATTTTAATAAATAAATATAAAAATGCAAAAAATTCGTTTAATATACTCCTGCCTTCGAAGCCCTCGGCCTCTTGCAAAAGAAGCGAAGCAGACTGTCAGCCCACGGGCTAACACATCCACAGATTCGACCGACCAAGGCCTCTCGTCGCAACCGAAAGTCTGAAACGACGTTAATGGATCAAGCCCGGACGGCCTCATCACAGACGAAGCCCACAAGGTGCTATTCCCGTTTTGACCCAACATGCTATAGCTTACTTCTGAAATTTTTTATTTTTATATTTATTTAATAAAATATTTACAAAAGTATATTTTTATTTAAAAAATTTACAAAAATATACTCCCAACGCTCTCTGGGAGGACGTTCTTTATGAAATCATCCTTCCAGAGGACGATTTGATGACGTAGCTGACGGCTGACGACCGTCAGCACTTTTGCAGGCGGCCTCCTTGCCGCCTGCAAATAGCTGCTGGCTTTTTGCAGGCGGCCCCCTTGCCGTCCGCCTAGAGGGCGGTTTTTAGCCCGCCCACTATAAAACCCCCTCTCAGACTCCAAAAATATCGTAAAATTCATAAAAATAACAGAAAAAAGAAGAGAGAGCTAAGAGCAAAGGCGAACGAAAGCGGTGAAGCCCTGCCAGTTTACGGATTCTTCTACAGGTAATATTTTATGGCTCTTTGCAATTTTCATTTCTATTCATCAAATGATATAGTATGTGTAGTATTGTACTACTTATTTCACAGGTAAGTAAATGTTAGGTTTGGTCCACAAGGTGTAGATCTATTGAAGTTGAGCATAACGGCTAAGGATATTGATAGGGTGCATGAGAGAAGTTAGGTTTTTTTACTAGATGAGTAGCACTAGTTTGAGAAATGCTAGGGAGATGAAAATGGGGACGATGACATTTTATTTTTTGTAGTCATGTGTAGTATACCCTAGGTATGTAGTTGTATAAGGTATTTTTGGCTTAGCGAGTTATAACTTACGTTTATTTGGTTATAATATAGGTTGCTATGGATACATTCGGTATGTCCAGTCATCTACGACCTTCGATTGACGTGCCTCCGCCGATGTGTAGGTGTAGAGATAATTGCAAAGTCGTAATAAGTGAGAAGGATTATACATACCGGCAAAGGTATTAGACGCGTGCTAATTATGCGTACTCCCCGGAGAAGCCAAAGTCACAAGGGAAAAAGGGGAAGGCGAAGAAGTTATTGGAGATAATACGAATTATCTTGTAGTACGAAATATTTGAATCTTTGAGCTAACAAATTTGTATATGTCAAGGTACCGAAGCCTCCTCCGTCTCTATGCGACTCTGTACAATGGATAGATACGGAGATCCGTCCACAGGATGCAGAGTTTCTTCGCAGTTTAAAAGATTGGAACTAGGAGCGGTGCCAATGTTGTTGGGCGGCGTAAGAAGAGTGGGAGGCTGAGCAGAAGAGGAAGGAGGAGAAGGAGCGGCAGGAGAAGGAAGCCCGTGAGGCAGACAGAGAGAGGAAGAAGGAGAGGGCACTACGTGCAAAGGAAGCTGGGCCGGAGGCGGCGAGGAAGGGGAAGTACCCACGCTGCACATAGTAGTTGCATCTCTAGTTAGATATCTGTTTAAAATTTCCTAAGGCATGTAATAACGATAACTAGAAACGTTTGATGTGCCGTTTGTACTCTTTGGATGGATAATTTTATTAGGTTCGTAAGCAATTAACGTATGTTCGGTTGTCATTGCTCGGAATGTACTTTCGCCGTGAAGTTGAAACTCGAAAATTCATATTTTTGATCAGTTTCATCACAAACGTAGATCGTGAGAAGCACATCGTTTGATCGACGAGCGTAAACGAAGTAAAGGAGTTTCTTCAGTAAACGTAGAATTAATAAAACATGATATACAATAGGCAAACTATTACTGATACAACGTACTACGGGCCCTGACCGTAACCTCTATGTAACGACCCGTTTCTCCTTTTCTCTGTGGAATTCGTTTTCTTAATGCGAACTCCTCTCCATTTCTGTTCAGCTGTGCCCCAGTTTTTCTCTCCCCGGTCAGCCGACTGCCTTTCTCCCTTGTGCTAAGTAGATTTCTACTCAGTTCCTAAATCTTGTTCTTTTACCTTTGTTCACTCGGCCACCCTTGCCGCCGAGTAACCCTTGCATTGCCGACTACCCTGTTAACCAGTTCTGTCTTGCCACCCCGACCTGCCCTGATCTGGTCAAGCTCACGACACCTTGCCTTATCAGCGGACGTGCTGTCTCATCGCCTCACCAAGTTGCACCGCAGCCATGTTCTCAACGCTCCTCCCGTTGGACGCCGACTGCAGAAGTGGTGACGTGGTCCGACCTCCACCTGCCCGCAACCCCACTCAGACCAATGGACAATAACTGCTGCACCGCAAGAACCAGCTTGGACCAAAGGATAGTCAGAGGCTCTGTCAGCAAAGTATCACCAACCCGTCCTTGTCACGACCTGAGTGTCTCATTGTCGCTACAGTGTATACCAACTCCCCCGGCCACGCCCAACCCCTATGTCAATCTCTACCTTGATGTCGCGTCACCTCGCCAGCTCCTCGTGACTCCTTTTCCCTCTCTATCGTCCTTGCACCGCCGTGTCCTTGCCTCGCACGCCGGCTATATAAAGCCATCCATGCCTCCTCTTTCCTCTATTTTGCAACCCAGCCGTCTCTGCCAAACAGCCATCACCAGCTCCGTAGCTAAGCCATCATCTTCCTTCTCCCTAGCCCCCGGAGCCGTTTCTGCTCCCTGAGCTCCATCGCCGCCGCTCATTGCTGAGCCTACCATCCGGAGTTCCAAACCGATGAGCTTTGTTGCCCCGTCCGCAAGATTAACTCAGCCGTCTATGATAAACCTTCATCCATCTGCCACCCATCCTCAACCGACTGCTACCTTTCTGTAGCCGACTGCCGTGATGTTCTTTTTCTAGTGTTTTACCTCTTTTCAGCTTGGCAGTAATCATCTTTTTTGCTTGTTTAGATCCTGAATCGGTGGATGATCCAGAAGCCGTCTTCGCCAAGGAATATCTTCCGCTGGAACAAGGCAAACCTCTTTGATCATATTGTCTCCTATATGTGCAAAATTATGTTGTTTGCAAAATATGCATGCTTAGTTTACACTTTAAATTGATCGGCCTTGGTCTGCAAGCGCAACCGACTGACCTACCCAGTAGTCGCACTTATTTTGGTAGGATATTGATGTATTTCTCCTTTGATAGCCCCACCAATAGCATGTTGGCATCCTATCTACGGATATGAGTGCTGAGTAGAATGGCTTAGCCCTGCAGCGATTGTATTGTCGTTGGGAAACAGTGGTTTTGCTCAACTGTTTGAAAACCCGGTACTCTGCGTATCGGTGTGTTTTGAGAAATAAATAAAGTTTGAGAAAACCTTGGTGTACAGAGGCAGTGCCTGTGTGGCCTGGCTATGTATTATCGATAATGACCGTTTCCTTTGGGAATTGCATCCGAGCATTTTACAGTGTGACCATATGGGTAGTATGGGCTTTCCTTGGCTGAGTAAATTGTAGGTTTAGGGAAGTTTGGTGCCGACTGGAGTGGACTCATCCGAGTTGTGGCTCGTGAGCCCTGGTGCTAATGGTGGTTGGAGCCGACCTGAAGCATTGATCCTGTGTGGATCCTGCTGCTGGCATTGGGTAACCCTAGACTGGCTTTGGAAATGGCCTTGTCGCGAACTTCCGGTACAGGCCAGTACTCGGTGTAAGTTTCATGTCGTATGGGTAAAGCGTACACCCTCTGCAGAGTTTTAGCTAAACTGTTCGAACAGCCGTGCCCACGGTTAAGGCGATGTAAGGTGATTCCCATAGCGTAAATTTGATTTGCTAGTGATTTGTGAAATGGATTGTTGGGAAGGGAATCGTGACAATATTTGCCGAGTAAGCAAACGGAAGGCCTATGTGGCCAGAAATGGACTGTGTGACCCGGGGTGTTGGAGCACCATAAACAAGTATGTGAAAAGTTAACAGGAGAAAAGTCTTCGGGTCATAGCCAGAAGACGATAAAGAGCAGGCTCCCGGGTTGTAGCCAGGACAGCAAGATTGAGCTAACTGGTTGTAGCCAGTGTAGCGAATGAACTAATAAACCGGTTGTAACCGGAATTGCTAAAAGAGAAAGCTGAGAACAGGTTATAGCCGAGTCTCAAGGTCAACGGGTGGTCGGAGCCACTCGGGAGAAGTAACAGATCTAAGGAGTGGTCGAAGCCACTCGGGTGATAGCCGAGTTGTGTGGTCACTCGGTGAATCACCAGAAGATGAAAATGGAAATATGTAATTCAGTAACTATGTGTGGCGAGTTGTTGAAAAGCAACTTGCGGAATGGATCGAGGCGTGAGCTTCTTTCCGACAACTAAAAATTTGACACACTAGTATTTGACAAGTAAAATGTTTCTAAAGGCTGCTTTCGCAACTAAGACTCTTAGCTCCTTTTTGTCTAACCGACATGACACCTTTCCCCGGCTTGCTGAGTACGAAAGTACTCACCCTTGTTCATATATATATACTAGGTTTTAAAGAAAAAGACGAAGACCCGTCTGCTGCCGAGTTCTTCCAGGACCAAGCCGACTACGAGGACTTCTGAGGTTTCGGACCTAGCTCCCAACCAAGCCTGTGGTAATCGTCGTGTTCCATCGCTGAGTAGTTTTTCTCCCCTGCTTCCGCCCTGTCTGTGTTGTATCTCACTAGTTTACCCTGTTCTTGCCGTTGTCCATCTGGGGCCTGTCCTGGATGGAAACCTTCGTATGTATTATATGTACTCAGTTATGTATTTATTGTACTCTGAGTTTGTATCACCGATGACTATGTGTGTATCCGACTATTGATTCAGGGATCGGGTACTGTTTGCACATGGTGGGCTTCCGTCTTGGTGGAGGCGCCACACTCTATCCCTCTTCGTCTTCCTACCTTGCGCTCGCACCTGGCCTTAGGAGTATGTCAGCTGGTCTGGCGGTACGGTACGGCCAGCGCGGGTTGTCTGCACGGGTGTGGCAACTGGTGGGTCCTGTGTCTGTGGTGGCGGAGCTCCTTCGAGCTGCGAGGCAGCTAGTATCTCCTGGATCTCCTCGCCCTCGTCCTCCAAGTCGTCCCCCTCGAAAGGACCCGGTGCCCAACCGCTGCTACGTGCGCCCTGCGTGGAGGAGCCAGTGCCAGCAAACATCCCCGGTGCTGTAGAGTGGAACCTTGTACACCAAATTATTGATAATTGCAAACTGAAATTTTGCAAGGCAAAAGTAAATTTTGATATAACCTGAAGGAGCTCCTGTGGTGGCCCCGGGGACACTTCTCATGCCCAGCTGCGCGTGTGTTACACTCCGTGCGTCGACATGCTAGCTCCAAAGGGATGTAGGTACGGTGTAGCGAAAGCTGCACGGAAGCATATTGATGTACAACGGTGCATGTCGTAGAAGAAAACATGTTATAAACTGATGGTTAGTAGAATTTACCTCTGGAGGGGCCAGATGGCTGACTGGAACCCTGCGGACGCACTCCTGCTCCTATTCCTGCTGGCCATGGCTGTTGCTGCTATACAACTATGGGAGGTACCGCGTCGGCCGCACGACAAGTGAGCGCATGAATCACTGTGTGCATCGCTTGACAAATCCTCCCGAAGGTCGTCCTCTGCTCGTCCGCAATCAGCACGATCCCACTGTCCAACTGTCCAAACGCTGCGTTCACATCAGCCTGAACCTGTCACGCTGCGTCGGCCTATTTCAAATGTGACATGAATATATGTTAGAACCGTGGACACCTATAAAGGGAATAGCAAAGTGTAACGATAATGTAACTTACCGCGCGGAAGTAGTCCTAGTCACGGTGTCTAGGATACGTGTCCGTCGAAGTGGTGACGTGTGGCTGTGGATCATCTGGGGTGAACGTTACGCGTGTGCGGGTATGGGGCTGGTACTAGTTGAGGTATGCTAGGTAGGTCTCTTCAGTGTGTGGATATATCTCATCGATGACCTCCTCCGTCGCCAACAACCAGTCCTCCACGTACTTCTGCAGTCGGGAATACCACTGAGCGCCGCCTGCCTGTCCCCTACGATTATATCTATTTGCAGAGAATGCATTAGACTATATTGAAGAGTTGTAGTACTAAACAAAGATCGCAGTTGTACTAACCGGTGCACATTGCGCGGCACAACGATCTCCACGGGCACCGGGAAGTGCTGACGTAGGCCGAACTGTCGCATCACGCGCTGCGGATAGTGGGGCTCGACGAAGATGTCGAACACCAACGGCACTGTCGTTATCCAGTACGCCTGATCGCGCGTGCAAAGAGTAGAGAGTCCGAGCGGTGCACGGGCCGCGATGGCCTGCAGACTATACGGCTCCCAAACGACGTCGCTGGGCAGCAGGCGGTTGAACTCCATAACGAATTCGGAGTAGGCCCTCCTAACCTGCTTATGGGCGTAACGACGCTGCAAAATAGGAAAAGATTACACGTCAGTGTTTGCGCATAAGTGGTAAACATAGAATTTCACATTATGTACCTCACGGCAACACCATACCGTCCCCATAGTCGGACGGTCCTCGGACCACTGCCCGTACAAGCCTCCAAGGCCATCCTCGTAGGAAGAGTGCTGAATCACAAGACGCCCTATCGCGAACCGCTCGGCCGCCCATAGCAGCAGAAGGAGAGGGCAACCGGCGATAATCGCACCTGAATCGGTCTTTGTGCACGCGTCACAAAGAGCACGGTACGTCGCCGCTAGCACAGCAGATCCCCAGCTCCACTGCGGTACGCAGCCATCCTCGCTGTCGGCGATCGCACGAGCATAGTGGATCAGTCTCTTGTCTACCACGTGCCCCGTTGTGCCGGTGAACATCACCCACCCGAACAGCCACAACAGGTACACCTCCATGCTCCGCTGCACCGAGTATTCGTCGGCATCGTCGTCTAGCTGATCAGGCTGTAAAGGAAAATTATAGTCAGCAGCACTGTTGCTTTATAGGTCGGATGATTGTGAATCAAAGGAATCCGTGACTTACAGTGAACTGTAGCAGCCACGTTTGCGAGGGGCCGCTCGTGGTGTAAGGCGGTAGCGAATCCGGCCTACCAAGTTTAGGTCGATGGTGCACGGGCTCGAACCGAGCAGTGATGTCCTTTGACCAACCGTGCGCCCCGTCAACCAGACCGACTGCGTCCCCTGCGAGGAGAAGTCCTAGCAGGTACGACACGTCCTAGAGTGTGGGAGTCATCTCGCCGCACGGTAGGTGGAACGTGTGGGTCTCCGGTCTCCAGCGATCCACCAGTGCTGCCAGAAGTGACTGGTCAGCGTCCCATCGCTTGGCGGGGTCTCTCTCGTCCGGTGCGGGCTCAACTATCCTGCACAGCGGAAGAAGTTCAGCCTCACACAACTTGCAGAATATAGCACTGTATTCAATATTGGGGAACATAGATATGCACAAATGATGTGAATGAATATTCATACAGCTCTTACCTCTCACGGAACCGGGGGTTTATCCGCTGGAGGTGACGTGAAGGCCGTGGACGGAAGGTGGCTAGCTGGGCACCCTCGACGGCTGACAGGTATGATCGGTGGGACTGGTCGAGGCCCCGGTCGAGCAGCTCCGGTGTATGGTACGCTATACCTGCATGCAAATAGAGAGTTAGCATAAATTATTGTTAAGATTTATAGCATTGTTACATGACAACAAAAAATAATAGTACGGTACATATCCTTCTATAACAAAGAACAAGTATAGACTTACACTACACCGCAGCACCACCAAATGCTCGAGAATGCCTAGGACGAGGTTGTCTTGAAGTTGTGCCTTCACCCGTAGGACGACTGCCATCAGTGCCTGAACCCGACGATCCAGCTTCCGTCGCAGTTGGACCGGTTGCATCCTTTGGACATTTCTTATATGTATGACCTGTGTAGTCGCACTTTGAACAACGTTTATGTCTTTCACCAACTTCTGACTCATCCATGTCATTACGGATACGTCTTGTCTTGCGGCGACCTACTTTATCCCTCAATTTTGTTGGGTCAGGAATATAGATAGCTTGAGGATGCTCCGTAGTAAATGTCCCCGCAATACCGAAACCGTATATCTCTCCACTCCAGGTATTATAGATTGCTTCTTTTCTGAAATAAGGTGGGACAAAATAACGTGCTTCTATCCCGCACTCACCGCTTGCGGCAATAACATGAGAACATGGCTTGTGGAGCAGAGTAGGTTTTTGGCACGAGCACTTGCAGGTCCCGTCTTCCTTCAGCACACACTCTTGCACAACTCTTTTGCAGTATATTCCACGCATGCCCTTGTCGACATACAATATTTCAAATCTATCTTCTTGTGTACCTTGAGGTAGAACTCGATGTCTTTGGGCCTTTTTACTTTTATCTTACAGGTACTTAGTCAGTAGTGTACCAAAGAAAAGATTATTGACCGTCATTGAGGGGCCGGTTGCTCTGAACTGATCTCTGAAGTACTTGCATGTGCCATACAAGATAAATTCAACTATGCCAATAAGTGGAAGTCCTCGAACACCACGCATCACCCAGTTATAAACTTCTGCCAAATTTATGGTCATTATGACAAATCGAGAACCATCCTTGTCATACAACAATGCTCATTTCTCCTTTGGCTCATTCTCAATCCACTCTGAAAATTTTCTAACTGAGAATGCAGACCTTCTTCTCATATGAGGTCCGTCACTTGATAGAGGTCCAAGAGCTTATGGAGCCTCATCCCCTCTAATGGTAGCTCTCCTGTACTGCTGATCTGTTTGTTTAGAGATCAGCTCATCCAACCTCCTCCAAAGCTCGTTGAATTTCTTCTCTTGATTCTGGACACATAGCCTCTTGAAAAGATCCATAAGGTGCTTATTCTTAAACTGTCTATAAAAATTAGCACCCATATGACGCATGCACCATCTGCTTTGGATATTAGACCACCTTGGTGGGTATCCCTTCTCAACACATCCATATCTCAATTCTTCAATTGCCCGCAGCAAGCCAGCGTGACGGTTATGTATGAGGCATACGTCTGGTGTCATCCGTACAACTGCAGACTTAACCCTTTCTAGGAACCAATACCAGCTGTCAGTGTTCTCACTCTCAACAAAAGCAAAAGCCACCGGTACAACTTGGTTGTTCTTATCAACTTCAATTGCTGTTAATATCTGCCCTCTGTACTTTCTGGCCAGAAATGTCCCATCGATGCAGAGGATGGGACGACAATGGATAAATGCCTGAATGCAAGCACTTAATGCAAAGAATACTCGTTGTAACACACTTTTATTACCATAGTCAATTGATGGAAAGGCTTTCAGGTCGTAGCATGTCTCCGGATTCCTCTGAAGAATACAACCTAACAGACGAGGCAAATTATCATAAGATGCTTCAAATGTGCCAAACCTCATCACTATAACCTTCTGTTTTGCCCTCCAAGCCTTAGCATAGCTAATTGTATATTTGAATTTCTCTTCAATATGTCTAGCAATTGACCTTGATTCGTATCCCAGGTTGTTCACAATGTGGGAGTACATCTCTGTTGTAACAAATACAGATGTCATGTTTCTATGATATTTTTCAACACCTGGTGAGTAACATGAATGCTCGGTCACGATTGAAACTTGCAAATAATCTTTCCATTTACCCTTGAATGCGTGCACCCGCCATGGACACCCATCTTTCATGCAGTTCACTTCATACACCGATTTGCTTGACTTCATATACCCATCTTGCCCGTGAAATAACTGAAATATCACCTTATTTAACATATCTGTTGATGAAAAAATACAGTTAAACTAGGTACCAACATTCTCCTCACATCTAAAACCATGTATTCCAGATTTTATAACTACCATCTCTACATAAATTAAGTCATCTAACAGATTAACTAAAAACCTACAGATCTACGAGCAACAACTTATTTTCATATAGTACTATACACGTAACCAGTACAATAGTACATCAATTATTGCATATAAATAGAAATTACAAAGAAACAATAGATTTTACCTGCAGACGAATTAGCAAACTGGCAGAGCTTCGTTGCTTTCGTTTAGCCTCGCTCTCAGCTCTCTCTTCTTTTTTTCTATGATTTGAGTGAATTTTATGATATTTTTGGAGTCTGGGAGGGGGTTTTATACTGAGGAGCTAAAAATCGCCCTTCCAGAGGACAGCAAGGGGGCCGCCTGCAAAATAGCTGACGGCCGTCGGCCGCCTGGCCAACGGCCGTCAGCCACGTCATCAAATCGTCTTTTGGAAGGGCGATTTCATGAAAAACGCCCTCCCAAAGGACGTTGAGAGTATATTTTTGTAAATTTTTTAAATAAAAATATACTTTTATAAATATTTTATTAAATAAATATAAAAATAAAAAAAATTCGCTTACTTCTCCTCCTCTCCGTTCACTGGCCAACCGCTGCCGCGACTTTCTTCTGATCTTGACAAGAACCTTTTCCACTGAGCTTTTTCTCCTCCTTTTTTGAGTCAGATGATGTGCTGGTCATACATTTGTTATTTGCAATGTGGCCATCTTTTGCGATCAAGATTCATGACCTATGTAAAGTTGCGCACATTTTCTTTTTGAGAAAAAATGTTATCTAAAGGAACCTTTATTAATTATATTATGTGGCCACACGGTCCGTGTCGTATATATATATATGGTCCGTACGGATCATTATTTTTGGATTGGCATTTGGCAAATCGTCTATGGTACAGTAGCAATGTAGCCAAGACGACATCAAAAGCAGCAATATGCATTTGGCAGTTGTTGGTTGAAGCTAGCTTGTCACAATGATGATCTCATAGTGTTGGTAACAATACAATATAATGTAAACGGTATAGTACAAAATATGCTGCAACGGCTAGCATACATGACCACAACTCCCCGATGGATGATATGATCGATCGATGTACAGGTAGCTAGCTGCAGAAAACATTATTTGCTGCCAAAAGAATATATAGCCCGGCCGACATGAGCTGCTTGCTAGCTGCCACCCTGACAAGGGTTCGCTTTTGCTTACTACAACTCTTTCGCTATGCCGATCGAAAGCTTAGCCTCAGATGAGATTATTGCGCGACTGGCCGAATGCATATGCTCGATCGTCTCTAGTAATGGTGCTGAGGGTCCGGGCCGCCCGGCACTTCCCGCTTGCCGCCCTGCAGGCTCCTCACGTTCCACCTCCCAGGCCGACGACGTCCACGAACGCCAAAGCTTCCGCCGCCGCCAGCCACGTCGTAGTCGGCGTCCGGTGGAGCGGCGTACTCTGCCACGGCACGTGCCTCCGCCGGCGTGGCCGCGAGCCCCGCGCCGGCGACGGCGATCAGGACCAGGCAGAGCACAATGCAAGCGCGGGAAGCCATTTCGATCGATCGCTAGATATGCGAGATATATGTGTGTCTCGAACTGTCGATGAGCTATAGCTAGCGAGCTAGGTTCGTGTCTTGTCATGGCCAGATGCCGGCGCTGGCGGTTTATATAGGGGCAGCGAGATGGTGGAAGGGCCGCGACGGTTACGAAAGAAACATAAACTGTGGGGGCCAGGGCGCCGGCCGGGGCGTTTTCCTGGATAAGTTCGGTGATCAACAACCACCGCATTGGCGCATTGCACGCAGCCTTCTGGCCTCGTCCGAGTGGCCACCACCACCACTACTAGCCTACTAATAGATCAGTACCATGAACCACACCATTACAACTTTCTGCGACGACGAGGATGCATGCGTACGTGGTCCGATCGATATGATTTTGCAACAGCCTTTTGCATTAGGAAGTAGCATATGATCGGCAGTACTAATTACAATGGCATATATGTAGGTTTGCTGTGGGGTGAAACTGTCAGCTAGGCATTGTAGACAATGAGTGATGGGTGAATTGTCAATTTACAAGTGTCTATTATACAGGTAAGATGGAAGAAACACAATGGACACTGAGTAAAATCAAAGCCAAGGACAAGACAGTGTAGCTGAAGTAGAAACATATATAGGACCCGGTTTAGCTTGAGGGAGAAGGACTGATTTGATCCGACCTGTACTGATGGAACAGTGCATTTCTCCCAAGTCACCGAATGCAACTGGCAATGCCAGTTCGCATCACGGTGCCAAATTACCTGGATAAATTCCTAACAGCATGAGATGAAACCAAGACGAATCGACCAGGTTCAGAATTGCAATACTGCATTCAGTATAACTGGGTCCCCTGGCTGTCAACGTTTGCAATCTCAACTTGATACGAAGCTAGTGATATCCATACCTTTTAATGCCACCAGACATTACAATAGGTAATATGGAAGGCAATTGTATAAAATATGAAAATTCAAAAGAATTCTTTGACCAAATCACTTGTAGCATCAAAACAAATATGCCTGATCACCAACCATTAGTTAATGATCGCCAATGTAGCTACGTAGACAGTGTCTAGTGGAAAGGAAAACGAATAGCCAATGAAAAGCCAATGCTTCGATGCAATATGTCATATTGGCCTTCTATGTGCCTGCTTCGTCAAAAGCTTGGAGTACCTCAAAAGGTTAGTTAATGTTTCTGTTGCAGATTTGCTCTTTATCATCTTCCATCTTTGCAACCGATTAGCCACATCCTTCATGTAACGGTCTTCTCTGACCTCCTCATAATGCAAAAAGGCAACTTGCAGAATTTTATAAGATAAATGGTCGAAATCAAACCCAAGAGATAACAAATAAGAACCCCTTTTTTTTTGCGGGGAAACAAATAAGAACCACTTGTTAGGTAAACAGAGTCCACGTTTCGGATTCTAAGTGTCTGTTTAGCTGAGAAATGATAGTCACTTGACCATTAATTCGATCCTATGTGACTTTGGATTGAGAAACGAAATGGAGTGATCCATCATTACTTAGTCCCTCAAAAGTAAAAAAAAACGCTTAAGATAAAAAAAAAAGGAATCGAGTCATCCCACCAAAATCATGGGATAATCACAACGATGAATCAACTCATCCGAGATTGTTTAATTTATCACAACAGAGAAGCCATAATAATTGACGGCGTCGGTTTGTAGGTCAGAATCAGCTAAGATTCCAGTCAAAATATTAATTCGACAGCAATAGTCCCTTGGACTCGTAATAACGATATAGAGGAAAAGTTACTGAAATCATTCCAGTCAATAACTTTTCTATAAACCCTAAGTGACTAGGTGCAATCTGTTATTTCAAAGACGACGATACTGCTCCTTTTACACCACATCTTTTGCCACTCTTTGCATGAAAGTGACCTTTTTCAGATAATAGTAGAATTATTGATCCACCTAGAACTTTAAGCGGTGACATGATTCTTCACCTTTTTACATTAAATCTATTACCTGAATATAAGTGACTGAACAATAGCTTCAGATATTTCCAACCCAGTTCTCATTTTCATTTTGCTTTCCGGACCTATGGACGTGTATATCCGTCATGTGTTTCATAAAGGATGAGAACCAGTTTAATTGACAAAAGAAGCTTTGTCGAGGTCAGGATCTCTTAAAGGCCACACTTCTTGCCCTTGTTCTCCTTATGGTGATGGTAACAACTTAAGAGATGTTTTGTTCATATTGCTACGCATAGAAGGGATGGGGATAATTGAGTGATACATGTGAAGAGAAATGCAATAATTATTCAAAGACAAATAAATGGGCAGGAATAAAGAAGATGACATGGAATGCTTTAACAACCAGAAAAGCTTCATCAATGAAGATGCTTGCTTAGCAGACAAAAGGAACAGAAGCGATCAGTGAAAATTTACATAGCATCTAGTTGTTGACACCGAAAATCACCAGCAGCGTTGAGAATGAGCTGAGGATCTGGTTCGATGCACTAGACACGCGAAGGCCTGGGAGATTTACTTAACTCCAGTGCAGGTCCTAAATTCGAGGTTCGTAGATGTGCCTATCAATTTGACCTTGCAATTGACAAGGAAATAAAAATATTAGACCAGTGAGCCAATCGGCTGGAAGCCGATTTGGACTCGTTTCATCGGCCGATTGCCGATATGAACTAAAGCACTTATACATCGGCTGGAAGCCGATGATGACATAAATAGGCAAAATAAATAAATCAACCGACTACCAATAGAAATTTAAGTTGGCAATATTAAACCCTAATAGGCAAAATTAGACCAACTCCTAAAAATGCATCAAGTTGAACAGAAACATATAGGGGAAATAATTTATTCAAATACTAGCTTATTTATCATGAATCAATATAATTTTTCAGAATTTATTTCATTACTTTAGACCCCTTAAAAATTCAAACAAGTTTCAGCGTGTGTCCTTTTTCCTTGACCTATGCATTTGTATAGTCTAAGGATTTTCTAAAGATGTTTGGTTGCACATAAAATCATGGAAAAATTCCTGTGAACACTATCCCACATACTTAACCCACTATAAATTTTACATGATTTTATCACTTCAATAAATGCTTCAATGAAATCCCTCAAATCAGCAAAACTAGGAAGCTAGCTGAAATAAATTGGTTTACTTCTAAAATTCACCAAAGAAAAATGAAGATTAATTAGGTACTTCAATTCTACCAACAGGTGTGTCAACAAGAACCCTACCACCAGTAATTTTGGCTCAATTTAATTCCCAAAGAAGCCACATGAAATAATAGGAGCAAATCCCTAGGGACATAAATTACACTGCAGAAAAACTGGGCCTTTATGCCTACTTTGCAATTTCACCAAAGATGAACCAGACCACTTCTAACCCTGAAATTTAGTCAGCAGGTTAAACACATCTTTCGCTACCTCCAATAATTTTTCCATGAATTATAACCCTTGGTAACCTGCTGAGATCACAGATGCAAGACAGCTATCTAGTACACTTTCCCAGACTTAGTCTCTAGAGTTTTCTCCTCTCTCAAGTCACTGACCAGTGGGACCCACAGGACCCTGGCCCACTTGTCAGCCTTACCACAGCATGGGACAGTGTGTTTCACCAAGATTGCTACCCACACCCCTCTCCTCTCCATAGGTTTTCACTACAAGGGCCCACAAATCATAGACTGAACCTAGCCAAATGTGTGTAGAAAAATACTCTCTTACATGTGGGACCCACCAAGGACACTGTGGAATGGAGGCACCTCAGCATTTGCATGGCAGACGTGTCTTCCTTTCCTTCTTCCCTCTGACTCTCTCTGCCTACTGATCTAGCCAGCCAAGCTCCATTCCTGGAGAGCATCGACCATTTCGTTGCAAACCATGCCAACAAGCTCTACTCCTCTCCCTCCTCACGTTCTAGCAAGAGACTGGCTCTGTTAGCCCTAGAACCGCCGGAGACAGAAGCATTTTCTTCACCACCGAAGGTGTTTGACCGAGCTCGAGCTAGCTCCGGTGAGCTCCATCCCTTCTAAGCCTCGGCAACATGATCTAAGCCTTCTGACAGTTCCATTTTTGCACTTGGCCGCCCCAGATTTGCTAGTCGAAGTCGTCCTGGTGCCGCCGTCCCTGCTCTCTGCGCTGCCGAACCGCCGCCGCTCGGGTTGTCACCGTTTCGGCCAACCCAGTACACCGCCGACCGAACCACCGCGCCTCCAGCGTCACCTCACCTCCAGGAGCCCGCCGACCAGAGGAATTGAACTGCAAAGCCCCGAGCGAGGAGATCGGCCGTCATCTTTTCCGGCTTCGGCCGAGATCCACCGCGACTGTTCCCACTACACCGGTGAGCTATCCTCCGATTCCTCGCGTGAGTAGCCTCCTCGTGACCTCACTGACCTCTTGCATGGTTTAAATCGCTAGTTGGTTAGCCGAATATAACTATTGTCGTTGCCTTGCCGATTCTTGCTGCCGCCGGGAGTACTTCGCCGTTGCCGGACCTTGCGCGAGCTCTCCCAGCCTATCCCGAAGCACGGTGAGCCTCCTCATGACCCCTAGCGCCTGTTCCATTATTTTCCTAGCTCGGTTTGTGGCTGTTTTGGCACATCCATGTGCAGCCCGAGAGCATCTGCCGCTAGAGCTCGCCGCCGGCGAGATTTTGGCCACCGCCGGCGATGAGAAGACCACCGATGTGTTCGCCGTGAACTCCTCTTCATTTTCTCTTTTTGCCCCAACTGCAGCCGACGCCGCCGCCGTCGAGAAGCTCGCCGCCTCCGCTTTGCCTGTGCCCTGCTCTGCTCTGTCTCGCTGTCGTGTGGGCCAGGCTGGGGAGGATTAAGAAAAAGAAAAGAAAAGACAACTGATTTATTTTACAACAGAAAAATATGCAAACTTCAGAAATCCATAACTATTTCATTTTAACTCCTTTTTGAGTGAAACCAATTTTGTTAATTCTGTAAATTTGTGAACGTTAATTCTACGAAATAAAATATGACCACTTCTGCACAGAAAATATCCATAAAATAATATGAATCAAAAGTAACTTATTTTGTGCCTAGACACTTGGAATTTTTCTATAAAATCCATTATAACTCCTTTTGAGGTGAACCAAACTTCTATGGATTCATAAAAATTTTCTCTTAAATTTGGTAAAATAAAAAGTGAGAACTTCTGTGTAGGATTTTTCTCTAAAAATGGAAATATCTTTTATATACCTCTTTACAACCTAGAGGTTTATAAATTTCTAGAAAATTCATCCTAATTGCTAAAAATGTGAAACCACTTTTGTTTACCTCAGAAAATTGTAACCTTACTGTGGACAATTTGTATTTGACAAATCTACCTTCTCAAAATAGGCCTAAGTAATTTCTAATCCTTCTTTTTGATAAACTTATAAAATTCACAACTAAATCATTTTAAATTAAATTTCAGTGAACCAAATTTTGTTGGAACCAGTAGGTTATGCTCTTTTATATAAAAATACTTGCCTTCTTGAAATCTTAATAGAAAATGTCAGTTAAATATATTAACTTAAGGTTACAATATAAATATTTACAAAACTGTCATTTTCAGCCCTTCTACCTTGTTATTTTTGTATCTCCCAATCCAGGGATGCAAATGACTTGGTTCTTTCTCCTAAAATCTTGTTAAGACATGCCCTACCTACTGTTTTTATCTCAGCTTTTATTGATCATTTTTGCATAGCCATATTTAATTGATTTTTATTTACATATTCGTCTTTTATCGGTAAATTCAGACAATTCGGAGTACGTGGAGCAAGAACCAGAATTTGAGTGCGAATGATTGCAGCAGCAAGGCAAGCATCTATGCAAGCATCTAAGCATATTGAACCTATATTTTTCATAAATTGATTTGTTTGCGAAGGAAATACTATATGCATGTTTCGGTCTTGTTAAAATGGGAAAAACGGGTAGAGTTTATATTACCCAATTGTATGCATTTCCATTCCTTGGTTATTGACTCCATGTTGTTACCTTGTCACCACTGGTTAAGGACTTTGGGATATTTTTATTTTACTGAATACTTAGACATGCTTATTTCTAGACTTAGAAAAATCCGATAGATGGAGCTATCGGTTCCAAACTAGTTTAATACGCATGGATGGGTTAAAATATGAAAAGAGTAACTTCTGATTTATAATTAAGAATATGTTTGACTTGGACGGATGATAGGGCGATGACGGGATGGTGTTTCCCTGATGCACGTAGCTCCGTCTGGGTCGTTAAGGACCGGACATGTTGACGTCTATTCAAGCACCCTACGTACTTCCACACACCGGGAATAGGACGGCTTAACTCAATAGCACGGGAGGCTGTGGCCATCTATGCCCGTCTGTTAGTCGTGAGGAGGGATTTCCTTTGGAGGGCCTCGAGCGCGTCTGGTTTTGGCTGGAGGTGCCTCCCGCGACGGTGAGCCCGCCTTAGTCACCACACACGCACGACTAAGTCGTCGGGGGCCAGACGTGGTTTAGGTGGTTGGGGCTAAGCGTGCAAAAGGTTGTGTTGTGACCTCTAGTCCGCACTCAACGTGTAGAGTGTGGGTACCTACGGGTACGGATCAAACTAGAGTGTAGCCGTTTGGCTTCTATCACATCGTATGGGTAAAGATGTACACCTCTGATCAGAGTAAGAACTATTCAAATAGCCGTGTCCACGGTTACAGGACGATCGTTTGATGTGTTAGTTACTCATGTTAGCATCCAACTTGGGATATGTTGTTATGGGATTATGTTGTTATACCATAACTTAGAATAGTCATGGATGGATAGGTTTATATAAGAGGCTTGATGTTAAATATGGCTTGGTTTTAGCCATGAAAGATGGTATGATTGTGTAGCATAATTATTTTGGGCAATGGTGGCCCATTGTTGATGTTAGAGCATGGGATTGTGCTCATTTTTACTTCCATTTCAGAACTATAAGCTTGCTGTCCTAAATTTTCAGATTGAGCTATTTCACAGTTGCTTATGTTTTAAATGTATTACTTGCTCAATAAAATCAGCTTTATGCAAAATCAGATCGACATAGCCATACTCCTTGATGTAAAGACTAGCATTACCCCTTGGTTCTATTATTATTGTATAAGCCTAGCGAGTATTTGTTGTACTCATGTTGCATATTTTTCAGGTGAGGATATCGACGACACTGATGTGGTCTACTATTATCCCGCCGAGGGTGGCGAGGATAATATGTAGTCGAAGTTATGCTCTATTCCCAGTCGGTTGCTTTGTGGTTTGGTATTGGCACCACTGGTTTTATCCTTTATGTTTATATTTTCCACTGCTATCTTTTGGGTTACTTTGTGATGAATTAGGGTGTGAACCCTCTATGTAATATATATAACCCTGTTGCTCGTTTATCCATATTTAGAGTACTTGTGATGTTTATCAATTGCTTGCGATAAAAGTGTGAGGCTAGTCGCTTTCCTGGGGACTAGCTGAACATGAGTATGAATTTAGAAATGATGAGATGCATGGATGTTGGTTCAACCGTAGATCATGTCCCCAGAAGTGTGTATCGTGTTTGGTCGCCACCTTCGTGTGGTTTGACGGGCACAATTCGCCGTTTCGGACTGGTAAATCAACTCTCCAAATATCTCTTTATTTCTGAATTCGGCGCGTTGGAATTGTATTGTGATTGGGTAAATATTATGGCAAGACTGCGATGAGGATGGATGGTTACTGTACTTAATTGGTTTTTATTTGAGATCCCATCCATCTAGATATTTCACGTTGTCATAATAACTACTCTTCATAATGCACTTCCGAGGTGCCCACAGCGGTTGGTATCAGAGCAATAGACAATGTAGTCGGCTTAAAAGATAACTTATCGGCTAAGCACTTCGATAAAACATTGCATATACATCCATTGGCTTAACAAGGATAAATATATCATTATCAATCTAGAAAGTCAAACTTAACTGATGCAGCACAGATTAATAATAATAGAAGAACCTCGATGAGCCGATAAATCTAATGCAATTGTGATGTATTATACGATAACTTATCGGCTATACACTCCGATAAGACCCTTGCGTGAAAATCTATCAACCTAGCAGGAACAACTTATCATTAGCAGTTTAGTAGCTCGGACTTAACCGATGCAGCACAAATTGATGATAAATTACGCCCAGTAAGCTGATAAATCTACTCAAGTATGATGTGATATACCTAGTCGGACTAAGAGATCAAACCTAACTGATGCAGCCGTAGACAGAATAGATACATCATGGTAAGCCGACTACCGTAGATCGACTAGAATATCGGACCTAACCGAGGAAGTCCTAGCCGATACGATAATTGGGGTAACGAGACTTACCCTCTCGCAGAAGGTCGAACTTAACCGATGCAACCCGGCTCGAGAAGCAAGAACCTGTTGAAAAGGGTGGCGATACGCCGAATTTGTATTGATCTGTGTGATGATTTACAAGGTACCTGGGCATACGTATTTATACCCCGAGTTGATACAAGTCCTTATTGGACACGATACACGATTTCCTAATTACAGAAGGAAAACACTAATAAGACCCGATCGGACACGAGAACAGGTTTCCTAAAAGAACAAATACTAATATTGCCTAATTAATAGACAAGATATTAACTGCCTCTTTGTGGTCTTCACGATTCCTTCCCAAACTCGGCTTTCTCCAGATTAATTCCCGCTATCTGACTGTGATTTTTTCCTTAACCGAATTTGATAAAGAACCATATTAAATTTCGGCGTTAACACTAATATAAGATCATTTAAACAAAGAATTTGCGTGTGGACCTGTGGTATAACCATTTTGTACAGAATCTACCAAAACGAATTTGATATCCACCATGATCCAAATATCAAAATGATATATAGTGAACCGGCGAGTCAGTGTAAAAAAAGACGCACCTTCACCTGAAACAGTGCTAGCTAAACACTTGAGTATCTGTCTGGCAACGTTGGAGGAATGTGCGTCATATATATGACAAGTCTTGGTTGGAAAAGCATGCCTTCAATAACAATTTCAGCACCCATTAATGACAGATTTGCTAGCTAAATACTTGAGTATCTATCACACCGTATGTCTGGGAACCTTGGAGGAATGTGCGCCATATAACAGCACTTGGTTGGAAAGGCATGCCTCTAATCACAACCTCAGCTTCCTTCAAATGACCACACTTGCATAGCATGTCCACCACACAAATGTAATGCTCCATCTCAGGCTCGATTGAATAATCATATTTCATATGTCTGAATATCTTCATTCCTTCCTGCACCAGTCCACCATGTCTACAAGCTGAAAGTATTGCTGTAATTGCTACCTTATCAGGTTTGAAGCCATCCTCTTCCATGTCTTTAAACCATGCCAGGGCCTTACGAGAAAAACCATTAAGTGCAAGGCCAGAAATTACAGCCGTCCAGGAGATAATGTTCCTATCTTCCATTTCCTTAAAGGCTTTCAGGCAGTCTTCAACTCTACCACATTTAGCGTACATATCTAGCAACATATTATGAACATAAGTATCTAAGCAACCAGAATTGGTCTTGATGATAAGCCCATGAAGCAACCTACCAAGAACAAGGCTATTGGATTTTGTACAAATGCTCAACAAGCTCACAGATAAATAGTTACTAAAACGATGCCCCAAAATTCTCATCTGTTTGAAAATTTTAAAAGCTTCAGCATAATCACCATTCCTTGCACAAGAAGTGATAAGTATGCTCCATGAAACAGTGTCATTACTTCCCTGATTTAAAAGCAGCCTCTTTGCTTCTTCGTACATGTGAGCTCTGTTATATACCCCAGCTAAAACATTCATAGAGACAACACAGGAGTCAGGATCCAATGTAACTCCATAAGCCAAAGCATAAGAAACAATTTTATGCGAAGCATATGAAGATATAATGGCACTTGAGACATAGTCATAGCTGCCGTAACCCAATCTTGTTACTAATGAGTGAATCTGCAACAGACCAAATAGTGGTGGGTCCTTGAGCAAAGAAGAAAAACTAACCTCATTGGGCATAACCCCAGATCGCAACATCTCTCTCAGAAAAACAAACGTTGTTGGAAGATCAGTATCCGAGTGACCAGTAATCAGACAATTCCAACGTGTGATGCTATCCTCAGGAGCTTCTTCAAGAACTTTGTGAGCATCCTTCTTACAACCACATTTTGAATAGAAATCAAACAGCGAAGTGTTCACATATGCTCTTGTATTGAGATTGTGTTTGATAGCTTTTGCGTGAATAGACTCCCCATGTTCATGTCCATTTATACTGGAGCAAGCATAAAGTACACTACTAAATGTTATTTCATTGGGAAAAACACTCTGACCTTCCATCATCCAGAAAAATTCAAGAGCTCTGTGAGGCAAGTTTCTCCTGGCAAAAGCAATGATCATTGTATTCCAAGAAACCACGTCTCCGAAAGTCAACTCATTAAACAGATTCTCTGCCACCCACATGGAACAGTAAGTGCAATATGAACTCAGCAATGAGTTAGCAACAGTTGAGAAGGAATCCATTGCAATTTTCTTCACAAGCCCATGAACTTGCTCTGGAGTGCCAAAAGCAGGCAAAATGGCCACAAGAGAGCCATCAGACACGCCGTCACCGCTTCGTATCAGTGCCCTGAACCAGATCACAGCATCGCGAACACGTCCATGCTGCACAAACGAAGAGATGAGACAGTTCCATGTGACGACGCTTCGCACAGGCATTTCGTCGAACAACCTGAGAGCATCATCAAACCACCCGTTCCGCCCAAAGAACCCCACCAACGATGTCCCGGAGTACGGGTCGCTGTGGAGCAGACCGCTCTTGAGGATGTGAGGGTGCAGCTGCGCCGCGCAGCGGGCGCCGACGGCCGAAGGCGAGGAAAGGATCGGCGCGAAGGTGAACGCCGTTGGTGCGACGCCCGCGGTGAGCATGCGCGCGAGGAGCGCGAAGGCCTCGGCTGCGCGGCCGGCGCGGGCGCGGGACGCGATGAGGGAGTTGAAGAGGGAAGCAGAGGGCGGCGCGCTCGGGCTCTGCATTCCGTCGCGCAGGTGGTGGGTATCGCATGGGTGGTGGAGCGGCGGGCGCAGGCAGTCGAGACGGCGAAGGGTGCTGTCCCGGGAGAATCGACCGCCGCTACGATAACAACCACACAGCAGCAGGGGCAGGAGCTGGTCGCGGACTCGCGGTGCACACGCGAATCGCGCGCGTAGGGGCAGCAGCAGCAGCGGCAGCAGAGGGAAGAATCGCAAGCGAGCGGCTCGGCGGCGTTGGAGATTGGGCTCGCGGCCTCGCTCCGGGCATATGCTCGATTTCCAAAGGCCCATCGATACATTGGGTTCTTCCTTGAGTTGGGCTGTTTGGGCTCGAAATACGCGTGGCGTGCATCGGGCGGAAACAGCAAGAGCGCGCCGGGCCGGCTTCCGATGATGGACCGGGCCAGTTTTCCGTGTCATCTCAGGCGCTGTTGCTGCGCACCAAGTCGGGCACAATGTTCGCCAAACCGGTGGTTTGGTTTAATCAAATTTTAACCGAATTCAATTTTTTTTAAAAATAAAAAATACAAAAAAATTATAGTAGGTAGTACTTGAATTATAGATCACTATGGTGAAGAAAGTTTGTGAAAATAATAAAGTTTACTTCATATTTTAGAGCTCCATCAAAATTAAAAAAAATAAGAGATGGGTTGGGATATAATTTGTACTTTATTTAAGTGAAAAATAATAGCAAGGGTTATGCAAAAAAAATTATGCAATATTACCGGTCGCTAAACAACGCGTAGCGCGCCTCACGCACCCTCTTCTTTCTTTCCACTTTTTTAGTTTTTTAGTTTTCTCGTTCTACTCTACCGCCACTCTCCCATTCCGATAAAAGATTTACTCCCGCCCCATTCCATTCCCTTTTTTCTCCTGCCGTCAGATAAAACCGTTCTCTCCTCTTTCTAACTCCTGCCATCGGATAAAAATTTACTCGTTCCTTTGCTCTCTTTTATTTCTTCCTTTCTCCTTTCATCGGATAAAAAATTTACTCGTTCCCTTCTACCGTTCTTTTTTCTCTCAGTCAAATGAAACATTTACTCCCTTCCTCCAACTTCTCAAGTCAGATAAAACATTTACTCCACTCCCCAATTCTCTCAAGTCAGATAAAACATTTATTCCATTCTCCATACCTCCTATTTCCAAGTAAAAAGATTTACTCAATCCTATATTAGACCTACAGTAAAAATAAAATAGTTACTCCGTTCCCCACATTTTCTCCATGATTATTATTAACAATCATCTACAGTACATTAAAACATATAGTGTATAAAAAAGTACAATAGTTACATTCAATCATTGATCCTACGGATAAAAAATTTATCCAGGAGCATTCATTCATCGACTAAAAGAAGAGTGGATGTCAGCTGCCTCGCCACCGACAGCGCCACAACTTGCCGGAGCTGGAGGTCCATGCAGACATGGACAACAATGACGGGTGGCCTTGGTGGAATCTCTCAGCTTCTTCAGATCTAGAGACGCCACCATCGTCCTCGGTGTCATCGAGCTCACTAGATCCGGTGCCTGGGCAGCGGCAAGCGGAGAGGCCATGGTAGAGGACTGATCTGGAGGAGCGCACGAAGCAGGAGGACGCTTGCAGTCACACACCGCCCATCCCCACCCCAGATCGTGCCGCCCGCCGTCCACCGTCCTTCCCCGCCAGGAACCAGGAAGGGAGGAGATCAGCGTCAGATCTCGGCAATGTGGTGAACCGGATTGGAGGGGAAGACGATGACCTCGAACTTCATGTAGCCGGAGGTGGATATGGATGCAGGTAGCGGCTCAGCGTGCATCTTCGGTGGCTGCAGACTCGACTTCCACCGCTGGCGTCCGGAGAGCAGCCTTTACTGCAGCCTAGGAGCAACCTCCTAGCTCCACCACCCCCTGTTCTCCCACTCCATCGATTGAAAGGAGGGCACCACGCCGGCGCTGGACCACGGATGCGATGATGCCACGGCCTACTGTAACGCCTAGAAATTCGTAACTAGAATTCTGAACATTTCTGTGTATTAAGTCCCTGTCCAGGAAAGCTAGGATACTGTTGACGCCGAAAACCCGCCGGGGGCCGTCCGGCGTCTGGGTGACACGCGAAGGCCTGGGAGATTTGCTTCACTCCAGTGCAGGTCCTAAAGTCTTGAGGTTCGTAGGCGTGCCAATCAATTTGACCCTGTAATTGACAAGGAGGAAAATGTTAGATCAATGAGCCAATCGGCTGGAAGCCGATCTAGACTCGTTTCATCAGCCGATGGCCGATGCGCACTGTAGCACTTATACATCGGCTTAAGGCCGATGACGGCAAGATCAATAACGTAATAATAAACAAATATCGTGCTAGCCGATCATCGAAGGGATACTCAAAAACCGGCTATAAACTTGATAAAATAAGCAAGTATAATGCATAAATAAATCAAATAAATCCTAGCCGATCATAGTCTAGTGTTACTGGTGTTGCCATGAAGATATGCCTGTGCCCGGGCCCTTGCTTATATCGGCTCCCGGGATCTTCGTCCGCTGTCCGGGCCCATACACTGGTCCTTACCCAAGCTCATGCCCGGGCCCTCACCTGGGGTCGTGCCCGGGAACCTGCTTGTACTTGTACTTGGATCGGCAGAATAAACCCATTGGCTAGCCCTTAGCCGATTGTAACAATAATGCAGGCAAGAACATATAATAAAGTATGCAATAACGTAAATGATAAATAATTGATAAGCTAGCCGACTACTGAATAGAGCGAGTATAGAATAAGACAATGAATAAATGTAGTCGGCTTTAACAGATAACTTATCGGCTAAGCACTCCGATAACACCATCGCACAACATCATCGGCTCATCAAGAGTAAAGCTATTATCGTCAGTCTAGTAGATCGGACCCAACCGTTGCAGCACAGACCGACAATGATAACAATGCCTCAATGGGCCGATAGATATAATGCGATCGTGATGAAGATAACTTACCGGCTATGCACTCCGATAAGACGCCTGCGCACAAAGCATCGGCCTAGCAGGACCGACTTATCACTAGCAGTTCAGTAGGTCGGACCTAACCGATGCAGCACGAACTGATGATAAATCGCTCCCAGTAAGTCGATACAGTCTATGCACGCATGATGTGATATACCTAATCAATCTATGAGATCAAACTGAACTGATGCAGCCATAAATAAAGTAAATATATCGTGGTAAGCCGACTACCATAAACCGACTAGAATATCGGACCTAACCGAGGAAGTCCTAGCCGATTGGTAGCCGGGGTGACGAGACTTACCCTCTCGCAGGAGTTCGGACCTAACCGATGCAGCCCGGCTCGAGAAGCAGGATCCCGTCGAAAGGGTGGCGATGCGCCGAATTTTGTATTGATCTGTGGTTGATAATTTACAAGGTCCCGGGCATACGTATATATACCCCGAGTTACATGAGTCCTTATAGGACACGGTATATGATTTCCTATCTATAATAGAAAACGCTAACTAATCCTGACCGGACACGAGGTCAGGTTCCCTAAAAAAGATAAATCTTTTCCTAATAAATATAGTAATTAACTGCCACGCGGGTCTTCACGGCTCTTCTCGGACTCGCCTGCTCTTGAACCAATTTCTGTTAACCGACTGCATCGTTCCCTTGACCGAATCTTGATTACAAGGCCTTACCAAATTTTGGTGTTAACACATGCCCCCAATTCGGAGTTCTCCAATAGGACTTCGAAATTCTTTCATTTTGGGCCTCCAGATTTCTCCCATACCGAGGCGGCCAAATAGCCCACTTGCCATAAATGTTGAAACAGTGCCAACGGCCTCGATTCCCGCCGCTGTCATATACCTCTATAAAAACGCTTCGTCTTTCTTGCCTTTTTATGCTTTCACATCACCAGAGCACCACCGCTTCATCTTCCACATCCTCACCAAGCTCTAGCGAATCCAGACGATCATTGCAACCTTTCTCTCCGGCGTCGATCCCTCAACTTCTCCTATTTCCGCGATGGCATCGGCATTGCAGTTCCTGAGGTAATCTCTCACCCGATTATTTTCCCCCAATCTAGCATCTATACGAACCCCATCTGCTATGTTCTTCACCTGTTCTTGTCGTGTTCTTGTTTACTGTAGCATCTTAAACCCAGATCTGATTCGGCCGCCGATTACCCAGCTTTTTTCTATCATGGCCCCATGGGCAGCGAAGATCCCACCGATTTCATCGGTGCCGAAACCCAACGGTTCCCTTCAAGACTCGACTTGTTGTCAGTGACTGGACCAACAGCTTCAGATCATATCGCGAGTAACTGTCCGGATAATGTGGAAAGATTGGTACCTCAGGGTATCGCTGCAAAGAGGACCTATTGGGAAGAATCTCACATCGGGCCCACTGCATTCAATCTCTCCTGGCTGATATGATAAGGAACGAGTCCCTACTTGCATCGGCCTCATACACTGGTCTGAGGCTCTCAATGCTTTCATGTTCGGGCATGGGCCGATGACCCCCACTTTGCTGGAACTGACCATGCTCACCTGGGGCCTGAGACGACAAGCTACATCAACCCTCAAAACTCCGTTCAAGCCTGCTCACCGGCTTCAAACAAAAAAACATCGGCGCTGTCCCAGGTCATATCCTCCACAACAAAGGAAACTGGACGGTTGATGATCGGGAGCATGTCGCTTTTCTGAACTTGTGGTTGGAACGGTTCGTCTTTGGTGGTGCAACCCCTCGTCCGACGACCAATATTCAATGCCTGGCCGAGTGCTTGGCCGATAGGAAACAAATTGCGTGGGCACTATCTCCTTGGCTGCCACCTACAGCTACTTCACCAGGTGCGCAACTAAGCTATCGGCTGGCCAGCCTGTCGGCACACATTGGGCCTTGTGGTTTGTTCAGCTCTGCTCCAATATTTATACTCCAAGGCATCCAGAAACCTCTCTCCTCAAGCAACTTCCCCGGGGGGGCCAGCCGATTACCCAGTAAGATCAAACCCTGTTTACCGCCATGCATCTCTAGGCGAAGCTGCATCGGCCCTTTGGCGCAAGGAAACCCCCGCTGAAGTAGTCATGTCAAGGGTTTTATTACGCTTTGACCAGGGATGCCATCTCTTGGTGCGTACAATGACGCATCATATTCAATGCCGTCTAACTTTGCATCCACTCAAATCTCGAATGATATAATTAAACCAATTCCTATCCGGCTACCAGTCCTGTCTCTGCCACCGGCTTTTCTTTGGAGCCGAAACTCAGCCATCGTATGAAGTTCACACTCCACAGCGGCTCTCGCCAATTTGGCCGTTGTTCAGCTCGATACCTACTTTTCATCGAAAACTCCGCCGGGCACAGCAGCAGCAGCTCCTGGGAATCATGATCGGCGCTCTTGACGACTCCTTCCTGCTATGCGCCGCCACGAGGTTATCTTATGCCAACACCAATCTCTTGTCCTGATGTGTAGAATGAAAAACATCTGTTCGCTTAGCACCGCCTGTTACCCGTTCGGACGCCCGCGACATGTTGAATCCAAGACGAAACACCTGCAGCTTTAATCGCCTTCCAACAAACTCTCACCCCTAATTTGCAGGCCACCAGCGTCAACCCCAAGAACCAGCAAACAGCGGTTGCTACCAGTATCAACCTTCCATCGGCCACCCCAAAACTTAGGCGCGATGCTCCCATCTCCATCGGCTCTACTCCAATGGCGCCTCGCGCCAGGTAGCCAAAAACGTAAGAGTTAGCGCATTCGTCCTTCCTCAAAAAAAGAAAGACCGATGCGATGTTGCTGCCACGCGCCATCTTCCCCAGACCACATCGCTCCTTCAGTCCCCTCAGTAATGCGCAGCCTTCTTATTATTATCACCACTTCCTATTTTATCTTACCAAATCCTTCTTTCAGCTGAAATTCTCGCTCCACCTCACCATCCCTTCTGACGTTCCTCCACGTTGAGCGATGACTCTCCAGCGCTCCCCTCTCACACCAAGTCTCTGTTGCTGATATACTGCCCTACTCCATCCGCTGACATCGGCCCCTCGAAGAGCCCCATTCTATCCCCCCATAGCCATGCACTTCTAGCCGCTGATTCCTTCCTCAGGTAACCTTGTTTATGCTTCAATTTGCTTCTAATCTCTTATTATCGCTTCACATGGTCGAACCTTGCAGTCCTTGGCCGCTTCCCTTTGACACGGGTCAATATCTGAGTTAGAAGAACTACGGCCACCAGTTGCGCCCTCCCAAAACCGTCCTTTCAGCGAACGTCGCGAAGTACTTAACAGCATCATCAGCGCTGGAAAATCCGATCGACCAACTGGTAGAAGACTGTGGGCCAATCCGGCACAATTACGCATGAACACCACCTGCCCGAAAACTTTTGATCATTACCCGCAGCGATCTTGGAATCCCACAATTCAAACTCATCAACTCAGACAGCGCATACCGATCGCGCGACCAACAGAAGACCACCAAACATCCAAACGATCGCTATTAGCCCAAGAAGAGAAGAAAAGCTTATGATATGGCCGCTGTCCCCAAGAGCTCCACCTAATAACCAGCTGAAGAAGAAAAAGAGGCCGATTGCTGGCAGAACTTGAAAAAGTTCGCAAAGACCTCACAGCACAGCAATCCCAACTAATCGGCCTACCGCAAAGCTGTCAAGACAAAGAGGCAGAGTTGCACTGTAGTACGCAACCATTCATCCGCGAAAACCTGACGACCATCCGTACTCTGATAAGATGACTCCGTGCTATCAATGAGATTGATCAGATCCGCCTGCGCCAATTAGAAGTGATCCAAATTCTTGTAAATCTTAAACCTTGTAACTGACGATCTTCTGAACATGCGACCATCCTTCTTGTATATAATCTAATCGGCTCTTCACTTATCTCTTTCAACCTGAATTTTTGGCTTTTTTGATCTAAAGCAATCAACTGATATCGCTTCTTTACGATTAAAAAAAAGCACCGGGCTTCCAAACGTTAGAAATTCTGTTCATACTTAACCGATTTAAGAATCAATCCACACGCATAGGGTAGTACTTCCCCTGAGGTATTTCCATTAAGCGCTTTAGCAAATTCTATCCATAGACTTCTAACATATAAGCATACCAGGCACATCAACGATTAACCATGGGCCCTTCCCAATTAGGCGACCACTTCCGAACTTAATTATCTCCTGGACGATCGGCAAATCAACTCCACACAATCTCCCCGGCAACGACTTATTCACCACCTCTTTGTTTATGCCAGCTGCCTCCTATTTCCTTATCCTTAGTCAACGCTCTTAACCGATTCTGAGCCAAATCTACAAGTTCACTGTCATCAAATAATAATCACTGGCTGATCAACCGGATTCTGCAAAGAATATTCTCTAGAGCCGATGTTAGCTCCCCATGGAAAAACTGCTCAGTCCATATATACCAAACTGATACGGCGGCACACGAGTAGATCCGTGCCAGCATCCGTATGCCCAAGTGACCGGGCTAAGTAGTATGCCATCGCCGCTGGCTGCTCATCAATCTTCGCTTAATTAACTTGATCCAAACTCTTGTAAGAAGCTTCTGCTTGTCCATGGCTTGAGGTAATAAGCGACGAATTTTAATAGCTGACCCATACTGGCACAAATTGTTGAAACTTCATCAGACACAAAATGGACCCCTGTCAGTAGTTAATCGTCTGAGGAATCCCAAACAAAATAATATGCTCCTTTACAAACTCGACCGTTCCTTGACGATAACTTCTTCAAGGATC
>RYFJ01000165.1:0-137256 GCA_003991445.1 Oryza meyeriana var. granulata
TGCGAACTAGGCCCTGGTCTTCTGTAACGAGCTGAGAATGCAAGTCAAGCCAATTAGAAAGGGCGATTGTTAGCAAAATTTTGACTTGTGCAATGGTTTAGACATATTTGGCATGAGTAGTTGTGCATGTGTTGTTCGTGGCACAGTAGTAGAGTAGTGCTATGTGTGTTTGATTTAGTTTTGTGGTTGAGTGGGCACACTTCTTTTGTTGACAGTTTACAGAAGGAACATGATATGAGTGGATGGCAATTAAGGTAGTACTAATGCCAGGTGCACTGTTAGTTGGGTGTTCCACATTGTGGTCTGGCTCGTCGTCAGTGGGCTCATTGTGGCATTGGAGTTAGTAGTTTCGGATGGGCAGGATGTGGCTGTGTACGTGTGCATGAGACTCGGATAGTTTGGTTGGCATGTACGTGCATGTGAACAGGCTATTAAGCTATGTATTTCAGTTCCGGTTGTAGTAGTCAGAGTGAATCACGAAAAAAGAGAAAAGGCATTCGGGTGCCATGAAAGAAGGCATGTGTGTTTTCTTGTGTTCATTTTTAGTGAGGCTGCTCGCTGTTGCAAATCAGGTCGTGTGTGAGTGGTTTCATGACAGGTCATCGACACGATGCTTGCATGCCGGCATCCAGTTTGTACTGTGCTGTCTAGCTGATCATGGCTCTTTTGTTCCGTCAAGATTTCCTTCAACTTCCTTCCTCATGTGCAACGTACGGGGTTGTTTTGCTAGTGACATAAAATTTTAAGGTGCTTCGTGGTACTCGTTCGTCATTTGGTGACATCATCCATGAGTCAGCCACACGTCCTCCGACGCATGCAGCCCGCCACGCAAAAAAGAAATATTCATCCATTGAGAGTGGTGAGAAAGAGCGAGCAGTCGAGCGACGGGAAACCCCCTTTCTGACTTCAGGGGGAAAAAAAAAAAAAAAACTTCATCCAAAATCAGAAAGAAATCTGTCGTCCGACTCGGCTCGCGAAAGTTCGTCCATCTCATGAAACATCAAGGAATAAGTATAAACAAGTTCCACCAAACCTACCTACACGAAACAGAACAAGAAATGAGGACTAATTTGTGGTCATCAAGTGCATAGAATTAGAGCTTGCCTTAGTAACATAGTAGTTTTCACTAAAGAAAAGAAAGTACTGCTTCTTATATACAGCACGAGATGATAATCAAGAGAGTAAGATCACAACTGAAATAGTGGGCCTGGAATGAAAGTTCTTCCATGAAATATGACATTATGATTTACCTAACAATATATTATATATTTTGCCTTCTTGATTTGCTCTATATGGTATAGACTAGAAAAGTTACTTCCGACGCGTCATATGCATATTGCATTCAGATCTATCTGGAGTTCATGATTTAACACGAATGCAGTAGGATGTGCAGTATTTAGCAACAGATTTAGTAGGTGTCTTAGTTTTACCTTCAAACTGAAACTTGCATAAGTTGTCTGAATCTATCAAGTGATGCTAGAAGGTGAGTGCCTTGGCAAATAAAAGATTATTGCATTTTGGATCCTCTTAATATATCCATATTATTTTACTGAACTTTTTATCCATATTCTTTTACAGAACTTTTTGTGTACAACCAGTTAGTGGTAGAGCTACAAGGTGGTCCGTGTGGGCCACAGACCACCCTAGCAATCTGGCCCAAGGCCCATTAGCCCTCTTCCAATGCATCCAAAAACCATCGTCAGGTGCGGAGGTGCCCTTCGTCGTTCCACCTTCCACGTCAGCCATGGCGTTTCATTCCCTTCCCCCCAACCGTGCACAACTTGCCCCTAGGAGCAACTACGACGAGCCACCGACGACGGTGGCAGCCGGCGAGCAGGACCAGGCTCAGCAGCCGACACTAACAGGTATGTCTCATCCCCCCTTCGGCCATCGCTCTCTGCCAACAGTCTCCGCTTCTCCGATCTCCCTAAGGAACTAAACCTAGGTGCTTTGGTAGGTGGCTAGGCCTTGCCGGTGATCAACACGGCACCATAGCGGGGACTAGGGAGCCGGCAAGTCACGACGGGCAACACCCCTAAGCAGCTGCACTGCATGCCGGCATCGCACGAATTGGACTGGTAGGTATAAAGAATTGATTTAGGTTCAATTTCAGACTTTTAGCTCAATTTTAGGATTTCAGATAGGCATTGGGACGGTAAGTTGAAACATTGCATTATACTTGTAGATTTGTTCAAACATGAAGAGGACCAGAGATATCGCATCTCTTTTTCAAAAATATGCCACAAAGAAGAGGGCTTTTACTTCTTCATCTCCTTTCTGTGAATGAAGCTGCGGCAGATGATGGCAACGGGGTGCCCAATCTTCCGTTAGGTAAGAATAACTCTCGATTTGGTAGAGAATTGACACTCACAATCCGGCTTCTGATCACCAAGACCCGAACCCTGCAATCGCAGCACCACGTCTCCTCTTGTTATCAAACGTGCGCTATCCGGTTGACCTTGCCACGAAGGCTAATCCCTGCATGCGAATCGAAGAACACAAGCAAGAACAAGGAAGATTACAACTCAACTTGTAGATGAATGATTATATTCTCGAAGTTGGGGTCTTACAAACCGATAAACGGCAAAACTGTTCAAAGACAGATTAATCTAAGTAAAACCCGCTTCTAAACGGCGGCCGCTACTGAATATATATGGGTTAGAACGTCTTAGGGTTAGGATTTTCCCTGTGAGGGGCGCACTCCTCATGGGTTTAGCCCACGACACAAATACAAGGCCCAAGGTCCAAAACAGACTCGGACTGAAAGAGGTATGTGTCTTGTTTCGACGATTCCGAACAGCTCAGGAGGAATTTTGACGTGGGACCAAAACCATCTGAAAGTAAACTCCATAAGCTTTCCAACAAGTACTCATGGGCCCAGAGAGTCCTTCTGGATCAGCGGCTAGGTTCGTTTGAAATTGATGCTATCAGGAGCTAGGTCCGTTTGAGGTTGATGCTATCAGGAGGCCCGAATCCGAATCCAAAACATGTAGAACTTCATCTCTTACTTTCTATGGACCAAAAAGTGACATAGTGATATAGGAGTAGACTTGAGTAAGATCTTAGTTTGATCTCCAATCAACTTCTTTGATCATCCATGCGTTCATTGCGCTCGGTCTCTTTCCCTTCACCCAAGCAAGTATCTCTGCAAACAAGAACACACAAAACTTATGATGTAGTAACGGCTGTTCAAATATATAACGCGTAAATCTTACATAGAAAGTATGTACCTTTGGTTGATGAATACATAAGGTAGCTAGGGTCATATGCGAGCTAGTGATGTCCTCATCATCCTCCCTTTCTTGATTGGAAACCGTCCGCGGTTTCACCTTGTCATTAAGCCTGATGAGTATATCTTTATCTTCCACTACATAGGGTGGGGTAGTGTTGTGCATATGGTTGGATTCTGTAATTTTTAAACACAAAGAACACTTTGTATTATCGTGCAGCTCACAACACTCCCCTTTTTGCAAACCTACCTGCAACTTAATTAAACAACTAGAGAAACTAGATAGAAAATTATTTATACTACTCATGCAGTCCTCTAGACAAGACATGTCACTATGAAAAGGAGGTATATAAAAATTCGAACAAATGTATACTCTATGCACATTATATCTCCTTTATTATCATAATTGCCAATAACATGAAAAATCACATAAAAAGGACATGGCAAATCAAATCTAGCAAATAATTTTTTCTCTAAATAATTGAGTGGACAAAGATCATCAAATTGAATATAGCCCCAAGTATTTAACGAAGATAGCAATCTAAGCTCTTCATTTTCGCTAGCAATGTGAATAACATGTCTAAAATCAGCACATGGTGGTTCAACAACATTACTAACATGTTCATTCACTAGTTGTGGCATGGATATAAGTGAAGCATTGCACAACTCTTCTGTATCACAAGAAATAGGAACCCAAATCATCTTTCAAAATTTCTGCAGGAGTCATTGGTAGCAACTCCATCTTCTTACCATTGTGTGTGAAGGTGTAAGTGTTAGTGTTACCACGGTGCAACACATCTCTATCATATTACTAAGGCCTACTCAACAGCAAAGAACATGTTTGCATAGGCACAACATCAAAATTTGCACTATCATAGTAATATCCAACAGAAAATTGCACTCTCACAACTATACTTACCTTCAACTTTCCACAAGAGTTGAACTATTGGATGTAGTAAGGCCGTGGATGTGGTTGTGTAGGCAAACGTAGCTTGTCAACCAAATCTGAATTAGCAAGGTTGCTACAACTTCCGCTATCAATGACAACACGGCATGCTCTATTGTGAACCACGAATCTTGATTGGAACAAATTGTGGCGCTGATTTTGCTCCGCCTTCTCCATTTGAGCACTTAGCACCCGTTGTGCTACAATGCTAAGGTACTTGCTTGTATCTTCCGCACCTATGTGCTCCACATCCTCATCGCTCACGTCTTCATCACCTGCATTGTTAGTGCCATGTGCTAATTCATCATCAACATCACTAGCACTAGTGTACTCACCATCATCTGTAGCAATGAGAACTCTCTGATTTGGGCAATCACGTTGCCACATGGCCCATCCCTTTGCACTTGAAGCATTAGATATCCCTCGTTTGTCCCATAGAAGCAACCGATGATGCGCTTTTTGTGGGTGCCTGTACGTGAATAGATTTACTCACCTCGGTAGCTCGTGAAGATGGCACTGTTGGTGCCCTATTAGTGGAAGGCGTAGAACTCTGAATATGGACACTTTTGCCTTGCCCAATGGAAGGCCTCGATATAGACGTGCTTCCCCAATTGTTCCTTCTCAATGGCTGTCTTCCCTGCAATTCCTGTTTAGCTAATATAGCTAGATGGAACAATCGGTTAAGAGAATTGTATTCTTTATATTGAATAATATCCTGAATTTCACGTCTCAACCCCCCATAAAATCGAGCCATCTTATCCTCCTCATCCTCCTCTACCTCACAATGCAACATTCCTATTTGTAGCTCCTAAAAGTAATCTTCTATAGATTTTTCTCCTTGGTCTAAGCGTTGCAACTTATTTCTCAAATCACGTTTGAAGGATGGAGGAATAAACCTACTCCGCATAGCTCGCTTCAATCTTTCTCATGTGTTAGGTTCTAGGCCAGTTTTAACTAGTTCATTCCACCAGATAATAGCAAAGTCCTTAAACTCACTAGTTGCTTGCCTAACCCTATGAATTTCAAGAACTAAATGGTAATTAAATTTCTACTCTACGGTCATCTCCTAATCCAAATAAGCCTCAGGGTCATATTTTCCAGAAAATGAAGGCAAGGTAAATTTAATTTTAGTAAAAGGATCATCGTTACCTCGCCCTTGGTGGCGGTTACCTCCCATACCTTGCCGGTTGAATCGCAACCGTTGTCGTAGGCGCTCGTCATGAAGTTCAGCGCGTGCATCACTATTGTCGGCTTCCTCCTCTTCATTACCTCCGTCATCATCAACAAGTGGTGGTGTTGGGTGACGGTTTGCTGCCAACTACTCGAGGCTATAGTGGGGAGCATTACCACCCTCACTATAGCTCGGTGCTATTAGTGAGGGTGGTAATGCTCCCCACTATAGCCTGGAGGTCTTCCCGCATAGCATTCACGGCAGCTACATTTTCCTCAATCTTCTAATCCAGCTTAACGATCTTCTCTTTTGAAGCACAATCAGCGAAATCATTTACCTCACCTGCCATGGTTAGTAGAAAATAGGAAACAAACAGCACAAAAGTATGATCCCTATCAACTACTACTATGCAAGGATAGTGGACACTTGCAAATGGAAGCACCTTACCGAGCTCTTACAAGATTCTGAGACTAGTGAGCAAAGGATGGTACAACCGGTGGCTGGTTCGTGATACCTTGAGGGCGTGATCTAGTGATTGCAAGGGTCGAGACCGTACTGACCAAAAGTATATATGTGGAGCTTGGGAGGCCAAATATATTAGTAGCACACAATTCAATAACATATAGTAATGTTGAATAAATGTCCAAAGCACTTGTCCTAGTTGCTAGCCTAAACGCGTTCTAAACCAGATGTGATAAGACAAGGGAGACAAACAAGTATGAAAAGACAGCAGCAAGGAAAAAAGGACAAGGGAAAAACACAGCACAAAACAACACACAGCTGGCTCCCTGGTGTGTCCTATGTGCTCCTCTCTTGTAGAAAAACACGAGCGTGCTTTAAAAATCATGCTAGAACTTTAGAGTGTGGATACCCAATTTTTCGGCCTGAATTTTGCAAAACTGATTTCGGCCAACCCGACATAGTCGGGGAGAAGCGGATGGGAATTTTTTTTGTAGATATTTGTAGACTATTTATTTGCCTGGTTCTGAGTTCGTATGCCAAAGTTATGGTTGTTTCAAGGAAGGTCCTCCGTATCAGTGTTTTGGTGGAGACTGATTCGAAATCAGGTGGTGACACCGGGGATGATATGGTGGCGGTGGCTGCTAGGGAGGTGGATGGAGATGTAGGGTGATCAAAGAACGTGATATATGACACTAAAATAGAACACACAATGACCAACACTTGCACAAGATGGTTAGTATATGGGAAAACAAAGACAATGGTGGTGGTGCCTAGGGTTTGTGGGGGTGCGGTGGATAGATCACAAACACAATCTAAGCCAGCAACCGAACTCGACCTAGGACACAAACTCAACACTACGGACTCTGAAACAGAATTATGCAAAAAGGCTAAACGTGGTTGTAGGACAAGGAAAAACCTACGACTACCAATTTTGTTTTTGTGGCTTTTCTGGACTGTAGGTATAGGAAACAAAGATTGAAACTGGACAGAAAAGATGATACCTAACAGGCAACCTTCGCTCTGATACCACTTGATGGCAACGGGGTGTCCGATCTTCCGTTAGGTAAGGATAACTCTCGATTTGGTGGAGAATTGACACTCACGATCCAGCTTTTGATCACCAAGACCCGAACCCTGCAATCGCAGCACCACGTCTCCTCTTGTTATCAACCGTGCACTTCCCGGTTGACCTCGCCATGAAGGCTAATCCCTGCATGCGAATCGAAGAACACAAGCAAGAACAAGGAAGATTGCAACTCAACTTGTAGATGAATGATTATATTCTCGAAGTTGGGGTCTCACAAACCGATAAACGCCGAAACTGTTCAAAGACAGATTAATCTAAGCAAAACCCGCCTCTAAACGGCAGCGGCTACTGAATATATATGAGTTAGGACGTCCTAGGGTTAGGATTTTCCCTGTGAGGGGTGCACTCCTCATGGGTTTAGCCCACGACACAAATACAAGGCCCAAGGTCCAAAACAGACCCGGACTGGAAGAGGTACGTGTCTTGTTTTGACGATTTCGGACAGCTCAGGAGGAATTTTGACGTGGGACCAAAACCATATGAAAGTAGACTCTATAAGATTTCCAACAAGTACTCATGGGCCCAGAGAGTCCTTCTGGATCAGCGGCTAAGTCCGTTTGAAGTTGATGCTGTCAGGAGCTAGGTCTGTTTGAAGTTGATGCTATCAGGAGGCCCGAATCCAAATCCAAAACATGCAGAACTTCATCTCTTGCTTTCTATGGACCAAAAGGTGACGTGGTGATGTAGGAGTAGACTTGGGTAAGGTCTTGGTTTGGTCCCCAATCAACTTCTTTGATCATCCATGCATTCCTTGCGCTCGGTCTCTTTCTCTTCACCCAAGCAAGTATCTCTGCAAACAAGAACACACAAAACCCATGGTGCAGTAACGGCTGTTCAAATATATAACGCGTAAATCTTATGTAGAAAGCATGCACTTTTGGTTGATGAATACATAAGGTAGCTAGGGTCATATCCGAGCTAGTGATGTCCTCATCAACAGAAGAGCCCATTGAATAACAAGAAGGTGCACCCGATGAAGAGTGATTGAAGAAAATGTGACTCCACCTCTGCTTGCACATAAAAAAATTGTGACTCCAGTGTCGGTGCCGGTTTATGATATTAGTCGGCTTCCACATGATCCAAGGGAAAGACAGCCCATTTCAAGTTATCATGTCAATGATCAAGATGCAATTCGAAAAGCATATATTCTTAAAGGTCCTTTCCAACCTTATGAACATGATTTTGAAAGTAGAAAAATTGAAAATAGAGATAGGCAATATAGTCCGATTTGGTTTTATAAATATCCTTGGCTTGAATATAGTACCAAAAAGGAAGGAGCATTTTGCTTTGTGTGCTACTTGTTCGCAAAGGAAAAGAATAAGAAATTTGTATTTATTGAAGGTGGTTGGAGAAATTGAAATAGATATGATGCACTTGATTTACATGTGGGTGATGTTAGAAGTGCTCACAGTGTGGCTCAAGAAAAATACACCTTATTTGTGAATACCTGTGGAGCAATTGTGTCGATGTTTTACACCGGCAATAAATATATGGGGCTACTCGGCGGATGGAAACTCGGTGGATTGAAAAGGAACACAGAAGATTTTATACTGGTTCAGGCCCTCAATGCGAGGTAATACCCTACGTCCAGTTGTGGTGTTATTCCTTTGAGGATTTGTGGTGGTGATTCTGGTGAACCAACTCAACCTGCCCTCATGGGGCGCCTTGCCTCCCCTTATATACTGGGGGACAGGGTTACAAGGTAGGAGTCCCCATCGGATTACGACTAGGAGATCTCCCCTTAGAGATATAACGCACCCGACTAGGACTGTATATTCCTTCCTATACAAGGCGAAGTCTGCCGAATCTAGCTATATCTCTAATTACAAGGCTAGGCCCATCCTCTATCCAAGTGGCCCCTATGCTTGTCATGAGGTACCCGGGACCCATGGCACCCACAGTAGCCCCCGAGACCTTCATAGTTGAGTCACAGCTGATGCCGAGTACTCATCCTCCACGGTGAAGTCTTCCCGAGTGCATTGCTCCCGAGTACTCTTTGTCTGAGTGATGCTTCTCCTGAGTCCTGCTTCATGTCAGCTGGCAGCGAGGCTATGAAGGGCTCCATGTAGATGTAGGAATAGTGTGCGCCGAATAGGCGCACCTATTAGGTGTAGCCCCCGACTTTGTGCTTAATTGTGAAGACAATTAAACATAAAGTCAAAGATATTTAACCTTGAAGTCTTTCCCAAGTAGATTACTACTGGTACATGAGACTCTTCGGTATCATGTCAACCGGAATATGATTTATAGTCTTGCCGAGTAGGGAACTACTCGTATATAGGACTCTTCGACTTCATGTCAGTCGGAATGTGTGTTTATAGTCTTGCCGAGTAGGATGCTACTCGTATATGGGACTCTTCAGCGTCATGTCAGCTGGAAAGGGGGTGTTTATAGTATTTCCCGAGTAGTATACTACTCGAAAATTAGACTCGTCGGCATCATGTCAGCCGGAATGATTATTTATAGTCTTTCCGAAGTAGTATACTACTCGAAAATTAGACTCGTCAGCTTCATGTCAGCTGGAAAAGGTGTTTATAGTCTTTCCCGAGTGGCGTCCCATTCGGAAGTTAGACTCTTCAGCTCGTCAGCTGGAAGAATGTTTATAGTCTTTCCCGAGTAGTATACTACTCGAAAGTTAGACTCCTCCGCATCATGTCAGCGGGAATGAGAAATTTATAGTCTCTCCCGAGTAGTGCACTACTCGAAAGTTAGACTCTTCCACATCATGTCAGTGGGAATAATGTTGCTCATGGCAACTGATGGCCATGCATGTAGGCCGAGTACCACTTTATGAAAATAAATCCATGGCGTGGTCAGGTGTACCCGAGAAAGATACCTGCATCCCCAATTTTAATGAAGACCAGCTTGTGATCCTTGTAAGAATATATCCTCGAGACCTGGTGGATAAAACAGATACCCAAACATATATGTTTAGCAATAAGGCTCTCATGAAGCATATCTGTTTACCTCATCGGCTCCTGTTAGTAGCACCAGCGCTATAATTTCAACTCAGCCTGCGGGCGGCCCACATGGAGCATGCTACTGTAGGAACTCATATCTTGGTAGCCCGTTACCGAGTACGCCGGTCTAAACCGACCCACCCAATGTAGGCTCTATAAAATCACCATCCCTCGCATGTCAGGATAAGTTTTTGGTGTCGGTAACCGCAATCAGCCAGAGAAATCCTTATTCGCAAGCCTTTCCAACTTACGTTCCGAATGCAACCTGGTTGCCACAGAAGTCTGAGTAGGTATATTGCAGTATCTGCTTGCCCTCCTCAAGTGTGACGCGGTGCATGAGAACTCCGGATGCGCTTTGACGATGTAAGTCTTCTCTGACTTCAGGAGAGCCGAGTAGGGTACCCGAACCTTGCATTAGCATAGGATTCGGCTAGCGACCCTCATTGGGCATACCCTACCCAACAGAGTTATAGCCAAGCGAGGTACCCGAACCTTGCATTAGCATAAGATTCGGCTAGTGACCCTCATGGGGTGTACCTCACCCAGCCGAGTGATATACGACCCCCGACTAGTGCCGGAAGTCGGTTGTCAACTCACATGGAGCGTAGCCGAGGAAGATGACGTCCCGACTGGCGCAAGTACTCGGTAAGTAGCCCTCATGGAGCATCCCGAGTGTATTTTGGCAGACTTGTCCAGCCCCCGAGCGTAGGAGATAGGCTCGCAGCCCTGAGTTCCTGTCACGCGTATCCAGAGCTGGGCCTGCAATATAAAGATATCGGATGAGTAGCATCTGATGATGGAAATAATCACCCGAATAAAATGTATTTTACAATATATGTAAATACGAGTTTTTCCTCTTATTGATATTAATTTCCCCGAGTAGTTGACCCCTTACGTTTAAACACTCTGCCCGACTAGTCATAGCCCCCGAGCGTCGGGAGTTGGCTTATGGCTCTTTCCCAGACACGCGTTTTGGGTGACTTGAGTTCGTCTTTCATGGAGCAAAGTTTCACGGATCAGGGTTTATGCTACTCAAGTACTTTAGCAATCATTTAAGAACAAAAACAGAGAAGAGTGCAGCTTGTGCACCTATTAGGTGTAAGCGGCATTGGCAAGGCCGAGTGAAGAAACATTTATCAGGAAGCGACTTAGCTGTTCGGTATTTCGGAGTGGGGATGCCATCCTTGCGTTTGAGCTTGTGAGCCCCCGAGCATGTCACTTGTTGTTCCGATAATCTTCAGTTGTTGAAAGTCGAAGACGATTGTGACCGACTGCCACAATGAAGTCGTCTGACTTGCGTTTGCGATTCCCGGCTTTAGTCGGGACCGCGTCATTGGTGCCCTCCCGCTTCTTCTGTCAGGATGCCTTTTTATCTTCAAGGGCCTCAGCAACAGCGTGGGCTGAGTCGGCGTATTTGTTCGCCATGTCGAATAAAGCCTTGACAGAGTTGGGAGGCTTCCGTGTGAATTTGTCGATGAACGAGGTATCTTTGACTCCTTGTCGAAAGGCGGCGATGACGACCTCATCCTTGACGTTAGGGATTGAGTTCTTCTTCTCAGAAAACCTCTTAATGAAGTCACGAAGAGACTCGTTCTTTCTTTGATGCAACTGATATAAGTCGTACTCGGAAGATGGCCTCTCGTATGTCCCCTGGAAGTTGGCGATGAAGCGTTCTCGGAGTTCTCCCCAGGAGCTGATTGACTGCTTGGGAAGTCCTGTTAGCCATGTCCTCGCTGAGTCGGCTAAAGCGATCGGGAGGTAGTTAGCCATGACTTTGTGATTTCCTCCAGCTGCTCGGATTGCCGTAGTATAGACCGTGAGCCAAGACTCGGGATTGGTCTTGCCGTCGTATTTTTTTACTCCTGTAGGCTTGAAACCCGATGGCCAGTCGGCCTGTTGTAGCTCCTGGGTGAAGGCCGGTACTCCTTCATCTTCATGAGGACTCCGACCCCGACTACGGCGGCGAAACTGCTCGTGGTGGAGGCCGAAACGCTCGTTCTCGTCTTCCGGTTGGCGTTGCTCATCATCTTCTCGTTCGCGGTGTCGAGCGTTGATGTCCTACCGAAGATCACGTCGTTGTCGGCCTCGAAGGTCCTGATCATCCCGACGGTTGCTTTGACATCGCCGGTTGTCGTTGGGGCTGCCGAGTGACGCCTGACGTGCCTCCGTATGCAACTGACTGAAGCCAGCCGCTCAGCGTCGCTTTGAGGTAGATGAGACTGCCGTTGGGAATGTCGACCGGTTGATCGGTATGAGGGTATCACCCAACTGTTGGTGCTGCTGACATGCAGCAGCGGTAAGCAGGGCTTTTATCCTTGCGATCGTCGGGGTGGCCTGGTGATCAGGCCCAAGTTGGACCGTGTCCAGTAGGGTTGCGGCGGCCACGACGTTCTGTTGTGGCGTGACGAAGACGTCGTGGTCGCTGACTTTTGTTTGGAGGGTTTGTTGCTGAGCGGTTCGCCCAGCCCTGCGTAGGCCGTCGTTGCGGACGTGCAGGCGTCTTGCTTCTTCCTCCTGTTGTTCTCGCAGTCGGCAGGCTTCCTCCTCTTGCTGCTCGCATAGTCGGCGTGATTCCTGAGTAAGAGTAGAGCCTTTGGATGCCATGAAGATTTCTCGTGGCGGGGAGAAGCTGGCCAAACTGTTGTCCGACTTGGAGTCGGAATCCGACTGAGAGTCGTAGTCCGACTGAGAGTCGTAGTCGGAGTAGTTGATGGGGGTTATTACAACTCCGACCTCCCTAGATCCTATCTCGAGCGGCTCAGGGCCGTATCCGAGTCGAACTCCAGAGGATCGGGTTTGCCGCGTCAGATGTAGATTATAGATATTCGTGGCGTCGCCGAGTCCAAACGGGAAATTGACGATCTCTTCCTTTTTTGGCCCGATCTCGGCCGGCTCAAAACCGAGTCCGAGTCGAACACCGAAAAAAAGAGTTGTCCCTGGAATCGGGCGTATTGGAGATCGCCGCAGCATGTCGTGAGAGATTGCTGCAGCATCGTGTAGGCTGACTGGCGCGGAGTCGGCTGTTTCCTCGGCCGGTTGGATCGGGTCCGTGTCGGCCAAGGTGAGATTGCCGATCTGGTCGGCGGCGAAGTCGAGGCTTCTGAATGCAATTGTATCTCCGGGGGAGAGTTTGCCGCCGTCGACTCCGGTTGCTGGATCCATCGAGCTTGTAGATGTAGATCGCGCTGAAGCCCCTACCTGGCGCGCCAACTGTCGATGTTTTACACCGGCAATAAATATATGGGGCTACTCGGCGGATGGAAACTCAGTGGATTGCAAAGGAACACAGAAGATTTTATACTGGTTCAGGCCCTCAATGCGAGGTAATACCCTACGTCCAGTTGTGGTGTTATTCCTTTGAGGATTTGTGGTGGTGATTCTGGTGAACCAACTCAACCTGCCCTCATGGGGCGCCCTGCCTCCCCTTATATACTGGGGGACAGGGTTACAAGGTAGAAGTCCCCATCGGATTACGACTAGGAGATCTCCTCTTAGAGATATAACGCACCCGACTAGGACTGTATATTCCTTCCTATACAATGCGAAGTCTGCCGAATCTAGCTATATCTCTAATTACAAGGCTAGGCCCATCCTCTATCCGAGTGGCCCATATGCTTGTCATGAGGTACCCGGGGCCCATGGCACCCACAAATTGATAATCAAATTGTGAAGGTGGATAATGAGGAGCGACGTCTCTACAAGATTAGATTGACTTATTCACTTAGATGTTTGAAGTTTCTTTTACAACAAGGATTGGCATTCCGTGGACATGATGAAAATGAAGAGTCTAGCAATAGAGGGAACTTCATTGAACTTTTGAAATGTCTTGCAGCAAATAATGAAGAGGTGGATAAGTTTGTTTTGAAGAATGCTTCAGGTAATTGCACATTGACTAGCCTAGACATACAAAAGAAAATTATTCAATGTTGTGCTATAGAAACTAGAAAGCAAACCATTCAAGAAATTGGTGGAGAATGCTATAATTCTAGCTGATGACTCTAGTGATGTCTCTTATAAAAAACAACTAACCCTTTGCTTGCGTTATGTTAATAGATTGGGAAGGCTGTGTGAGCACTTTCTTGGAGTTGTTCATGTAAATGACACTACTTCTTTATCACTTAAGGCAGCAATTCAATCTTTACTTGTTAGTCATGGTTTGGCTATTACTCAAATCCATGGTCAAGGCTATGATGGGACTAGCAACATGAAAAGACAGATTAAAGGGCTAAAAACTTTGTTTATGAAAGAGTCACCTTCTACTTATTATATCCACTATTTTGCACATCAATCTCAACTAGTTCTTGTTGCTGTTGCAAAGGGAAATGATAATTGTGTGTGGTTTTTTGATCAAGTGTCTCTCTTGCTGAATATTGTTGGAGTTTCTTGTAAGCGTCATGGCTTGCTTCGACATCACCATTTTGATAATGTCATGAAAGCACTTGAATGTGGTGTACTAGAAACTGGAAGTGGGTTAAATCAAGAGATGGGGCTGCCTAGGCCGGTGAGACTCGTTGGGGTTCTCATTATAAAATTGTTGTCAACATGATTGCTATGTATCCCACGATTCATGATGTACTCATAGCTCTTGGAGAAGATACTCCACAAAGGAGTTAATGGCCGAAGATACACACTGTGGTTGGAGTGATTGAGTCATTTGACTTTATTTTTATTACTCATTTGATGCTTGTGATTCTTGGATACACAAATGATTTGTCCGAGTGTTTGCAAAGAAAAGACTAGGATATTCTTAATGCAATGTCACTTGTTTGTTTAGCGAAGAGTAGAATGCAACAATTGAGGTCTGATGGCTAGATTTCATTTCTTCAAAGGGTCACTTTGTTTTGCAACAAACATGGCATTCAAGTTCCTACAATGTTACATAATTAGCACGGTGTGCTCGAAGCCAAACAAATGATTTCACTTTAGAAGAGAAGTATTTATTGGAGTCATTGATCAAATTAGTCAAGAACTTGATAGTCAGTTTGATGAGGTAAATATGGAGTTGTTTTCTTGTATGGCTGCCTTGAGTCTAGCTGATTCATTTGCTTCTTTTGATGCAAATAAGGTAAATAGACTTGCTGAGTTTTATCCCAATGATATTTCAAGCTCTGACTTGTTAAAACTTGACTTGCAACTTGATATATATATTGATGACATGAGAAAAGATGAAATGTTTAAAGGTCTAACAATATTGTTGAGTTCATAGTTAAACATGTTGAAACAAAAAGGGATAATGTTTATCATTGGGTATACTTCCTTCTCAAATTCTCAAATTGGTATTGATATTACCAGTGGCGATGCCAAGTGTTGAAAGAGTATTTTCTACAATGATCTTTGTCAAGAGTAAGTTAAGAAATAGGATGGGTGATAGTCTTTTGAATGATTGTCAGGTCACTTTCATTGAGCGAGATATTTTTTTACTAGTGAATGAAGATGATATGATCAACACTTTCATGGCCATTAGAAGGCGTAGTCCTGACAAAAAGTAGTATTGTATTCTTCTTCAATTATTACGAATGTGTAAGCTACATTATGCAAATTTCAAACATGTTTATTTTAAGATGTTCATAAGACCTTTTCGATTTGATCATATTGTGTTTGGTAGCATGTTGGCATAGCATTTATAGTGTTCAAAAAAATTATATTAAGTTCGACCATCCTAGCCTGAAATTCTAGCTATGTCACTAGGTACAACAAAAGGAATAATAGCTGAAATGTTACTTCTTCAGACTTGGTGATGTAGAACTGACTCAACAGAGCATTGGTCAGCATCATGCATTCCTGGTTGAGTATAAAACCAATATTTTGTGAACGCACATTTAAGTACAAATATATTTGTATAACTTTTACGCAATAAATAAACTTGTAGTTAGGTCAAAAGCTTCAAAATTTGACTATATACAAAATCAAAATGCGCCCTATAAAAATGAATGGGGCTAGTATTGTTTATCATAATTCTAATTTTTTTTGCTGCAATGTATGGGCATTCTTTTCTAATTAAACATAAAAATTAGCAAATGACCTGAACAATTGTCAAAAAAAAATATCACGTCTTCCATGGAGAATTTAAAACCAAACTACTCCCTCCAGGAGTAATTATATTTAGGATAAGATTTGGTCAAACTTTCAAAATTTCTGCCATTAATAATTTCTCAAATGTTTAGTATAGAAACAAAAGAAAGGATATACATAGATTGGTCTCGAAAATACTATTACAATGTCGTAAACTTGCTAGATTTTGTAAACTTATTCAAACATAAAATTGATGATCAAAATTTTAAAGATTTAACCGCATCATATCCTAAACGTAAAATATGCTGCCCACAAAAAATATTTATTAAATCTGAATAAAATCATATTATAAGAGATAATTTCAAATTATTTCACGTTGGACCAAACTAGAAAATTGGCGTGCCTATTGGCGCGCCTACTATTTTATAACCTGCGCTCATACCGTATTTATTTTAGTTTTTGACTTATGTAAAGCTAATAAATGAAATAGTTGATGGGTTTGTCCGGTTATGATCTCATACTGGTTGGAGAAAGTGTGGAGAAAGTCACCGTCATATTGGTGTTGCCCACTTTTACGTGGGTACCAACGACTGTGAGGAGAATTACTATGTGTACACCACATTTAATATATTAAAGAGGCGATTCTCCGTGTCGTAGTACGTATTATCACTTGCGCTTTAGGCAATGTTCTTTGGAATTAAATGATGGATTAACATGCGCGCCACCTAAACGGTGTGATCTATGCAAAAACTTTCTATATATGAATTTATTAGATATTGTTTTAAATCCATTTTCCATCTTTATAATATTTTTTCATTCATTTATACTCTCGAATAATTATCATAAATCATTAGGTGAACAGTCTAGAAGAGTTTATGTGAAAATGACTCACAATCACCACTTTTTTTTCATTGAATGATGGATGTCGAAATATTTTTTACACTAATTCAATATAAATTATTTTGATGTGAGCAGACAACCTTGCATATTGGTTTTGTACATCCAAAATTGGCATGCGCTAAAAATCCATGCTACTTTTTAATATTATTATGGAATGTTGCGATTTTGTAGGATTATAATTTTTGTTCATAAAAGATTTATAATCATCATAGTGTACAGTAAGAAATACCGAAACTTATAATGTAGGGTCATAGCACCGCTGTCATATATTATAGCTACTTATAGCATTTAAATTTAAATAGTAGAGGTAGCTATAATATGAGACAGAAATAGTATTAATTAGCAGTCAATTTATAAATTGATGGTATAACTATGAGCAGTCCTAAAACTAAAGTAATTTACCTTGATCTGTTATCTTCCTTATTTTAAAACGGCCCAGGCCTAGCCATGGGCCAGCTCGCACGCGCGGCTGGGATGGCTGCCTCGCTCGAGTCTCCAAGGCGCTCGCTCAGCACGTCAGGACGCGAGATAGTAGAAGTTTTTTACCATCCCTAATTCTCGTATTTATCTCAAATTTTAACGGTGACACGTGGCCCAATCGTTCTGCCAGCTTGAGAATGATAGATTCATTTATGTGAATTTTACCAACTTGTAATAGTATTTTTTGCAGAAATTTTTTATCTGGTTACTAATTTTTAAAATTTAAATAGAAAACCCATGGCTGAAATTGCATTTAAATTTTTAAATTTTATAATTTACTTAAAATCTATAAAAATTTTCAATTCCACATTTTTATATATTACACCTAAATAAATTAGACCCGTTCAAAATAAAGGTTATAACAAACCAAAAAAACTTATTTTATATATATTATTATAAAATTATTTTATGCAGGTCAGTTATTCTTTATATAGATCACAAAAAGGTAATCTAGGTTGTATATGCCATACGTAATAAACGATAATTTTTTAGTTTTTTAGTTCATTTACAATTTCTTAAAATTTAAGAGATATTTTAGCCTTAAATCACAACGCCATGTTACTGAAAACCACTATAAATCTGGCAAAAAAATGATATGTGAATGATATTGAAACATCATGGATAAATAGTAGTTTCCGGTTTTGAAGTTTATGGATTAATTTTAAGGTTTCATGCACGAAAGTTTAGGGATTCAAAAATGATTTCTTTCCTTAAATACAGGCTAAATATACGCAAAATTGCTTAGGAAAATTTACAAATCCCCCTCCATCGATCCTCAATGTTGATGAAACCACTGGAGAAGAGATGAGCGCAGCGGTGAAGCCAGAAAAATTGGCAGCCGGGGTCGGTACTGACACTACTAAGTGCTAATTTTTAGGGTTCAATAATATAATACCATGCATAATATCAAGTTCATAATATAACAATGCATATTATAACAAAATAAGGTTTTGCAACAGCGGCGAAGCCAGAAAAATTGGCAGCCGGAGTTGGTACTGACACTACTAAGTGCTAATTTTTAGGGTCCAATAATATAATACCATGCATAATATCAAGTTCATAATATAACAATGCATATTGTAACAAAATAAGGTTTTGCAAGAGTGGTTACCTCTTACAGTTTCCCTCTACGACTACGATCCTCCATCTTATGAAAGCGAACTATCACATCTTCGATAGGAATCGTGGATAGAAATTCCGGTTCCACGAAGCATATGATACAATCATTCATAAATCCATCTCCAATACGATTTCTCAGTATCGTCTTCACAATTTTCATTGCTGAAAAGCACCTCTCCACCGATGCAGTGGCGATAGGAAGAACCAGTACTAGCTTGAGAAGCCAATAAACCAAAGGAAAACCCAAATGTTTTTTTGTACCCACCATCAACCTAGCAAGCTCAGAAATAGTGTTCAAGTCGGCAAATCTTTCATCAGCTCGCATATTGTCAATGTAAAAATTAAGCTCTCGAGCAAGATCTTTAAGTTGTGTTGAGTTAAAATCATCAGGATATGACTTAGCCAACTCCATTAGACTCTCAGATTTGAATGCCTCAAAAGAATTCTTAGGATTGAAAGCAGCGATATGAGTAAGCAACTGAGAGTTTACCTCATTAAAACGATCACTAAACTCTGCAAGCTGCAAATCAATAATTGGGTTCAAGCAATCATATCTGTAATGTTGATAGTTTGTGCGATTGGTCTTTTTTCTTGGTTTATGGCGATCAATATATTCCTCATCCATATCCAACTTAGGAATGCCATGTTCTTCACAAAAGGAGTATACAGTCTGCAGCAAACAATCCCAACCATCATCCCTAATTTGCTGAAATTTCTGCTTGGTTAACTTCACCTCTAACATGGCCTCTAGGATGTCTTTATCTTTCCTCTGCAAGGACAGTGACAAAGAATTTGCATGGCCTAAAATAAGCAACATTAGGTGCAAGTGAAACACAAAGTCAAAATCCTTGAGATAGTCTAGGAGACCATGGGCTTGGCGTCTCTTTGCATCATTTGGACCTTCTTTTTCTACATATTGAAGCACTTCAATAACTTCAGGGAATAGATTGCTTAGGCTCTTAAGGGTTCTAAAATGAGAACCCCAACGTGTGTCTCCAGCTCTTTGAAGGGATTGTTCTTGATTTAATCCAGTTTCACTAGTTAGCTGTCCGGTGCCTATAGCCTTTCTAACTCTCTCCTGTTGACTTTTTCTAATCATATCTTTACGTTTACAGGAAGCTCCTGCCACACTAAGCAATAGAGATATCATGTCAAAGAAGTCACTAGCATCATCATTCTTTTTAGCCACTGTGACAATGACTAATTGTAGCTGATGAGCAAAGCAGTGGATATAATATGCCGAGCTGTTCTCTCTCTCAATTAAAGCCCGTAGTCCATTGAATTCACCTCTCATGTTGCTTGCTCCATCATAACCTTGTCCTCTAATTTGTTTTATGCTCAAGCCATACTTAGCAAACAAATTATCAATGTTAGATTTCAGGCATGAAGCCGATGTTTCTTGCACATGAACAACAGCAATAAGTCTCTCCTTTATTACCCCAAGCTTATCAACATATCGTAAGACAACTGCCATCTGTTCCTTCCCAGACACATCAGCTGACTCATCCACTAAAAGGCAAAACACATCACCATCAATTTCTTCAACATTAGATTTCACGATGATCTGCAAAAACCAAGTACAAATTAGTTTATCATTATAGATTATGAGAGATGACATAGTTTGTAAAAAATGAAGACGACCTTTTCTTACCTCAGCAAAACAATTCGCAATATTCCTTTGAATTTTTGGAGCAATCATCTTATTATTTTTAGGAGCATTAATTCCAACAGCTTTCTTTACTTTGTCATTTTCATCTGCCAAAAGGTGTACTAACCCTCGAAAATTCCCCTTATTTGTGGAATCCACTGATTCATCGTGGCCACGAAATGCTAAACCTTGATGCAACAAATATCAGGCAGCTTTAATAGATGTCTTCAACCGAAGTAGATGATGCTTTTTAGTGATATCATTCTGCTTGTTTAAAGCATCACCAATCGACTGGCCGGGCTTCAACAAATTGTCGCATCTTTTCACAGCTGTGTTATGAAAACTATTACATTTACTGCCTACATGATCTTGAAGCCTATCAGATTTGTTCCAGCCATCCCAACCATCTATTACAAATGCATCATTCTCACCTTGGCCCTTGTTGCAATCTTTAAACAAGTAACAGTATAAACAAAAACATTTATCCATCTTTTCACTGTACTCTAGCCAATCATATTTAGTGAACCATTCATATTGACACCGTCGTGTAAAACCCGCTATCATTGTTGTTGGAAACACAAAACCAGGTGGTGGTTTACAAGGATCTCTAGTCAAATATTTTCGCCTTACGTCATTTTGCAATTTGTCGCCTATGTAATCTGATATTCTCCTTCTATCCGCGGGATCATATGGAAACTCATCGAAATTTACCTCATTTCGTGAGATCCGTGAAGTGCGCTGAACAGTACAATTAATGTTTGATGCAGTGCCACTGCCATCTCCATCTCTTCGTATTCTTGAAGTGTCTCCATGATTATTCTCATTATCACCGGCAGGGGGCACTTTCCTTTTAAGAAATCCTTTCAAAGTGCTCTGATTGACTATCAAAATACTAAATTAGTTACATAATAAAAAACTAGAGCAAATAGCATGTATGCGTACATTGTTAATACTAAATAGATACCTGGCATCTTGCTGGAATAAAAGAGACCGTTCTTGACCACTGCTTTCTGAGAATCTAGATTCGGATTGTATTGTATAGCTGGGGAAAAAAACCCTAAGAACTCAAAATACAGACTTGAACTTGATCTTTAATTGCAAACTATATAATTGGGTATTTGAGGTGTACCTTGTCTTGTCTAGATGACTAGATCTCAAGGGAATGTAGGACAACCGATCGGCGCCTCGGCCGGTTGGCCGGTGCTAGGGGCGACGTCGGCGGCCGGCGCACGAGTTTTGCGAATTGCGATGCTTTAGATACGAAAGGGTAGGCACCTGACGGCTGATGCTAGATCGGAACCAAGCAGCAAGGCAACGTTTGGCCTTCTCCAATTAACGTACGTACATGGCCATTGGATCGGATGGGCTGAACACATGGACTGCGAACTGTGCTGGGCTGAGCCAGACTGCAGACTGCAGCCTCCGCTGGGCCACTGGGGTCTCGCCAAAATTTTGGTGGGGTCGTAGCCGGCAAAAAATCTATCGCTATACTAGGTTACGGCAAATTCATGGATGAGCGTCATATTGCTGTCAATGGATCAGTATATTGCTACCGAGAGCTAGCTAGGGTTCACGTGGAAGCTTTTAATTATGTCATTTCCTTGTTTGTAATTTTTTTTCTGGTTACACCAAAGGCACATGCACCCACACCACACACAGATAATCGCAAGTGAGCCCACCACACACATATAACCGTGAGTGAGCTTGACTACACTAAAGTACCAAGACATTAAAAACAGATACTTACAGCACACTTAATACAGTTATTGCTATAAAGAAGTCACATCGTCACTTATCTTCGACATCCTTGAATAATACTTTAACGGTTCAGATTAGCCCATAGTTTGCCTAGCTTGTATGAGTCCTTGTTTGGATAGTGGATTAATCATTTTCTTAGTTCCATATATATTGCAATTTTACAATTGTACTATATACACCAATATTCACAGCAACACGTGGAGTATCGGTTAACCTCAGTCGTATACCTACAAGTTTAATTAGCTAGGGTCCTGATTTCTGAAAAGGTCAGTTTTGGAAGTTTAGCAAATCGAAGAGCTAGGCCATGCAATTTACTCTAAAAAGTGTTTGATTTGGCTTATGCAGCTGACTTATAAACCGCACACAAAATAAGAAATATCATTAACGCGTGATTAATTAAATATTAACTATTAAAAACTTAAAAAATAGATCTATTTGATTTTTGAGATACTTTTATATAAAAAATTTTAAAAAAATATATCATTTTACGTTTTAAGAAACGTGCTAACGAAAATCAAGAAATAAACCATAAGCTACTAGAACAATCAAACAGGGCATAAGTGGTCTACTTGTCCAAAAGATTATCTCAATACTGCTTTGACTTGTACCTAGGTATAGAGGGGCGGCAGAAAGATTCCTATGGAAAAACATTGTTTAAACGTCCTAGAACTTACTCTAATTTAGGTCTGCATGTGAAATGTACGGAGTTCACAAAATTAATTGACTGCTGCGCCCACAAGCACGTGCCAATCACTTGAGACACCAATGCAGTGAAATATGCTACGTGTATAATAGTTTTTGATATGGTATACAACAATATCCTTCTACATTATGTGGTCTTCTTTATGCCATACATGGTTAGTCACACACGAACTTGAATTAGCAGTCATAGGTATGTATGATATTGAGATGGCCAGCTGTGTGGCAACTGTATATACATGTAATAATACAGCACAAATACAATTGTATACCTCAATTTGATCAATTTGAGGTTCACATCACCATGTTCACAGTGGTGATCCAGAGGTAGGTCTCTAAACTATTTTGAGATGTATGCACTTATAGGATTCAACTTGATGACACTTCGTCGTCGCATAGGTATTTCTATATATCAACACAATTTTACCCCAGTAATTTCAAAATCGTTTGATCAAAGCTCAAATCCTGGTGTTCGATCAGGTTACACATACACGAGTGCATATTTTTTTGGGTGCATGAATTTATTTATGACATCCCATCCATTAGGTGTAGGGGGTGAAAACGATCAGAAACTAGCTATGCCATATTTATTTTTATATTTTTTTTGAAATTAGATTCGGAATCGAAAACCTCGAATACAAAAATAGAATCAAATATTACCGGATACAAATACGAAGCGAATATGAATCGGAACGAATATGATAACAAATATTTATTCGAATATAAAAATCTCTCAAACTAAACTTTACAAACCAACGAAAAGAGATAACTTATTATTTTTTATAAAATAATATATTAATATTTTTAAATTTTTAGCTTGTCCTTCTCTGTCTCTTTGGCTCGTTCTTCTCTGTCTCTGCCAAATCGTTGATGTGACAAGCTAAGCGATGATTAAACGGGCTAAACATTATACGTTTCTTGATGCGTGATGAGATGATTTTTTTTGGGCAAGATCTGATCTTGGTTTGTTCTTAGGATCCGATCACGTCGCAGAGCAGCTATCTGAAGCGGCGGCTGTCAGAGTCCAGCGACATCGCCGTGGACCTGCCGGCGGGCCTCACCGTCGCGTCATGCTATGGCGCCGAGGTGGCGCTGTCGCCGGCGAGCCTCGTGGCAGCGTGGGCAGCGGCGGACTGGCTGGAGCTGCGCGCCGAGAATGGGATGGCCCGGCTCGCCGAGGACTACTTCCAGGAGGTAGCCACGGACCACGGCCGTGCCGCGGCGGTGCTGCGCTCGTGCATGGCGTTCCTCGGCGGCGAGGCGGCCGGCGCCGGAGCCGCGCTGCTCGTCCGGTGCCTGGAGACGCTCGCATCGTCCGGCGGTGCCGACGGCAGGTGGCTCGAGGACGTGGCCGCGCTGCCCGTGGAGGAGTTCGAGGTCGCCGTCGAGGCCATGCGCCAGTGAGCCAATCAATTTGGATTAGGTTTTCTTATCAGGAAATATTTGATTAGATTACGTTTTCTTATCAGGAAATATTCGAAAATTTATCCGAATAGTTTCTGATCGATTTCGGAATCCGTCGGATAATGTCTTTACTATATTTGTATCCATATCCGAGAAAAATTATCCGTTTTCGTTTTCGAATCCGAGATTGTCCGAGAATTATTCGACCGATCCTATCCGTATTCAAAATTTCAGACGATTAGCGAATAATATCCGAACTATTTTTACCTCTAATTAGGTGTGTGATGGTGAGCATAGATGTACATATGTTGTAAGTGGATAAAAAGAGGTTGGAAGTTAAATATTGTGGAAAATAAGGTGAAGGCCCGAATCGACTCACTTACTCCACTACTACTGATGAGTTTGGTTAATGGCCACACATTGTTATAACTTTAACAAGCAATTTTGATCAACTTGATCTAGTGTTTGTTTTATTGTCATATGTTTATCATGTCATATTTTTTACTTTTATGTCCTCATTTGTCATAGACATATATTTTTGTCAAAACTTGCCTAACCTGGCTATAGATTTCTTAGCTGCACAAAATTATGGCATAGCAAATCTTAGCTATAAAAGTTTAGCAAACTGAAGCAAGCAATCCAATAACCCCTTAAAAGACCTATACCACCGACGGCCGCGACGACTACGGACTTTGGCCATGGTGGTGACAATAACCCCTCCACTTTTGCATCAGAGTGCTGTTGGGTGGCGAACACCGAAGAGAGCCCCGACGCCAACGCAAGTCCACAACCCTAATGTAGGCGTGTGTGACATCTTAATTTGGCCCCTGCGTAGTTTCCCAAATTTCTTAATTTGCCCCCCGCGTAGTTTCCCAAATTAATGTTTGCTCGTAATTTTCCTACTACTAACTAGTATATTACCCACACCAATGATCGATACCTGCTGTTCTCAAAACCAGTTGTTTTTTACATTGTACACCACTTTGGAATGATAATTAGCTGATTTTCTAGTCCTCCGTTCTAAAATACAAGACGTCCTTGTTTTTAGAAAAATCAACATTTAAAAATTTTAACTAATAATTGAACCAGTAATTTATGTGTTTAGTGTCATGCATGTAGTATCATTAGACTCATATTTGAAAAGATTTTCATATAATGTTAATTTCGTAGTTGTTGATAATATATTATAAAAAAAATTATTCATCAAAATATAATGTTAGAAACCATTTAAAAAACTAACCTGCCTTATATTTTAGAATAGATAAAATATAAACTACACAAGCTCTGAATTAAGAGAATACCAAGATACGTTCTTCTCATACTTACATATCGGACCATAGCTAGGACTATGACAACTGTGTCCAGCCAATTCTATAACGAAAAGACTTCATCACCATGTGCTAGCAAGTCTTATCTATATTATAATGTAGCAACTTGGTCTTTTCTATATCCACCCACAAAAGTGTACACAAGTCTTTCCTATCCGTCCGATCGACTCTAATGAACGCACCGGATTGATTTTTGGATTCTTTGGAGGAAACACGCAATCGTCCTCCACTACTGCGAGCGGCGTCACCGCATCAGTGCACGAGACCCAGGTTCACATTCGCTGGTATGGCATAGAAAGTTCACAGTGGTGATCTAGAACTAGGTCTAAACTATTTTGATTCTCATTACTGTTAACAGGGGTGATGTATGCAATTATAGGATTCAACCTAGCGATGCTTCCTTGTATATTCTCTCGAAAAAATTTTACCCCCACCAATTTCAAAATCGTTTGATCAAAGTTCAAATCCTGGCGCCTCAAATTATGCATGCACGAGTAGTGCATTTCTATGGCAATTTTTTGTAGTTCATGGATTAAGTTTGTGCTATACTTGTAGTTGACAAATTTAAAAAGGAGAAAAGTAATGGATTGGAGAAATTATGGAAATAAAGTAAAAAATCCTTTTGCCACAAATTCCTAAATATTGCTCATAATCATCCTATTTCTAACTAGTTACTAGTATATCACTGACATCCTGTTCCACACCCACAACAGCTAATTATGCTTAAATTCAATAGAATTTTCCCCACGCCCTGTGTTGCTGTCATTTTTAAATGAATGTACACGGTACACAAAGCTCTGAATTCAGAGTACCAACATGCAATGCCGATTCACTCTAATTTTCGATTCCCAAACATAGTTGGCATGCGATAAATAGGCAATGCATGAAGAATCTTTGTGCAAGACACATGCCCCAGAGATCCAAAATCCTCCACACAAGATCCTATATAACATATACACAAGCATATGAAACCCTCCTAAAAAATCCACAACTCAAAATTTGAAGGGGTAGAGAGATAACCACCACATCACCGACACAATTTTTACAGATCGAAGTAATTAAAGATAATTAAAGCTATGTTTTTCTTTATATTTTTTATGTATGTTAGAAGTTTTAAGTTAAAAATCTACAAATGAGAAGTAGAACAAATGCAAGCATATATGTGTCATCTGACGCAAATGTATAACACTGTCTTTTAGCCAGGCTGACGTACTCCCTCCAGTTATGAAAACGTTGTTTTGCATATGTCCTAATCCAACTTTTAAACTTTAAACACTGATGCCAATTTAAATGTTTATATTTTGATGCATAAAAATCATGTGTCTGTCTCAAAAAGTGCTTTAAAGTTATATTTTGATGCATCACTGTCTGAAACAAGGTTTCAGTGACCGACAGCAGTAACGTGAAAGTTGTGCTTCGCAAGCCCCCTTAGCAGCCACAAAAAGTATGTAAAAGTGACCAAAAGAAATCAATTGATGAGACAGTGCATTGTGCATTGGTAACATTGGTTGGTTTGCTTTGCTCGAGCTATTCTATGTTATCTCCAGGTCATAGTGTTCACAAGAGGACAATGTACAGCCCGCCTGGAAATTTTTAGTTACAGTATTGACCATGTCAAAGGGAACGAAACAAAGCAGAGGTCGCTTTCACAACACACTTGTGCTACATTCTTGTTGCTTTCTTTCCAGCAAGAATTGGATCATGGAGGATATTTCCAAGATCACTGTGTTTTTAATGGCTGCTGATGTTTGATTGATTCCTATGATGCATGCAAACCACAGAGTCAACAAATCCAGCTGTTTTTCTTTTGCCTAGCTTTTGAAATTTCAGCAATCTAGTATGTCGTACAATAAGAAGTTAAAATAGAAAGCCGAATGAAAAATGAGACTAAAAGAACTGACCATCTGAACCTTTTGATCGCGAAAAAAGAGGATTGCCATCTGTTCCATCATCATCAGCATCTTGAGTTTCCATTCCCAGTCCCCAGTCTTCAGCCCAAGTTGCACTGCACATGACCTTTGCATAGTCATAAAATATTCAAAGCTGCTCTATAAAAGACGAAGCAAGTTATGAAGTTGAAGAAGCATTCAGACGAAGAGAGGCAAAGAACAGGAAGACATGGCATGGTATTGACTTGGCTCATCTCAGCAACAGCAAACTGCATGCATCACTGGAGGTGAGCCGAGCCAATATCACTTCATGTCCTCTTTTGTTCTGTGATAGCTGCAAAACTGTAAGTTATTAAATCGAAATCTGGTTCTTTTGTCGGAATCACATCCTTGGTTTCTACTTGCATGATATGCAACTTCTCCAAGAAAAGGGGAAAAAAAGAGTGTTGAGTGGCATATAATGATTCTTGCTGGATAGTTGAGATAGTTGGATCATACGGAAAGATAATCATGTTTTGTTTTCTTGAAATAATATACTTTTGTGTTTTCTAGCACTGCATTCTTGGTTTGGTCAGTTCTCTGTCAAATAACTTTAACAGCATTCATATTTTTATTGATCAAGAGCATATCGTGTAAGGCATGGCAATTTGATTTGGATATATTCTTCCGAGATTAATGCAAGAGAAAAGAAAAGTAGGTATGCAACGGTTGTTCGAAAAAACATATGATGTGGTGAGCAGTCAGTTTGATACTGTTTCCAAATTCATATGATACTCTTTCTTTTTCCTTTTTTGTTTTGAGAGGACCCAAGTTAATTAGACCACCCTCCTCAAAAGAGCTGAAAATATATTCCATAGGACCTGCAATTTATTGCAGGAAATAGAATAAACTAGTTTCACCATGTTTGCAAGTACATAGTTGAAGAACCTCAGCGTAGAAGGTGGTTCCGACAATTTGAAATATAAGCTATCCCTAGGACAGAAAATGAGTATGGTATTTCATGTGTACTCCACCATAGCAGAGGCTAGTGAATATTGACTTCCATTTTTGCAGTGAAAGTTTGTGTCACAAATCTTCTGATTGTAGTTTGTATCACACTGACACATGTAATGGCCAATAACAGATACTAATTCAGTTTTCCACATGTTACTAACACATAAGTACTTCAATCTTTTCTTTCCGTAGGCACAAGAAATCATGATTTTTCACTATATGGTATGAAGCATACATTGAAATTGTAATTTGTAAAAATATATGAAATATATTCATAGAAGAAACTAATGTATGTGGTAACAGGAAAAAAAGACCACATTTAGTATATTTTTTTGACGGATTTTTTTTCTCATGGAACCACATTTAGTATTAGTCCAAGTAAATCTAATGCACAACTCATGGGTTCTACATAAAAGATAAAAGAAACACAAGGTAAACCCATAATTGATGGATGAAATAGAGCCTGGCATCATTTGTTCAACTTGTGACCCTCATTTTCTCTATGTAATTATAGAGTTAGCATACAAATCCAACCATCACTGAAAACACTAGCACATGCATATATTCAGAAATGAGTTATGAAAAACTATTCATGGAAAAAGGTATATTCATAACAGTTTTACCAAGTATACACCTTAAAATGTCAGACATGGCTACACTCCCTTTGAATTTTAGAAAATCTGAGAAACCAAACTGAATCTTTTTTTTCTTTGTGGGTGGGTGAATCTGGTTTGAAATCTTGCAATTACTTATACATGGCTTGTGCAATATATTCATAAGCTCCAATCTATTGGGTCTGACACAATGAATTATAACAACAATATCGAGATGTCCTGCCCTATCCAGCCAGATAGCCTCTCTCTCCATTGAATGCATTATAACAGGTGTAATTTTCCATTACTCATTGACATCTCAAACATGGTAGGTATTGCTTTACAGCTCGGTGTCTAACTATTGATGTGTGTTTGGAATGACTGGCTGATCAGATCTGCACTCTGCATGTCTGCATGGCCTTCCTGACTCCTCAGTGCAGAATCAACCAGGTCTTAATTGTTTTCCTTACAGAATTAATAGTAAACTAAACAACCCCTTGGTCCCCATGCTGCTTTTAGCTATATTATGATATTAACACTATCCAATAAAGTATACTACCTTAGCCAAATCCTTCCAGTTATTTAAGGATGGTTGCATTTTCCAATATCAATATTTAACAGTCTGACACTCTGAATTGCACATAGGCATGGCATTTGAGTTGCAGAATCAGTACTAACCTAGTATGCGTCTTCTGTTTCCATAAGAAGAAAAACCCACATCCTCTGCTAACATCCTGATGAAAGAAAAAATGTGGAAAAAAAACCCACATCCTCTGGTAACATCCTGATAAGAAAAAAAATAGAAACATGTAGAAGTTCATATGTACCTTCTGACTTCAGTTTCAGGATTGTACTTGTGCAGACAAGAACCTCTGCAAACCATTTATTCCCATTTTCATAAGAGGTGAGGTTTAGATTTATCGGCTCATGGCATCGATTTCACCGGATATATGTTGAAACTGCAAACGTGGTTGAAGTTAACATGCAATTTCGCAAGTTATTTCTACTACTATGTCCAATGTAAACAAGACAAGTATTCAATATTCAGACCATTATCTAAAAAAAAATTCAATATTCAGAGCGCCAGTGTCTAAGCCATGAAACGGGAAGCGCCTGCCCTTCCCCCAGCTTCCTCTCACTCACCGTGGAAGCCCTGTCGTCCATCGGAACGCCGCGGCCGCCGCGTGCGCCCTGAAAGCTGACCTCCGCCGCCGGGAACGGAGGGTTTTCTCCGTTCTCCTGGCTCTCGCCGACTCGCCCTCATGTGAGGGTGGCTGTAGCCGTTGGTTGGCTGCTCAGACGACATTGTCGTCTGGTGTACGAGCGGCCGGGAGTATCGGCCAGGGCTGAGGTGGTCAGCTGCGGGGGAGAGAACGCCACCACAAACCCGACACCGCCGACTCCGAATGCGCCGCCGTGCCGGAACCGAGAGCAAGAGGAGAAGCGAGAATTTTTTTATTTTTATTTTTTTTAATAAAATATTTACAAAATATACCTTTATTTTAAAAATTTACAAAAATATTTTTAAAAAATCCCCTCCCAGAGGACGATTTGATAACGTGGCTGATAATCGTAGGCCAGACGGCCGACGGCCGTCAGCACTTTTGTAGGCGGCCCCTGGTCCAAAAAACCACACTCTAAAAGAGCAGCAAGGGGACCGCCTGCAAAACGCCGGCCGCGGGGCCGGCCATTTTACAGGCGGCCCCCTTGCCGCCGGCGGTTTTTGGGCGATCAGGGGATTGCCTGTAAAATGGCTACTTTGTTTTTTTCTTTTTTTGATATTTTTTTTCTTAACTAGGAACTCAAGAATAGCAAAACCTCATAAAGGTACAGCTCAAACCAATGTAAGATATGGCCTGTAGAAAATTGTGGGCGTGCTTTAAAAACCGTGCTGAAACTTCGGACCTCAAAACTCAATCTTCTCGATTTTTCGGACAAACCTGACGAAGTAGGGGAGAAGCAAATGTAAAATTTTCTGTAGATATCCGCAGAGTGCTTATTTGCCTGATTCCGAGACTGTATACGAAAGTTATGACTGTTTTAAGGTAGGTAGCACGCATTAGGGAGAAATAGGCATAACTTTCAAGCGGTTCTGTACCCGGCCTGTCCGACTGGGTTGAGGCAGCCAGTCCGACCGCCACCCCCTAGCCCCTAGAACTACTGGGTAGTTCTGTATCGCCTCTATTTTACAGGCGGCCCCCTGGTTATAGCCAACCCACGGGGACCGACGTTTTTGCGGGCGGCCTTCTTGCCGCCCTCCTAAAGGACTGTTTTTTAATAGCCAGGGGGCCACCCGCAAAAGTACAGACCGGTCGACCGTCTGCTACATCATCAAATCGCCCTCTGGGAGAGACATTGGGAGTATATTTTTTAAAATTTTGAAATGAAGGTATACTTTTGTAAATATTTTATTAAAAAATAAAAAAATAAAAAAAATTCGAGAAGCGAAGCATCGTGGGCTCTCTCAATCTTGGGCCTTACTGGGCTGCAATAGAGTCGTGTCTTGGGCTTGCTCACCCCGATCCCTCGTGTCGTGTTGCATCTTGTGGGCTTCATCAAGTCATCGTCTCTTCGTTTGTGCAATCTAGGTATTTGGGGGGGGGGGGGGGGGGGGGGGGAGAGAGAGAGAGAGAGCAGAGAGACACGCAATGGCGACAGCGGCGGCGCCGGCGGCGAAGGAGGTGGACAAGAAGGTGCAGCTTATAAAAGAGGTATCGACGTATCAGCGGTCTCACTGCCTTCGTTCGTATAACCTATTCTTGTTCTTGGGGATTTTTCTGTTTGGATGCTTGGATTGAAATTGGTTTCGATCCGTGAAGATTAGGGCGCACGAGGTGGCGATCGGCGAGCTCAACAACCTGCCTTCCTCCCGGGTTAGCCTTCCCATCTTCTTCCTCCTTTCCCCAACTGCACTCCCTGTTTACCTGCACACTTGGCATCAAATCTTTGATCACCGATGGCAGCAAATGTCGTAACTTGTAAGTCTGGAGCAATCAGGGCAAGATTTGCCAGTAGTAATTCATCATTAGCTATGCTTGCTGGATCAGACTGATATCAGATTTATGTTGGCATTTGCCCTCCTCTGAAATTCACCATTAGCTGTTCTTGCTACTACATCAAACTGACAAGAGATTCATGTTGGCTTTTGTCCTCTGAAACTGTTCTTGGATCGATGCAGGGCGTGTACCAGAAGACCGGTAACCTATTCTTCCGCAAGAGCGTCAAATCCGCGGTCACCTCGGAGCAGAGTACGGTCTAAGCTCATCGCTGATTTGCATTGCATCATTTCGTCGATTCAATAGTTAACGCTAACTGTTGCTGTTGCTAACATGGCTCTGTTCTGCCATCTGGTTCCTGCTTCATAGAGCAACTTGATATGGCAAAAGCTCGGCTGCAGAAGCTGGATCAGGCCTGAAGTATCACTGCAACCATTAAGCTCCTTGACGACATGAACTGCCTTGCTGCTGCATGCCTGCGTTGTCTTTGCCTACAGATTTGATTATGATTCCTGTGCTAGGAGGACCTTGCTCTGATGTAATTCTGGTTAGCTTTGGTTGGGATCATACCACATGACTATGTAACTTTTTTGGTGTCTCTAAGCTAGAGATAATGTAGGGTGATCTGTAGTAGCTTTCCCTGTTGATGCCATATTGCCATCACCGCTGGGATCGTTGCTTGCTTATCAGCTTGAAACGAATTGTTTGATGAAAATTGAAGATGGATCGGGAACAAAAATGTATGTACTCGTGCTCATGCTGTGATTTGTAGTCTTACAATTTGCAGATGCATGTTGGTGTTTGGTTGCTTATGCTTTCGGAACGTGAGATGCTTCCTGCTCGGCAGGATATTGCCTCTTAGAGATCTGGCGAATGACGAAACAACGTGTTTTTAGTCTGGCAATTGCTTCATGCCTAGATGCTTTTTCTGATTCATAGTAATCAGCATATCAAAATCCGGTGCCACAAAACAAATCAAACTACAAAAGCATTTCCTACTATAAAACAATGTATTGCAAATCAACCTTAGGCATTAAAGCGTACTCCCTCTAGTTTTTTATATATGACACCATTGACGTTTGAATGTATATTTAACCGTTCGTCTTATTTAAAAAAATTACATAATTATCATTTATTTTGATGTGACTTATTTTATCGTTAAAGGTTCTTTAGCATGACTTATATTTTTTTATATTTGTACAAAATGTTTAAATACGACAAATGATCAAACATATGCCTAAAAATCAAGGACATTATATATTAAAAACCGGAGGGAGTAACAGAATAATACTTTCAGCTCTAGAGTCTGGTGAAATCGCTTCAGTTTTGGAACAGGAGCTCGGCACAATTCTTTATCGTCGGTTTTGAGAGCATAGTGAAGTTGGTTAGAGGACATGCCAGTTTAGAAAAATGAGAAAATGAGATACAACCCTGCTTCATTAAAAAAAGCAGATGACTTCCTAAAAGGCACAGAATGGTACTGACGAACTATCTATTGCTGTGTTCTTTTCTATACTGATGAACTACCACTCTATGATCTTAATTGTATACCAATGACCTGATGTCTTTGTACTTCTTTACCTACAGACGTCCAAACAGTAACCACCGCCATGCTTAAGGCAAGGGTTCACGGTCCAGGCGATGACTACATGTGAAGAAGCCTACCTGACAAGGAAAACAAGTTCAAACAATCAGGTTTCAGAGATTGCATCATCAGAAGCCAGATTAGTTGCATGAAACGTGCACGTTTGAAATACTAATAGGAAATTGCATCTTTTATGCACTTGATAGAACATTTCCCAAACATCTACCAGAATATCTACTCTTCAAAAAATATTACAACTCAGTTCAAAGATATCAGTTCTTTGCATAAACGAGTGCCGAATTATAGCTGTGGGATAGCCACTAGAACAGCCATGTGGCAAGGGAAGATATGTAGTCCTTCGGCAACGCTTTTTCAGATAATGGAAGATTTACTTGCCGCCTCCGCAAGACTTAAGATCACAAAAAATTGCCAAGATCGAAGATTCATTATTAGTAGCATATTCCCGTGCATTGCAACAAGATTTTAATTTAAAAAATTATCATTAACCAGTTATTACCATCATCTTTCGCATATATCATCTCTTAATTGCTACATATATTTGTTACTGACATATTGGCCCTTTAGCTCCATACTGTCCTTTTTTCTTCCTACAAAAAGTAAAGAGTTGGCTGAGGATGGTTGACATGTGGGTCCTCTGGGCCCACACTATCATTTTTCCTTTTAGAAAAAAGTAGGGAGTTGGTGGTGGGGGTGGTGGCAGATTCACAACTCACCACCACCACTACTCCCTTTTAAAGGAGTACTAGCATATTGTCTGTGCGTTGCAACGAAATTTTAATTAAAGAAAATTATAATTAACCCGTTATTACCATAACTTGATGCATATATTATCTTTTAATTTTTGCATACATCGGTTACTGACAAGGGGGCCCTCTAGCTCCACACTGCCCTTTTTCCTTCTTACGAAAAGTAGGAAGTTAGTGATGGGGTGGTTGACATGCGTGCCCTCTGACCTCATAAAAAGTAGGGAGTTGGTGGTGGTGGTGCTAGCACATTCACCACTCACCACCACCACTAGCCTCTTTTAAAGTAGTATAGAAAAATAGGGCGTTGATGGTGGTGGTGGTGGCTCATTCACCACTCACCACCACCACCACTCCCTTTTAAAGGAGTATAGATCCTTCCACGAGATTTAAATGAGTTAAGATCCCACAAGCTTTCCAAGGCTACTTCCCAAATTTAAATTGCAAGAATCAGGCATCATTTAATTAGCAAGAATCAGGCATCATTTGGATGGGTTGCAGCTCAATCCATGTGGAGAAGTAAAATCCAATAGATTTGGTCGCAAATTGTAACCCCTCACTCTTACTTTACACAGATACTACTATGAAGTAATATGGCATCATCAAAGAAATTTGACAGGTTTGTATGCAATGAATGCTCGCTTTTCAAGTTGACATGCTTAATAGTATGGCAATTGGTAACAATTTCTCACACATCCTAACTGAAAAATTATTTACAGTAACAAACTAAATTGGGATGTAATGTTCCATAAAAAAAATTGGGCTGTAATGCAAAGCACAACTTACAACAAGAAGGATAAGGTCTGTTGTGTCAAAGACATATTAAGTTTTGATAACTACGTTTGGTGAGGAATTAGTAAACATGTTTTGTCAAATAAAAGGTATTATAAGCAGATAAATGATGGCATCAGGGCATAACAAATGAAGCCAAAAAGAAGATTCCCAAAAATAAATCAGCAACAAACTAAAGGTTACTACTATGCTAGGCATCGATCAGACAAATAACAGTATCATGGTTTAACAAATTTTAGCTAAAAGGTACAGTCTAAAGCACAATACTAGAGACAAACCAAGCATCAAACATGCAATATACTCCCTCCGTCCCAAAATATAGGTATTTCTAGTGTTCAAATTTTGTCCCAAAATGTAGCTACTATTTCTCCACCTACTTTCTCATCTCAAACCAATCACAACCTTCTCCCATTTAATTCCACCTATTTCCTTAATCCCCGTGAAAAACTCTATAAATGTTTACATTTTGAGATGGAGGGCGTACAAGTTTGTATCAATTGAAGTAGCAGGCTAGCAGCAATACAAGGTTGAAAAGATAATAGTTCAGATTCTTACTTAGAAGTGTAGTATGTAGAGCTTGAACTGCTACCTAAACTGGCATTGAGATATTATAACGGCTGCGCAGACCGTCGATAGCTTTCTCCACAGACTTCGTCATTTCAGGGATAGTCACCTTGCACACTAATTTTTAGAAACATATGAGAAAGATTGAGGCTACTGAACTTGATACATTTCTATGCAATAACTTCATGGGGAGTAATGAAGTAATAACTGCAGACACAAAATTTGAATGAACTGGCAATTGAGTGCCCTTTACACATCATATGTCATCATCAGCTAGCCTTTTAACATTTGTATTCAAGAATCATGATCATAATTAAAGTTCAAGAAATATTGCTTCTCTGTTAAAAACAGAGCACTTGAAATTAATCAACCATCATGAGCATTGAAACAAAAGGATTAAAAAAACAGTCTATTCTTTTTTCACATACATACTTATAAACATATTATGCCAGTTTAAAGATCATGAGTTTATTCTTAGAAGAAACAAGGTGTAGTCAAGGTGAATATTGTGGATAAGAAATTGAAAGCAAGGATGTAATACCACGAGATGTAGATGACTGTGCCTCTGCCATGATCTGCTTGTACTTTGCCTGAAAAGGAAAAACAAATTGTAGCTCAAATCAAGAATGAAAAAACTTGCTGTGAACAAATTGAGACCTTGATCATCTCTGTATTTTTTTTTGTGCTATCAGATATCTTCTTGTACTCCTTGTCCACTTCATCTGTAAGTTGCTGACAGGCCTGGTTCTGGGTCTGAAAAAATATTGAAATCTCACATAATGTTATCTTCAAAAGCACAGAAAATATAACTTATCTCCAAATGCATTTAACCTAGATCCTATCTTCAGTAAGGAGTAACTGAAAGCCATTTGTACATATTAGTTTCTTATGAAGTTATAATTCTGCGGCACTCCAAAGGCATTGTTTATCAAATATCTCTGAGCATCTACTCATATTTTAGACATCTGCTGTGGATGAACGAAATATACATGAGACACTGATATTAAGAGTTTTGAACACAAGAGGATGGTCATTCAGAGTTATTTCATACCAGTAAAAATTTCACGGGTTAGCAACATAGCCCATGTATGTTAGCCCAACGTCATTCTAAGGGACAGCCCTCAAGCCATCTTAACCATTACACGGAACATCCATGAAAATACATATGCCATGAGCAAGCATTTGCTATGCTTGCTTATCCCAATGGTCCCTCTCCCTCCTGCAAGGTCCCGAATTACACGATCTCAAATCAGGTTTACTAACTCACGGCAGCCTCCTTGCTAACACTGACACACGATTACGGGCTCAAATGCTCAGCTGTCCACAAACAGGGACAAACCCTTGTCGCTGAATCTAGACATGAAAGTTTGCAGACACGAAACATCAATCCAGAGCATATCTAGTTATCTGCAAAGACCAGTTCGGATCTGATAAACAAAGAACACCCACCAAAATTTAGAAAATCCTCGCCTAAAAAATAATCCCTTAGATTAATAAAAAAAATAGACTGCCACAACAAAAATCAAAACGGAATATCTCTTCTCAGGTCATCCCAATAATTGGATTATTGCGATTAGGCAGCCATATGAAACAACACAGACACGCAAGGAAATTCTCTCAGGATACAGCTCTAAATTAAAGCATCAAATGGGAGCGAACTGTAACTAAGAGTGAAACCCTAGCGATCAGCGAAGCCCCAATTTGGAGCAAAGAGGCGCACGAGACACTCACCTTGAACCGCTTGGAGGCGCGGGAGAGGGAGGCGTCGAGGTCGGTGTGGGCGCGGGAGTGGAGCGCGTCGAGGCGGCGCTTGAGGGCCTCCATCTGCGAGGCGGCGACGCTCCTGAGGTCCCTGACGCTGGAGACCGCCGCGGATGCAGGGCAAGGGGCTGGCGCCTGCGCCGCAGCGGAGAGAGGGGAGGCGGCGGTGCGTGGGCTAACGAGCGGCGAGCGCGCGGCCGGCTTGGCCTTGGCCGTGGGCCGCCTCGATGACCTGGACTTGGGGGGTGCGAGCTTCGGGGAGGCGGATGAGCCTGGGGAGGAGAGGAAGCTTGAGCCCGCCGCCGTCGGAAGTGGCCCGGCGACGACGGGGAGGAGCTGGTGCACCTGCTGGCCCGCGCGTGGGCGGCTGGCGGGGGCGCGACGGGGGAGAGGAAGGAGGGCGACTTGGCTGGTGGTGGCCCGCTAGGCCTGGAGGCGGCGCGGCGGTCGCCCTGGGTCTCGCCATGGATGTGTTGGGATTGGCTTCTTCTCCGCCTCGCTTCGGATCGGGGAGAGTCGAATCGAGGAGATTTGAAATTGGAAATGCTGCCGTTTGAGCCCGCTGGCGTGGGCGTGCAAGGACGTGGACACGTGGTACGAGTAGGACCACCTGTTAGGATACAGACATGTGGGGCCGCTTCATCCGTTGCGGGTTGCAGCATTTCGTCCTGAACAGGAGGTCGCCACGTACAACACGTCTACCCGTACCATTGGATGTCATCTCGATAGCCCAGATTAACCAAAGTGCAATTTATTCACTATACATGCTCATCTATACTACAACTCCCTACTTTTTGTAGGATTAGAGAGTCCATATGTTAACCACTCTATTATTAACTTCTTATTTTTGAAAAAAAGTTAGAAGTGTAAAATCTCTCTTATACTATGGACCGTAGAGAGTAATTCGTACTCACACTCACTCGTATAGATATGAGCGTGTAAAGGATCAAATTATAAGTTAAAGTGCACCTGTGAAGCGAATTTAAGGGGAAAATTTCACTTGCAGATACTCTGCCATCTCTAGAAGAGTATAATTCTAGTATTCAAAATTTGTCTTTAAAAGAGTATAATTATAAAGTACTACTTTTCTCTAACCACCTCTTATTTAAATTTTTCTCTGTCTTATCTCAACCACATATCCACTTCTAACGGTTCATTATTTTATGATGAACATCTATGTTATTTTCCTTCATACTATTTATCTTTTTTAATATTACTATTAAACTTTTTTAAGAACGAAGAGAGTAATCTGTTTTGAGACTTTTAAAACACGTCAAAAGGCCATTATACATTTGGAACCTAGGACATCACTATCAGTGCCCCTACCCGTCACATATCGGGATCTAGCGCAAAAAAGAGTCGAGAGCCACAAGTATCATGGCTAACAACATGTCGAGGCTCCTGATCTAATGACCAAGAATTCAAGATGCAATGGAGGTGACATATGGCCGAAGAAATGGTCAGTGATGGAGCGTGCGGCGGTTGTTTCCTTCTGTGCTAGAGAATGGCGATAGGTATTTGGCTCATGAGCACTTGTATATAGTGTAATTGGACTATCTACTATACAAATCTTGCATGCACGAGTATGTTGGCCCCAATGGATACAAAACCATTATTGATAGTTTAGTACTCAACTAATCTCTGCTAGTGCTCGACGGAGGAAGAGAAAGAGGAGGCTGTTGGGCCGACGACAGTAGGGACCGCCCACTACCTTGCTGGTGCTCGGCGGAGGAGGAGGAGGGGGGGCGCTGCTGGGCCGACGGCAGTGAAAAGACTGGCGAGGTTGGTGGCCCAGTGCGAGAGAGTTTGCACGTCGGCCTGTAAGGATGGGTGGGCGGCTAGCTTAGCCGGAGGCTTGGTGCAATGGTGTCTACAACATCGGTGGTTGTAGATGCTAGTGAGATAATGGGGCTAGGACTACAGGGATGGCCGGACAGTAGGCAAAAGCCTTGCTCGGAGGCTTATGGGTAGGTAATGACAACACTTCTGAGTGTCGTGACCCCTGTTGAGGGCGTTGATGAGATGTCTCGCTCTCTCCCCTGGTGGGACATTCTAGGTGAAAACTGCGTTCAATCCGACGACGGCGTTATGGCGTCGCATCTTCCCTAGATGTGTTGCCTAGGAGATCCCGTTTCTATCCCTTCCACCTTCAGAGAGTTGGGCTGGCGCTTTAGATGGCAGCGGGTCTGCATGAGGGAGAGTGGATCTTCCTCTCGCCCTCTCCCTCTGCAACCCTTCTTGCTAGTGATGTTCGAAAGGCCAGAGTTTCAGTTATTTAGAGACGTTGGTGGTCAGTTCAGTGGTGGCTACATTGTAGGTATGGCCGTGTCCAACCTCCCATAGCGATGGTCAGTGTGGTGCTAGTTCCTTGGCATGTGGTGGTGGTTTTGTTTTTTCTTTTCCTGGCTATAGCCTCCCAGAGTTGTAGTCTTATAATTTTTTCCTGCTATATCAATATGATACTTCACACTGTCTCGTGATTTTTGTTTTAGAAAAATCAATTCCAAGAAACCACCAGCTTTTGCTGTAGTTGTTCAGCTAGGACAAAAACGGATGGGACTAGGATAGCTCCCTCCGTCCATTTCCGAGTGGGACATATCCTTGCGGGATTTACTACCCATGAATATAAACATGTAGGGAGGACGCAGAGAGACACCCAAAGTACAAGCAACTACTCCCTCCGTCCAATAATATAAGCACTTTAGAGCTTGACATAGTTTTTAATGTGCTACTTTGACCAATAATATCTATAAAAATAAATTATTTTAAATAAAAAGTTGTATATTATAATAATTGCTTAATAATAACTCTAGTAACATTTTTCTACAGTATCGATCTTAATGATTTTTTCTATTTATAGTCAAAGTTAAAAAGTTTGACTTAATACTATTGTAGAAGTGCTTATATTTATGCACATAGGGAGTAGACATCTATACTCCTTTAAAAGGAGGTAGTGATGGTGGCAGCGAATCTGCCACCCCACTCACTTTCTTTGTGACATTTTCAAATTGCCCCTTAAACTTCATAGTATTAAAAAACAAGCAACTCTAAATGTATAGCCATATATAAAATTAAATTAAGGTAAATATTTCCTATCTAGACTTCTTTAAAAGGAGGTAGCAGTGGTTGCAGTGTATCTCCCACCCCACCTACTATTATTTATAAATTTTAAAGTTTACCCCTTTAACTTCTTAATATTAGGAAATAATCAAATCTAAATGTATAGTCACATATAAAATCAAATTATGATGAATATTTTCTATTTATACTCCTTTAAAAGGAGATATGGTAATGGCGGTGAATCTATCACCCCATATATTTCTATTGTAACAATTTTTAAATTACTCGTTTAATTTTTTAGTATTAAGAAATAATCAAATCTAAATGTATAGCCACATATAAAATTAAATTAAGGTGAACATTCACGATAGAAAAAAAGATGCGCAAAAATTTCATAAAAAATATATTTTTATTTATTTTAGAAAATACTATAATATATTAACTTTTATCCGTAGCAAAAAAATAGAGTCTCGCCAAACAACAACTGCAGGCAGGCAGGTTGGTACCTAATCGTCCTAACCCTCCGAGCCGAAAATATTGTAATATATTATTTTTTATGATAGCAAAAGACAGAGAGTCTCACCTAAACAAGCAACGGAGCAGGCAGTTGTACCCATTCGTCCTAAACCCACAGCCGCGCAGCGTTCCTGTACTGTACGTACGCCCACGGAAAGAAGGATCCAGAACCGAGTCGGAGTTCTACAGATTTCCCCTTCCCCACCATATCACGCGACACAATACCAGCGTCACGAGCACCACACCACTCCGCTCGCTCGCCAAACCAGACCCAGTCATCCACCCGGCCGGCGCACCAGTCCACCACCACCACCCACACTCCAACGCCGCCGCCGCGATCCCCAGCCAGCCCCACACAAGAAATCGCCTGGAGTGCCAGGGGGAGGAGAGGAGAAGGATGGGGCGGAGAGGGGGGTCCTACTACGTGGAGGCGGCGCCCGGTGACGTGAACAAGAACACGGATGGTTCATGTACCCCGGTCTGGACCACCTATATCCTCCTCCTCTTCTTCGCATGGCTGCTCGTCCTCTCCGTCTCCGGCTGCTCTCCGGGGATTGCCTGGACCGTCGTCAACCTCGCCCACTTCGCGGTACGTACGTCATCGCTTCTTCTCGGTGTCCTCATCCTCTTGTTTTTCTTTTTTAACACAGCTGATTAAAGTGCCTGCGAGTTTGGTTGGATTTGGTCATTCTTCAGTAGTTCAGTTCAGTTCATTGTTGATTAGCGCAACTAGTCCTGTCTTGTTCGTGTGTTGATCTGCTCAATTTCGGAGTTCTCTATGCTCAACTCTACTCAGCCGTGTCGTCCGTTCGGGGCATCCACCCTAATCTGAGATTTAGTTCTTTGTGTTCGGCTTGCTGTTCTTGTATATTGATGAGATACAGTGGTGGAAGGAATCAAGGAATACACCAACTTGCGGGGATTTCCCCCCAAAATATCTTTTTCGAAGAAAAAAATATTCCCGCAGATTTCGCAGCCTGAAATATCATTTTTCTGTTAGTTTGTCTCAAGTATATACCCCACTAATGACGTTGCAAAAGTCAAAGACATTTTTTGGTTTTTGTAGATTCTGTTCATGTTGGACTTTTCCAAAGTCCAACTATGTCTGCAGTAAAAACAACTAGCAGTTGATGTCATTCACATCATTGCGGCGAAAAAATTCACAATGTTAAGCCAGCATTAGGTAATGCGCTGTGATTTACTCGTTGACCTAACACGTTTCCTGATGGTCCTAATTGCTAAATATTGCGTTGTGCAATTATGGGTTGAATATTGTCATATGTTCTTGAATTTGTTTTTTTTTTCTCATACTGGGTTGTATGCGACAAATGGTTTATTGGGTTAGATACGTGCTTGAACAAATTTGTCTCTCTAACAAAGCAAAGTAATTTAAGGCCATCATCAGAAGCTGCTAGCACACATTGTGTTGGAGATTCTTTTCCCCCTGCCTCTCTCCTTAACACAATAAAGCATGGCTTCTGTATTTGTCTGAGGACTTTTGAGTTAGATGTTTAGAATTTACATTCTTCCAAATGCAGATACAGTAATATCTAAGAAATTTTTTTTCATTTATTTTGCAGATCACTTACCATTTCTTCCATTGGAAGAAAGGAACTCCATTTGCTGCTGATGACCAAGGCATCTACAACAGACTAACTTGGTGGGAACAAATTGATAATGGGCAGCAGCTTACCCGTAACAGGAAATTCTTGACTGTGGTACCTGTGGTGCTGTAAGTTCCATTTCCATCTCATCCTAATGTGCTTCATCATGGGATCTTCTTGTAGTTTTAGAAAGAATTCAAAATGTATAATAGTTGTTACAATAAATATTTCTGGGTGGAAGCATCGTCCATTCTGAAGGAATTCATTTTCCTGCTCTTTTATTTTTATTTTGGAACGTAGGTACGAAGTCTGCCTAGATAATTAATAAAGAAGGTGTCACCTTTCTGCTCTTAAGACTACTGCTTGATAGTTCCATAAGGCTAGAACTTTTTCCGATTTTGATTGTGCATGCTTATTTGTGTATCACCTAAATGGAAAGTTTGATTCATATAACAGACGTAATTGAGAAGTTATACGCCGATGTTACTTGCTTCCAATTATTCTGTTAGTTCTAGAATAAGATAAGAAAGGGTTGTCATCGTGATCAAGCATCTTCTGACTAGGAGAAAGTAGATAGCTTCTTTTTGTTGAAGTCGCTTTCTGGGTCCTATGTTCAGGCAATGGCCTTTTGTCAGAGCATGGATATCCTAGTAGCAATCGGATATCAGTTCTTTGCATTTGTTGATTGCAATTGTCTCACACGCTTTCATTCCCCTATGATGCTTAGCTTAACTCTCAGGCTGACACAGAACATATTTTTCTTCAACGGAATGTTCTAAGATGTGCTCATATGCTTTATTTCAGGTACCTGATCACGTCACACTTGACTGACTACAAACAGCCAATGCTTTTCCTTAACACCATCGCGGTTCTGGTACTAGTGGTAGCAAAGCTGCCAAACATGCACAAGGTCCGTATATTTGGAATCAATGCAGATATCTGAGGACCACCATGAGAACATTCAGGGCACAAACTCTGTGATCGCAACGAGAGAAGTGAACTTTCGCAACACGTACTGTAATGTGTAGTCGTGCATAGGCTTAGGAAAGAACCTGTAAATGCTACTGTAGCATAGAGTTGCCTACTAGTTGGAGGCTGCTGCATGTTTGCCATGCCACTCCTTTGAAACTCAAGCGAGGGTGCAGACTGTAACTAAAAAAAACAGTAATCTTGTGGATAGCGAAGATTTGATGGTCGTTAAAATGGTGAACTGGAGTTCAATTCCTGCAAAAATCTTCACTTTTATGTCAGCACATGATTACTGACAGTAGGCTTGAACACATGATAAAACGAATGCATGTGGAAGAAATACATAGGTGACAGGTGCCCCGGTATCTTTTGATGAGCGGCTCGCACGCTAAAAACATTGCTAGGAGATGATAATTGTGCCTGTTCCGTTGGTTGTGACGTACCCAAAGGTAGTGCCTACGGACGATGTACTACCGTGACGGGGGTATAACCAGCCTAATAGTAACAGCTACGGGGTAGTAATATTTTGCACACCCATGCACGAGATATGGTCATATTTAAGCGAAAACTGTCCAGGCATTTTAGCAACTACGACGCTGGCCTGAGGACTGCCAAAGCGGCTGGGAATGGAGTCACGGAGATGGGCAACTATGGATTTCCCAAGTAAAAACTGTGTATTGTTATTCTCTCACAAGCCTTGCCTTCCTCTTGTTGTCTTGTACTATAACAAACAATTCACAGGAATTCAGTAGGAATTCAATCCCAGGTGGCCGAGGGGGCCACACCTCTATTATTTGAACAGGAGAATCAAAACAAACTGGCACACACTGAAATAGTTTTGGTTTATTGAAACGGAAGAAGTGATTCCTATTACAACAACAGCTGGGCAATGGATAAAAGAAACAACCGATGAATGGCAAACCGAAAAAATAAAGGTCTGCTCATCGTCAGCCAACTAAAATCCCAAGATCAGATGATCTCTGTAGATTGGCACTCTTCTGTAATAGTATTGCACTGCTCAGTCGCTAATGTTGCAGACTGACATGAACTTTTGAACTGCATTGTGGTACTGAGTTCCCTGTGAATGTCCAAATTAGTTGGATACAATGAGGAGACATATCGAGTAGTTGGGAAACAGGAACAGGAAAGTACCTCCCAGTAGAGCTGGTTGCAGTCGCGTGCACTCCAGAACTCCAATTTCGTTGAAGAGGCAGGAGGGAATGATCTGGAAACCTTTTGAGCTTCAATAGCCTCATCGAGGTGAGCGTTTTTGGATGAATCTTCCATTGCACTTTGTACATCTCGACATAAGTTGATCCTCGGATATCTTTAACTGGAAAGTATCAATCACCTGCAACAAGTATGTTAGGTAGTTAACAAGCCAATCAGTGAGCTTCAGAACCTCCTCCTTTGGAACAATGCGCAGATAGGAATACTTGGAAGTTGGAGATAAGTACGTGTATCACGCCTATGGGGTGCTAGAAACACAAAACTATTAGATGGCAAGTGAATTCTGTCCTCCTTCCTTCAAAACACTGTCTAGTATATGAGGAAAACTGCCTAGTTTATTAATTCAAAATTTTATTCAGCTGGAAAATTTTAATGGGTACTGATGAATCCACATTATGATTCTAGTCAATGCGATGTCTGTAGTTTACTTCACAAAATTAAAACGTTAATTCACCATATGTTATTATTACACAAGTTCTGGACAAAATTGTCAAACTGCTTGGACATTTTTTTCATTACGTAGAAAAGTCTCTTTGCTGATTTGGCTGACACTTTACCAATTCCTGCCAGAAATTTAAGTTAACTACTTGGCCTTGAGTGATTGTTGACACACACAAACAAAAGAAAGAACTGAAGTCAATCTTCCTGATTCTTTGCTGATTAAATTTGCTGTATAATCAATAAGATTGTCCATAAAGCTTTTACAATAACTTTAAAAAGTTTTTGCAGATCAATAAAACGGAAGAGTAGAAAAAATGTGCATACCTCAGCCAGTTGATCATGTTTAAGCAGGCTCTTCACTCTGTATACCTGGTTACTTGCCAAATATTGATATTTCAAGAGCTTGACATCTCTTGTAAGTAATATTCTTCGTTCCTTATAGGTTTGATTTAGCAGTTCCCTACATGATAAAGATAAACACATGGAAACATCAAAATGACAATCAATAGAGAGACATTAAGAATGTTGCAGCTTTTTTTGTGAAACTTCTAGAGAAGACCTCGGCTCAGGTTTCCTTGAGGATGGAGTAGCAGCATCTATTCCAACACATCTCAAATGCTTAGCTAAACCCTCAATCTGTCCAAATTTTCTCCATATTAAACCTTGTAGCATTTACAAACAAAGAACATAACTAAGCTATTTTATATAGAGCGAATCATGTTCCATTTCAAGTTCATTTCATGAAATGGTACTCAGATAAAATCATAAAATGCACTGTTGAATGTAAAGGGATAAGGGAAACTGTTACCATCACATCACACAAAAATTTTGGCCAACCATCTCCACCAGCAGAAGGATCCCATGGAGGAGGGCCCTGCCATTCAGTAATGCCTTCAAACTTCTCTTTGCATTTGGCATTTGTAGTAAGTTTTTGTTTTTCTTTTCGTCTTGAGGAACGTGGTTTTGTATCTGATTCTGTCAGCAAAATCTTATCACTGTACTTCACCACAACGGATGTCAGATAGCCATCAGAGCAAACGGCATCTCCAGATAAAGAACATTCTGTGTCCATTGGAGGACAATGGCTATCTGATGTTAGTTCATCTGTAGGCAAACTCTTCCCTGCAATATTAGTTGATAATTTTAGAAAAGACAACCCACATGATTCATTAGCAACCACTTTCATAGCTCTTACATTCTCAATAGATAAATATTTGCCCACAAGTAAACAGAAAAGAAAAGAATGTCATAAATTCTAGAAATTACATGCGCGCACACACATGCCTGTTGGTCACAAATTTCGGACCTTTGTTGCATCGCATGCAGATATGCACATGCATGTTCCTACTGTAGAGACGTTCTCTCTCACTCACTACCAAACTTGCATGTCTTTGTTCACCCTTATGCCTATTGGGGAAGTAATCAAATGGCTGTTAGGATTAACTGTCTAGCACAAAGAGAACCATGAAGAGAAACATAAATAGTGAAAAAGAACAACAGAAAGTCAGCAGCACCCTATCTCCTTCATATACTTCCCATCTACAGCTCTATTGTATTGCCAACTGTACTAAGCCAGCCTAGCTACATGTCCTGCAAATGAAGCCTGGCGAGTGGAGTGTTGGCTGCATGAATCCCTGCACCAGAGCGATGCAGAAGTTTTTTTTTCCCGGGAATACGCAAAATATTTGCACATCATTATATTAAGAAAGAGTTTACAAACACATGCAGCCTAATCTGCAAAAGCAGAAGGCCACCTGACCCAACAGACAGCAAGTACATGCTAATTCTGGCTAAACATATTGCAAAATTATCAAACTAAAAAAGGAAGTAGCTTAGCAGCGACCCGTTGCCTTGCTTCCTCTGAGATTGCCACCACCAGTTGCTACCAGATTTTGCTCCTCATTGAAGATGTGAGAATGTGAGCAGTGAAAGTTTCTGATTGCCACTGCCAGTTGAAATCAGTGAAGCGAAATGTTTTTGAGCAGTGAATGTGAGTGTGCAGCCAGATAGTATCCTTCCAGTTCTCCACAGTGAACAACTTCATTATACTTTTTGAGCAGTGAATGTGAGTGTGCAGCCAGACGGTATCCTTCCAGTTCTCCACAGTGGACAACTTCATTATACCCTCTCGTGAAGAGTTTTGAACGAGCTCTTGTGCATGTGCAGGGCGACATCGCCTCCATGTACTTGCTTCTCTACTACAGGCTTGAGCAGTGACCGCATTACAGGTGTCTTCACTGATCAGACAGTTGTTCGCGAGGGCAGGAGGTGCTAACTTCTTAGCGCCCATCTCAGATCTTATTTATTTGTAAGTGCACATGCTAACTTTGAAGGGGTACATAGCTCATAAAAGTGCAGAGCACCAGCAAATTCAGAGATATTCTCCCCCCGAGTCTATGGCCTTATATTTCTCCTAAGTTCCCCTCCGTTCAACCCACCCGCCTTTTGTCCCTCTTTTATATAATGTATAACCCGCCATGAAGTAAGGTTCATGACAACTCCAAAATCACATTGCAAACAACAGAAAGGTCAGTTTTCGGAACTGGATCTAGGAAAACAAGAATAGTAATGCTAGGTCTAGCTACTGGCCATCTTTCGTTTGTCATCACACCTGATTGCCTAAAGCCTGATTGGATACAGTACTGGTTACTGATCAGTATATTAGTTTATTATTTTTGGTATACATGACTGTGTTATCTTTTAAACGGTTCTATCCATGTCCATGTACTGCTTTAGCCAGAAGTAGTATATTAGGAAATTATGTTGATTGATTCTAAAATATTTCATGAATATTGTTAAATCCATGGAACAGTAGATTCAATCCATAAACTAACGCACAATGTTGGCAATGTTATGCTGGAAATAATTGTTCAACTATTCTATTATTGCAAATTCTAATTAGTAGAATTAAGTTATGGCATGTTTGGTTCCTTGCTAGTTGGACAAAAATCCTTCCTATGGAGGAGGGTCAATTTGCCTGTCCCTCCTAAGAAATACTAGGCAAGGGCCAAAGGAGTCAAAAATGTTCTTACTGAAAAAAATAAACGTTAGCCACCATGGTTCTTAAAGCATCACCTTGGCGTCAGAGCGCCGTCGGAAAGCAAGGCGTCGCCATCGCTCAGCCTTCCGCGTGCCTTAGGTCAAAATACCGTGTGAAATCAGGGGGCGGGACAGGGTGGGTAGAGATCGCATGCGCAGAAGGAAATCGCGTGTGGCAGGCTCACGGGGGGAAGATTGTGGGCCCAACGGATCAATTAGGGAGAGGGGAGAGGGAAAGATGGAAAGGGGAGAGGGAAAGATGGAAAGAGAAGAAGGCAGGCAGAGACTAGAGAACCCTAGCACTGGCGGCTGTCTCGCTCCTGCTGCTCCCTTCTTCTCCAATGGATCAACACCTCCTTCGTGCTCTCTGTCACCCTGCCAGCACCCTCCCTTCTCAGAGTAATCGTACAAGCTGTAAACTCTCCCCACCACGGTACTTCTTCTTCTCTGCTCTGCTTTGGTTCTTGCCGCTCTGTTTCTTGACCTTCTTGTTGTTCTGCTTCTTGCTGTGCTTCTTGTGCTCTGCTCTGCTTCTTGTTCCTCTGACATGCTGTGTACTACAAAATTTGGTGAAATTGTATAGATTAGATCCGAGTAAGGCGTAGCCTTGAATCACGCCTTAAAACGCCTTGGTGTCTGAGTGGGGGTGGGTCGCTTTGCTTCGCCTTGTTGCCTTAAGAACACTGTTAGCCACTGACTTGTTAGCAGAACAATGGATTATGAAATGACAAACAAAACTGTCAGGGGACATAAATAGTCATTCTGGTCTAACCAGCTCGATGATGATCAACCCATTTTTTATTCAAATGGATAACATGCACTCTGCCCATTCATTAACGAGAAGATTAGAATTCAAAAGATACATTATACATCCTAAGAGGACTCACTGACAGGATAAACACCCGAAAAACGCCATCATATGTGCATAAACTTCACAAGTGATAAGGAGATATGGAAGACATTAAACATTAAGTTCTAGTATCAAAAGTTAGTCGTTGAAATTTAAATGTATGTGATTGAACAACAACATGACTTCAAGATGGTTGTGCACAAAATGTCATCTCTGTTGTATTGGTGGTAAATTCCTTGAAAACAAAGGTATGTACGTCAATACAAATTTAGCAATGATATTGGCAAGTCTGTCTTACACAATCACTACAAGATCATGATCCAACGTGACCACTAAGTGGTTGCCAACTATCTTGAAGTTGTGGTACTATTTGATCACACAGATCTAGCACAAATTTGCAATCTAACATCTCTCATAGCCCCATGGCACTTCTGAATATGCCATATATAAATCCATGTACTGCTCATGAGTAAAAGGCTTGCTCGAGGATAACCAATCGACCACCTCTTAATCCATTTGATTGCATATCAGGCAGATAGCCAAATTCATGTTTTTGAAGAGAAGGTAATGGTGAACCATATTCTACTATCCTTTTAGGTCCACTCAAATTTCTCAGGTCCCATCTTGGTCATAACTCATAACATGAGCAGACATGACAAAATGCAGTAAAGATCATGGATTGTTAATAGTAAAGCATAATTTAGCACTGATTTGATTCCACTATAAGCATCTGCAACAATTGCCAAAGTAATTACTAAATCTTCTACCAACAGATGGCTGCAAGAGCCATTAAATCTACTGCACCACATCTTAATAATATACACAAAATAGTTTGCAGTGATCAACATTATTGCCTAACATACTAGTTATGCCGAACGGTATGCAAAAAAAAAAAAACTGGTGATGATGAAAAAAATCATTTCAAACAGTACAACATGCAAGAACCAAATGAGTTATAGTCATACTCCACATATGCTAAGCATTAAGTACCAAGCAGTCAATGTTAGCACATGCACTCACAAACAGCTTGAGTGATGAAGAAGATATGCAACATATTGTCGAAAAGAAGCATTGCTGATCTATTGCACATGTCATGAACAGCTGAATCAAGCCATGAGCATGTCTGTGATGCAATCACCACTCACATACAAAACCAAAGAACAGGTGATAAAGATTTATCGCTGCAAGCATGGTCTGCATCAATTGGTCCAACATCGTTGGCGGAGCTGTTATGGTGCAAAGGTTTCCATGCACCAGACATTCGCAGAGGATGTGGAGCAGTTGCATGCTCCCATCATTCCCTAGAAATCCTTACACTGCTCCCACACATGGACTCACATGACCAAAGTACAATATACTGCTTGCAAGGCTGATACTATGCAAAGAGCAGCTCAGCTAGCATGGAACAGTGGGCGATGCATTGTCATGGTAGTGGAAGCGGGGTATAGGAAGGAGATGACGTGTTTTTGTTGTTTTCTATTTTCTCAAGAGAGATATTCCTGTGGTCGACACAATGTGTTGCTTGTGTCATGAATGGCTCTATGTGTACAGTGACACCAAAAAAGTGACTAAAGCATATTCACTCTAAACATTACTTAATACTCTAGTTCAAGAGGCAATACAAGGGAGGGAAAGATTGTGTCTAACAAACATGTTTGCATGAAATGCAAAAAATGGTTTCAAAGTTAGGGAAATATGCATACATAAGATATTCCCAATCCATGATTAAACAGTCGGAGTTAAGCATGAGATGTACCTTCAGTTCTGATTTTTTGATGGAATAGATCAAATATGTCGAGTAAATAGTAGGCATCAGATGCAGCATATTGTATTTGACCTTCGCTTAAGGGACGGCATGACCAATCACTACATTGAAGTTCCTAGCAGAAAAAGTAAGATAACAACCACATAATCACTTGCAATTCAATAATACATATCCTTAAGCAAACAATATAACCAATGCCTTTCAGAAGCATAGAATAGGTGCAAACAAAGGACAAAAAATTTAAAAGCTTGATCAGAAGTGTATCGAAAATGACAAGTATTTGTGACTGGAGAGAGTATTGCAAACTAACTTGCAACTGTGCAACTACAAATGCAGCTACTCCTATATTTTGCACAAATTACACCTTATTTGAAAAAAACAAGGATGCATTAAATTAATATGTTCGTACTTGAAGCTTTATAGTTGTATCTTCCAGTAATTATTGAATCCTTTATGGGGCAGAAAGCCCATATTTTTCCTGTCACCCGGTTTCATTTTCACCAGTTCTTAATCTTCAAGGTACTGTGTCACGGAACATTGGGAATACTGATTAGATGGCCCTTGCACAAAATTGTAAGCAATTGGGAAATTTAATTCAGATTTGCACTGAATTGAATAGTAAATAAAACTTATTTTAGTAAACAAAAAACTAGTTTTTATCCTTATCTGGGTATCCTAACTCTAGCTAGCTTAGAATTATACAAGTCTATCTATGCTCTCTAGTAAAGTGAAATATTTCCAAAAGAATTGATTCAGACGGCAGCAGTGAATGTCCAACAAATAAAAAAGTTCACAAATGAAAGGTATTACTGTCTAAACGAACCTTTGATAAAGAAACACCCATCAGTTCCTCACAAATTGTTGCTAAACTCTTGGTCTCCCTTGGAAGCCTCTTTTGCATGTCATGGTCTTTCAGGTAGTAATAAACGTTGGTGACATCCAAGAAAGGCTCTACCTAGCCAAAATGAGAGCAGCAAAGTTTAATCGCAATTCCCATGTAAAACCTCTAAAGGCAGAGTGTGCTTAATTTACGCCTGTGACAACTACTACTACTTGGTTTCAGTAGCTATCCTCCAAATTACAAAAAGTAAGCGTCAAAGAAAGGTTTCAAGGCGTGTTCCATGACAGCAATTCGATCAATGGGCACTTACTCTCTCGAACCCGGCGCCGCAGCCGAGGGCAGCAGCGAAGGTGGCCGAGAGGTACACGAGGTCCTGCTTGAACCGGAACCCCAATTTCAGCACCTCAGGCCTCACAAACAGCTGCCGCAGCGGCCCCCACAAATCGGCAAGCGGCACCGCGAGGAGGTCGACGACGAACACCTCGGCGGCAGCCCGTTCCCCCTCACCGTCGCCGCGGCATGCCACCTGGAGGAGCGTGACCGTGGGGAACTGCGGCGGCGGGGGAGCCGCCGACGAAGGGTCATCGCGGGGGCCGCGGCGGCGCGGCTTCCACTCGGCGTCGAGGGCGACGACGCGCGCGGCGGCGAGGGAGCGGAGGAGGAGCGCGAGCTCCGGCGAGGACCCGCCCCCGGTGACGAGGTGCACGGAGAACGGCGGCGGCGGTGCGGGCGCGGCGTCCATCGGCGATTGATTGGGACGGTGGGGATGGATCGTCTCGTCATACATACGTGGCGTTGAGCCGGTGACGGTGGGTCGGTCGGGTGGGGGTAGGGCAGTAGTGTACGGTGTATTCGTATGTGATGGCGTACGGCATACGGACGCGTCCGAAATGAAAAATAATCATATAAGACTAGGTTTTATGCGTATAGAGAATGTAAAATCATATAACATTCATTTTATAGCATATAATATAGGACAACAACATTTAAAATCACGGACAATGGATAAATTTATGGAAATAAAACATATGTGTTATACTTGTCATTTCATTACACACATGAATTTCTAAAAATTGATGATATAAGATAGAAATATTTAATTTAGAATAAAAGTAAAACGACAAATAATTCAAAAGAGAGAGAGTACTATCAAATGGATCTATCCCACGTACATGAGACTTACAGGGTGTTTAATTTAACTTATTGTAGGTTTTCCAAAATATAAAATAGTCTTTTTTAAAAAAACTTTCTATATGAAAGTATATTGAAAAATAAAATAGATCCGTTTTCAAGTTTGTAAAAGTTAATACTTATTTAATCATGAGCTAATAACGTTTCTAGTTTTACGTATGACTTTTATAAGCCACCGTGAGAAGCTGAATCAAAACAACCTTCCACCCGAAATGATTATTAGGATCTGCAAATATGCCAATCTCATTTTGTCTTTGAACGGCTGCAAAAGCCCGTGAAACGAAAGAAATTGTAAATAATCAAGTTAGGCATTCATTTGTTTTGCAATCTGTTGCAATGGAACTTGTTCCATGTCCAGGTTTGTGTCACATAGTTCTTCGAGTTATTGCCGTAGAAGGTATGGCAACTTTTGCTCAGCCATTCTCTATTTCATGTTTTGGATATTGATACAGTTTTTAATGCATATATTCCATTATTAACTTTTTAATTCTATATTTATAAAAATATATTAAAATTTTCACACACATGAAAGTATTTTTATAACAAATCTAGTAATATCATTTTCACCTATTAAATTGTAATATTTTTGTATATATCAATGATATAATTTTTTTGGAGACTTAACTGTACGTATTCTACGAAGACATATATATTTAATGAACGGAGGTAGTATCAGGCTCTCCAAAGTGCACGATAGTAGGCTATAGTATAATCTCTCTACGAGTTTACGTGAAGGTGATAAGAACCCAAGAGCAGCTTATAAATTATAATTCTAGTGTTCCTGAATAATTTTAGTTAGGAATTAATAGGATCACTTCACTTTGCGAAGGTGGGAAGAAAGCTGAGTCTTCATTCAGTAAAGTGCGAGGGTCTTTGAGTAAAAAGACACGGAAACAAAAAAGAAGAGTAGAATGACAGAAGCAATGTTTGTCTAGACCAGTGGCTCAAATATTTCATCAAATAAGTGATCGGAGCCAAACATGGTTAAGATTGCTACCAAATTCAGTGATCTCATTTTACACTTACAATACTTTGATGAGGTCGGTTGGTTAAAGATTAGTTGAGTAGAGCACCCTCATTAATACTAAGAAGGGTTTTTGGGTCAAGTGATTGAAGTTTCCGCGCTGCGTGCTTCTACTGGAAGGTCAGTTTGAGGAGTTAAATCGGATTTTATTAGACTAAATATTTGACTTCTTGAATGGGACTTCTATATGTATGTTCCTACTATGCAAGTGTCATGATATTTGCTTCTGTGGTTTATGAGATAATAGCAAATAATAATAAAAAAAGAGAGACTAGAAATGGTAAACCGTTCTAACGGTATAGATATAATACCTAGGTATCAGATATGATACCCACATGTATCAGATCTAGTACCTAGTATCATGTCTATACTATTCTAATGGTATATTGTTTTTTATCATACATGTAGCTAGGATGCTATTGTGATGGCACACATCAGGTTGCCACAAAAAACAGCACAACCAAGACCATACTTGGAGTCACTGGCAAGTTTGACAACTTCTTCATCGGAACTAAATTTCATGATTGGCAGAATTGTTCCAAATGCCTGTAAATCAGCAAAGAACATTGGTACTTTATTTTTTCTCGAACGCGCAGGAGCTGTGTGTTATTCCATTAAACAAAGAACCAACAGTACTAACAGAGTTCAAAAAGATATCATGCATTCTTTCAAGCTTACCTCTTCTTGCATAATTTTCATTGTGTGATTAACATTCACAAGGACAGTTGGAGGGAAGAATTGATCTACTGCATCTTCACCAAGATTGCCAAAGCACCCTCTGCCAGCAATCTCAGCACCTTTGTCAATAGCATCATTAACAAGATTTTGAAGTTTCTCAGAGTGCTCTAGCATACAGATTGCACCCATGTTCTTGATTCATCTACACATAGCACCGATGTTCTCGATTTTATTTTAGTATCTATATTTGCCTACCTTTTTTGCGATTTGGAACTCAAATTAAAAGCTGATGTTAGAAATCTTGTGATTCTTTTTCCCCAATTCGCAGTTATAGCGTCTTTATTTTTTGCTAATTGAGGAATAAATGGTGGTATCTTGCCTATTTGCTTGCCTACTGAAAGATTGCAGTTATGTTTTTTGTGATATGTAGGATTTTATTAAATTGGATCAGTTAGATTAAATTGGAAGTCTGAAGAGATATTCTGTCCAGCCGATTGCTTAATGCTTAGTAGTAAATTCCATCAATGACATCTCTCCTAAATAAAGGGGTTAGCTCATTTGTTTCTCATCAATGGGCTATGCATCAATTGTCTAAAGATGGTGTTGTTTGTTGAGAAGAATTCTGATGGGGTAACTGCTTACATTTCCCTCTCCAGTTTTGGAATTATAGCATTGATCTTTTTTCTGGAGTGGTGTTAAGTTTTCACCAATCCACTTGCCACTGAATGCCATTTCATCTGTGAACCCTGAAAAATTCCATTTGTGAGCCCTACAAAAACTATTCAAAGGGACTATTACTAAACATTAATCTTGTGTTCAGTTTTAATTGTTCCTGGGCGTAATCTATGTTGGATTTATTTGTACAAAAAGAATGCAAGTTTACATCTCCAATATATTTTTTCTTTGTTTTTTCCAATGCTGGTATGTTTTCTCTTGAGGATATTAACGCCCAAATTCATATGTGATGTGCTGTAATAGTTCATACTTGATGCTTAATATGGAACTGGGGTATCCGGTCCTGTTATTCTATAAGATGCTGATCTTGTTTGGAGATTTTGATTGTAGGTGTTTATGTGGGATTAGGGATTTTGTGCTTGCGAAACAGGCAGTCATCAATAACTTGACACTGCCGCAGGGATCGAAGAAGACTGGTCAGGTATAGCTAGCTTGGGAAAGGGGCCATGTCTAGCAGGTTAGGGAACACCTGAATCAATGATATCATCATAGCAACATTTGGTATCGACACTATCAACATTCCTCAATTATTAGTTTCTTTACCCATTGGATCAATGCATGGTGCCTATTTCCAGTACAATATCAATATTTGTTCCATTTTACATTCAATAGTTCAGTATGGTAACCTATTTACTAATTTTTATGTTTTGTTTTCAATACCAATTTCATAATCAATGTAACTATTTTATTTCAAGACTGAAAGATTGGAGGAATGTTACGCCGTGGTGCACGAACATGTTACAGTGGGATTGTATAAGCAGCATGGTGAGGAAGGCAAAAGCGGAGTGAAGACAAACCAGGTGACGCTATGGCTGAAAGAAGAGCCTCCTCTTCTGGAAATTTTGAGCATACCTGGCCCCTGTAATCCTTCTTTTTTGTTGCAGAATTTGTAATTCCGGTATGCCGTTGAAATCGGTCGAAATTTATATGTAACCCTACCGTCTCATTTCCCCCACCATATATGTATAGCTTACTTGTTTTTTATAAACAATGTACAGTGCTTTTCTATCTATAATAATATAGCACGGCTTAGGCTGGCTCAGTTTAAAAAACGAACGTAATTTTTCTTTTCCTGTTGGTCTGTAGTCACATCTTGATGGATGGATTTTACAGTTTTCTCATTTTATTTATGAATGATAATGTAATTTTGAACTTTATTTATAAATGATAATGTAATTTTGATAATTTATTTATTGAATATTATGCCATAGTGATAATGCGTTAACTTCTTAAAAAAGAGTAAATTGTAAAGATGATAGGCTTGAGAAATGTAAACATCATAATTTTATGAAAAATTAAAGCAGTTTACTCATGGTAGGTAAATATGTCTCATTTACGCTCCACCCAGCGCAAATGCTACAAAGCAATTGCCCATCTATGTTTATAAATGTACCTCGGGGAGTCTAATGCGCACGCGAACAGTCCACGTATATCTCTAGTCCATGTGTGTTTTTCAATGTTGCCATAACGTTAGTACATGCATGTTACTAGTAAAATATAGGATAACAACATTTAAAATCATGGATAATGGATAAATTTATGGAAATAAAACACATGTGTTATATTTGTCGTTTCAACACACATGCGAATTTCTAAAAAAATAATGGCCAAAAATAGAAATTTTTAATTTAGAATAAAGCTAAAACAACAAATAATTCAAAACAGAGGGAGTACTATCAAAACAACAAATAATCCACAACAGTTGAGTAGAGCACACTCATTAATACTAAGAGGGGTTCTGTTGGGTCAAGTGATTGAAGTTTCAGCGCTGAGTGCTTTTGGTAGAAGGTCAGTAGACTAAATATTCAACTTGTTGAATGGGACTTGTAGATGTATGTTCCTACCATGCAAGTGTTGTGATGTTTGCTTCTGTGGTTTATGAGATAGTAGCAGATAATAATCCAAATGGATAGAAAATGCATCTTCTCTATTTGCCTACTATTATACCTCTGGTTAGTTTGTCGTGATATACCTCTAAAAGCTCTAGCGCAAACTCTAATTAATGTAAATATTGTTGATTAATAGTGGAAGCTTAGGATCGACCTGACTAGTGGCGTTTTTACTCGTCACATCGAGTAGGGTTTTCCATGTAAATCGTTGCAATGACTTCCTTCGTAATTGTAGTTCAAGGAATGCACATTTTGCTTAGCTCATTGAAAGTAGGTGGCTGGATCATGTGGTGTTAATTGATCTTGCCACAACGATGTTGTCTCAACTCCATCGTGGCAAAGAATTGTCGATAACTTCAGCAAACTCAAACCTCGTTTGGTTGCGGGATTCGATTCTAATTTGCACGGTTTATTCAGCTAGCACTCTCCTAATCTGAAACAAACACCCGTCACAGTACACTCTCGATCACTCACTGCAGGGTGCAGATCATAAGCTAATTAAACTGCTTAACTCCTCGTTCATTCTACGCTAGTAGTTGTCACACACGCACACGCGTAGTACGGCGTCCAATCTCTAGCTAGCTCCGCCTTGTTGCCGGCCGACGGGCGTGAGGACGAAGAGCCTGCACGAGTGCGGTGCCACCTCCGCCGTCAGGCTGCCGGTGAACCTGCCCGGGACCGTCTCGTGCTGCATGCGATCGGTCGACGCAACCACGAAATTTAAGACAAGAAAGTAAGTATGAATCGCAATCGCAAAGACAGATAAAATTTTCAAACGATGGCAGAAAAATCGTTCCTAGAATTATTCACCTTCCAGACGTCCCTGGCCTCGACGGCGAGGCCGGGTCCGACGCCGATGTCCGACCACGCCGCCGTGATCCGCCGGCTGCCCGTGGCGCCGCGGTTCAGCAGCAGCACCGCCGTCCTCCGCTGGGAGAGCGGCCCTGCCCATATCTGCACAAACAACACCATCCATGGAACTTAATAATTCAAGATGATGATTTGGTTGCTACAATGCTATATATACACACACACACCTCAATTTCGTCATTGTCGTACTTCCTCACTTTCTTTCCCTGGATGCCCAATCGATCTGCGTCACATTGTGGGTAAATATACAGGGGAAACCACAAAACCATGTAAATCACATCATAAAAGTTTTAAAATTTTTTCAAAAAAATCACACACATAGGTAATATAATATTAGAGAACCATGCAAAAGATCAAGGCCAAATTCAACTTGGTTTGTGAGATATAAAATTAACAAATAACAGAACGGAGAAAAACAAAAATTAGGAATGGTGTCTTTTCTTAGCCATTTGTTAATTTTATATATCTCACAAACTAAATTGAATTTAGTCTTGCATTTTTGCATGGTTATCTAATGTGTGTGATTTTTTTGAGATTTTTTAAAACCTTTATGATGTGGTTTACATAGATTCCACCAAAATTGTGGTTCACATGGTTCGTCCATACGAATATACATTGTTCTAGTATCACACAGTTGCTAGTAAACAAACAAAGAAACTTTTTTTTTGAAAAGAAAGGAAACAGAAATTATCGGCTAAGACGGCCTCTTCATGAACAGTGAACTGACCTTGGTTAATCGCGATGACTTCAGGGTTGGAGAGAATCTCCAGCGTCTCCTTGGAGACGGTCCTCACGTCGCAGCCGATGATCAGAGGAGCCTGCAAAACAATTCACAGAAATGGGAATCAAGAATCTCAACTGCACTCCACAAGATCACAAGACCAGAGAGTGAATCAGAGAGATGCAGAGATGATGCATATACCAACCTTGGCAATCGCCCATAGGCTGACGTGCACGACGTACTCGCCGTTCGTCATCCCTCCATTGCCGACCTCGAGCATGTCAGGATCTACGTACGAGAGAAGGAGCAAATCAACACGATGAACGCTGAACAGCTGAGCTAGCTAGCTAGCTGACGGAGTGAGCAGCAAATTAACCAGCAGCAACGAAGACGAAGGTGAGAGAGACCTACCGTTCCAGCCGCCGGGCTTGGCGTATCTGGCGTAGGCGTCGTTGGTGTCGATGTTGCTCAGCATGCTTCTCGGTCGGTCGGTCACCGGCAAGAACACGAACACGGCAATATATATCGTGATCAGCACATGACTTAATTTATGTCTCTTGGTGTCGATGATTCACTCACCGGAGCAGCAGCTCGCGGCGGCGGTGGTTTACCTGGCCCATGTGTCCTTGATGTCGCCGGCGGTTCTCCAGCTGTTCCCGTACTGGCCGCCCCATGTCGCCACCTTCCTCATGCCCCTGAAGATCGATCAACCTCAAATATCATGACAAGTTGAGCAAGTTAAACACCCAAGAAAGATTATGGGTTTGTTAACCTTATGTAATTATAGTGACGCCATTTGGTAAGATTAAATGTACGTGGATTATAGATATATATGCTTGCTTTGATATATTACAGCAAATTTTACAATGGTATTAAGTGTTGTTACCTAATTTTTGGAATGGTTGATGTGTATAATGTGTTTGATTTATTTCCTTACCAACATTCGGTAATGCCAGTAACATTTTATGAAACTACAAATCGCAATAAACCAAACACACCATTAAAATCAAGTCAAGTAGTGATCAATCCTTTTTCATACATACACACAAGGTCAGTACAACATACCATTCACAGATTGAGTAGAAGATCGGACGACGGCCCGCTTTCCTCAGGGCGAAAGACATCCTGGGGAATCTGAGAATGCACCGATTGCAAGTGATGGCATAGTTGAGAATTGGGAGGAATTTGCCATGAAAAATTATCGTATGTGAGGTGTTGACATAATCTGCATATACCTAACGGTTTCGCTTGAGCCGTCCCTGAAGCAGTTGTCGTACTTGAAGTAATCCACGCCCTGCTTTCGCAATTCGACCACAAGAAAGTAAGAAATTAAAGATCAAAATTTCCTTTTTATTTTAGAAAACGAAACACATATCTATCCTGGGCCTTTCTACTTGGATTAGGAATAAAATGGAGAGAAAAAAAAGAGATGTATATATGTAGAGTAACTTTACGGTACTCTCTACTGTTAGTATTTACTACCAGTATTATCACCAGTAGAAATGATCTTAATCGTTGATATACGAATTGTACTATCAGTGAAAAAAATATTCTATTATTAGTAATTAAGACGGTAGCAGAAATATGAACATCTAGATTAATTCTACTACCAGTAGAGATCATTGTAAAACACCTTATGTATATATTCTTAGCAACAAAATTTGGTCAGTTATGCTATTCTGCCTAAAAAACTTTGTAGAATAGATTACCCATGATGCAAATGTCTTAGCATCGATGTCCTCGTACCCCAGAGATCCGGGCATCGTGTTGCTGCAAGTTCTTGTCCTGAAGATTAATTGCAGAGGCAAATTCCGTTTTAGCATGCTGAATCAATAACCATTTCGTTTTGTTTCTTGAGTTTGTACATGTTGCTTACCCGGCTGAAGAGTACAGGCCTAGCTTAAGCCCCTTGCTGTGCACATAATCCACGAGGGCCTTAATCCCCGACGGGAACTTCTTCGGATCAGCAGCCATGTAACCCTGATACTCAAAGAGTGTTAGTACAACTCAATACTTATTTATGTAATAAATCGTGTGAGAAGAATGCGCTATTAAGATCACTAATGTGCAGGGAGAAGTACATTGTCATGTGGGGCCAAGCCTACAGGCGCAGGCGCGCCTGCGACGTGCGCAGGGACGCGGAACGCGCGGCGCGTGTGGCTCAGGTTAACTCCACCACGAGTGGCTAGATAGGAAAGTTTAGATTGGTTTCCTATTTTCAGTCCTAAAATTAAGGAGTGAGTTGGGCCTCTGGCCATATATATATATATATATATCTGTAACTAGAACCGTGGAGTTTAAGCAAGATTATTTCCATCTAATCTCTCTCTTTTTCTTCTCCAACGAAGCCCAGCTAGCCGAGGGGCAAAACCTCGCTATTGGAAGACACGGCACGAGATTACGAGCTCCGTAGTCGAGGGCCAGCTACCCTAGATCACCACGCCCTTGACAACCTGGTATCACGATCCCGGCGTTCCTCGCCTGTTCGTTCCTCGTCACCCCCGCCGCCGCCGCCCTCTGCCTCGCCAAGCCCACTACCGCCCACCGCCGCCGCCGCCATGGGCGACGACGCCACCAACAACGCCTCCCTGCAGGCCTCTCTGGACGCCTTGGTGCAATCCATCCAGACCCTCCAGACCACCGTGGAGGCCCATTCCCAGGCCATCAAGCGCCTGGAAACCGCGACGCCGGGCAGCTCGGCGTCCTCCGGGCCTCGGCCGGGCTCCGGGGCGCACCATCAAGACCGGCCACCGAAGCACTATCGGATGGATTTTCCGCGCTACGATGGCAAGACCGATCCGCTGATTTTCATCAATCGCTGCAACTCGTTCTTCCATCAGCAGCGTATCATGGAAGAGGAGAAGACCTGGATGGCCTCCTACAATCTGGAGGATTCCGCCCAATTGTGGTACATGCAAGTGCAGCAAGATGAGGGCACGCCATCTTGGCGGCGCTTCACGGAGCTGCTCAACCTGCGCTACGGGCCGCTGCTGCACTCTGCTCCTCTGGCCGAGTTGGCCGAGTGCCGCCGCACGGGCACGGTCGAGGAGTACCAGGACCGGTTTCTGGCCCTTCTTCCCCGCGCTGGTCACCTCGATGAGGCGCAACGGGTCCAGTTGTTTACGGGCGGCCTCCAACCGCCGCTCAGCATCGACGTGCGGATCCAGAACCTGCAAACCTTGGCGGCTGCCATGAGTTTGGCCAGGCAGTTTGAGCTCCGCGAGCAGTATGTTCCGCAGGCGCCCAAGCCCGCGCCCCGGGGTCTGCTGCCGTCGCCCCCACCGCGTCTGGCCCTGCCAGCACCGCCTGGAGCCAAGGCTCCCACGCCGGCGTCGATCACAGTGGAGGGGCGCACCATCAAACGCCTCACCCAGGTGGAGCAGGAGGAGCGCCGTCGCCTCGGCCTCTGTTATAATTGCGACAAGAAGTTCACCCGTGGTCATAACCGCGTGTGCAAGAGGCTCTTCCTTCTCGAGGGTGTTGAAGAGGAGGACGACACGGAGGACGCCGCGCTCGAGGATGCGCCCGTGTTCTCTCTACAGGCTATCGCCGGGGTTACCTTCTCCGACACGATGCAGATCACGGTGACGCTCGGGCCAGCATCCCTCGTGGCCCTCCTCGATTCCGGCAGCACCCACAACTTCATCTCCGAGGCGGCTGCGCACCGCTCCGGTCTCCCTCTCCAGCGCTGACCACGCCTCACGGCCATGGTCGCCAACGGCGAGCGAGTTACCTGCTTGGGCGTCATCCGCGCCGCGCCGCTGTCTGTTGGGGGCAACCCGTTCCCTGCGGACCTGTTCGTCATGCCCCTGGCGGCCTACGACGTGGTGCTGGGCACCAAGTGGCTGGCTGCATTGGGCCCCATCATCTGGGACTTCAGCACCTGCTCCGTCTCCTTCCAGCACCAGGGTCGCAGCTTCTGTTGGCAGGGCGTGGCCGGGCCCAAGGCAGCAGCGGTGAGCACGACTTCGGCCAGCAGCACGCTTCTGGAGGAGCTCTTGGGCGAGTACGGAGATGTCTTCACCGAGCCCCAGGGCTTGCCGCCCCCGCGCAGTCGCGACCACCGCATCACCCTTGTACCGGGGGTGCCGCCGGTGGCCGTCCGACCCTACCGCTATCCAGTCCTGCACAAGGACGAGCTGGAGCGTCAGTGTGCGGCCATGATGGCCCAAGGGCTCATTCGGCGCAGCTCTTCGGCGTTCTCGTCGCCGGTCCTCCTCGTCAAGAAGGCCGACGGGTCGTGGCGGTTCTGCGTCGACTACCGCGCGCTGAACGCCATCACCGTCAAGGATGCATTTCCTATTCCGGTGGTCGATGAGCTCCGCGGCGCCCGCTTCTTCACCAAGCTTGACCTCCGATCCGGCTACCACCAGGTTAGCATGAAGCCGGAGGACGTCGCCAAGACCGCGTTCCGCACGCATGACGGCCTCTACGAGTTCCTGGTCATGCCGTTCGGGCTCTGCAACGCCCCTGCCACGTTCCAGGCCCTCATGAACGACGTGCTGCGCGCCTACCTCCGCCGGTTTGTGCTTGTCTTCTTTGACGACATTTTGATCTACAGCACTTCCTGGGCGGACCATCTGCGCCACCTCCGCGTCGTCCTCGACACTCTTCGCCGGCACTGCCTTTTCGTCAAGCGCTCTAAGTGCTCGTTCGGCGTCGACTCAGTCTCCTACCTCGGCCACATCATCTCCGCGGCCGGTGTGGCCATGGATCCGGGCAAGGTTCAGGCCATCCATGACTGGCCTCAGCCTCGTTCAGCACGTGCTGTGCGCGGCTTCCTTGGCTTGGCGGGCTACTACAGGAAGTTCGTCCACAACTACGGAGCCATTGCCGCACCCCTCACGGCTCTCCTGAAGAAGGAGGGGTTCGCGTGGAACGACGACGCGGCGGCTGCTTTCAGCGCGCTCAAAGGGGCGGTGATGTCAGCCCCTGTGCTGGCATTGCCGGACTTCACCAAGCCCTTCGTGGTGGAGTGTGACGCGTCCACCTACGGCTTCGGCGCGGTGCTCATTCAGGACGGTCACCCCATCGCCTTCTTCAGCCGGCCAGTCGCACCGCGCCACTGCTCCCTCGCCGCATACGAGCGGGAACTCATCGGGCTCGTTCACGCCGTGCGACACTGGCGGCCGTACTTGTGGGGTCGTCGCTTCCTCGTCAAGACTGATCACTACAGCCTCAAGTACCTCCTCGACCAGCGCCTCGCCACGATCCCGCAGCACCATTGGGTGGGCAAGTTGCTCGGCTTCGACTTCTCCGTCGAGTACAAGTCCGGGGCGACGAACACCGTGGCCGACGCTCTCTCTCGACGCGACACCGACGAGGGCGCCATCCTGGCGATTTCGGCCCCCCGCTTCGACTTCATCGACCGCCTCCGTCACGCCCAGGCCACGGACTCGGCCCTGGTCACCATCCACGCCGACATCCGCGCCGGCACGCGCACCGCTCCGTGGGCGGTCCTCGACGACATGGTCGCCTATGATGGGCGCCTCTACATTCCACCGGCCTCCCCTCTTTTGCAGGAAATCATGGCCGCCGTCCACGAGGATGGGCACGAGGGCGTCCAGCGCACGGTTCACCGCCTCCACCGCGACTTCCACTTCCCCAACATGCGGCGCCTTGTTCAGGACTTCGTGCGGGCGTGTGCTACTTGCCAGCGGTACAAGTCCGAACACCTGCATCCCGCGGGCCTCCTTCTGCCGCTGCCCATCCCCACCGTCGTCTGGGCAGACATCGGCCTCGACTTCATTGAAGCTCTACCAAAGGTGAACGGGAAGTCGGTCATCCTCTCGGTGGTCGATCGCTTCAGTAAGTACTGCCACTTCATCCCGCTGGCGCACCCGTACACTGCCGAGTCCGTGGCGCAGGCTTTCTTCACCGACATCGTCCGCCTCCATGGCATGCCGCAGTCCATGGTGTCCGACCGTGACCCGGTGTTCACCTCGACGTTCTGGCGCGAGCTCATGCGCCTCATGGGCACTCGGCTGCACATGTCGTCGGCGTTCCACCCCCAGTCCGACGGCCAGACGGAGGCCGCAAACCGCGTCATCGTGATGTACCTGCGCTGCTTCACCGACGACCGTCCTCGCCACTGGCTCCGGTGGCTGCCGTGGGCTGAGTACGTCTACAACACGGCGTACCAGTCTTCGCTGCGGGACACGCTGTTCCGCGTGGTGTATGGCCGTGATCCGCCCACCATTCGCTCTTACGAGCCTAGTGACACGCGGGTTGCCGCGGTCGCGCAGGACATGGAAGCCCGAGAGGCTTTCCTCGCCGACGTTCGCTACCGCTTGGAGCAGGCCCAGAAGTCCCAGAAGCGCCACTACGATCGGCTGCATCGGCCGGTGTCTTACCACGTTGGTGATTGGGCTCTTCTTCGTCTTCGACAGCGGCCCGCGGCATCGCTGCCTCGGACCACTACCGGGAAGCTCAAGCCTCGCTTCGTGGGGCCCTACCGCGTCCTCGAAGTCATCAATGAAGTTGCTGTCCGCCTGGAGTTGCCCCCGGGCGCCCGCCTCCATGACGTGTTCCATGTGGGCGTGCTCAAGAAGTTCATTGGGACACCTCCAGCCGCGCCCCCGCCCCTGCCGGCCATTCACCATGGTGCCATAGCTCCTGAACCAGTGCGTGTCGACCGGGCTCGCTTGGCTCGTGGCGTGCATCAAGTTCTTGTTCAGTGGCGCGGCGAGCCAGCTACATCTGCCACCTGGGAGGACCTCGACGACTTCCGCGAGCGGTATCCAGACTTTCAGCTCGAGGACGAGCTGGACCTCGAGGGGGGGAGAGATGTCATGTGGGGCCAAGCCTACAGGCGCAGGCGCGCCCGCGACGTGCGCAGGGACGCGGAACGCGCGGCGCGTGTGGCTCAGGTTAACTCCACCACGAGTGGCTAGATAGGAAAGTTTAGATTGGTTTCCTATTTTCAGTCCTAGAATTAAGGAGTGAGTTGGGCCTCTGGCCATATATATATATCTGTAACTAGAACCGTGGAGGTTAAGCAAGATTATTTCCATCTAATCTCTCTCTTTTTCTTCTCCAACAAAGCCCAGCTAGCCGAGGGGCAAAACCTCGCTATTGCAAGACACGGCACGAGATTACGAGCTCCGTAGTCGAGGGCCAGCTACCCTAGATCACCACTCCCTTGACATACATGCTATGCCTCTCTAGCTAACTTGCAAAAGAAAAGGAAAGGAAGAAAAGAAGACCACGACATGCCTCTTTGGTCCTTTGGTTATCTGCCCAGCAATCATCTGCACTCAATGAAAAGCAGTGTATTGTAATGTTAGCCTACTTGGCACTCCCTCAATATATTCTTAATAATTAATTAAGATCACAGATATAACCCACCTAAGTTGACATAAGTGTATCCTGCCTTCGTAAGCCCGGTGGAGATGAGTGCGTCAACTGGTTGATAGTTAACAATCCACGTCAGAATCAAATCATATTTTTGACATATAAAACTAATATATATATTTCTGCAATAATTTATTTATACTTCTATTTCAAAATATAAGGGATGCTAGGATTTTATTAGAGATTAAGATTACGAGGAAAAGACTATAATAACGCTGAGGGGTATGTGGATAGTGAGAGGGTGTTAGAGGTAAATTTTGATGAAAATTAACTTAGAGGTGGTTAGGTGGCAGAAGTAGTAGTATTCTGTGATAAATTTTAAATACCAATATTCTTTATATTTTGTGACGAAGGGAGTACTAATTAGATACTTTGAGAAGATTTTCTTGTAAGTCGAAAAAATAATGAATAAATATGCCCATCCACTTATGTGGAAACAAGTTACATCATGCCATGGCAATATTCAATGCCAGCAATTATAATAATTGGTAACCCGTGCATTCGTGTGGCTATTTACTTATGTCTATTATACCTATATTTTGTGAAAGCTATACTAGGTTTGGAGCCTCAATCATATTTGCAAAAAGGGAATTAATAAATAGATTTATGTATAAATATAGTATATGCAGATAGAGCAAGACAAATTTATATATACTCCTTCTGGAAAAATAAACAATTTTGATTTTGAATCTTGTTTTTTTTTGAACGGAAAGAGTAGATACAAATACTATGAATAGATGGATAACTTAGGTTTTGCTTCATCTTATCCAAACAAGTAAACAAAGTTGCAGGGCTTCATAAATGCACCTTCAGCTAAAAGGGGGAACTGACGTTTTGCACAAATTGCTATCTTCATAAGCAAATGCAACTGTTGTTGGTCTTGGACATTGAAATTTCGACGGTATTCAGACTCCAAGTGTAAAAACGAAATGTTCTTTTTTTTTTGCACAAAAAAATATATATATGTCCTTTTTGTTTGAAAAAGAATGTTTTCCATTTTGATTCAAATATGTTTGGTTCCAGTGTCTCCCTGCTCGCATACCTCATATATACCCGACACAAAATTCATTCATACACATTTTAGCAAAAAAATCCATTCATACACTAAATTAATTTAATTCAACACAAAAATAGTTAATTAATATGACAGAAGAGATATGTGTATATGATCTATAAATATAAGGTTTGGTCATTTAAAGCTTATTACCAGTGCTCCGGATGGTCATCTCGTTGATGTTGCATCCGAAATGATTCCAACTGCTCCACCTGAAAAAACAGATCAAACATGCATGCACAAGGCCAGAAATTAACCATACATCGTCATGCACGCGAGGAGATCTAAGATCTAGCTAGCACATGGAATCGGATGCCTATCACGAATACCGTAAAGGAAAAATCAAAGCGGCAGGCAGGCAGGATCGGACTCGCTCACCCCATCTGCGGCGTCCGCCCGAGCCCGTTGTCGACGAGGCTGCGGCGAGCAGCACCGCCGGCCGGCGTAGCAGCCCATGCCGTCGACGCGCCGACGGCGGCGAGGACGACGCAGAGCAGAACGACGGGAGACCGCCGTTGGAAAGCGTAGGAGGAGTCCATGGACACCTGCCGTTTAGCTTGCTTGCTTGCTAGCTAGCTAGCTGGCCCTATTGGCTGTTTCCCCACAAACTACGTACGTGCTGGGTGGCTGCAACAAACTCTTCTATGGCACTACGAGTTGCTTCTTGTCATCTTGATGTCCTTATATTGGCCTTGGTGGCTAGCTTGAACCGGACTTTCCTGATGCGTTTATTTCCTATTTTGAACCTCGCAAATTAAATTTTCCATCTTTTCCTCCAAAAATAAGTTTCTTCCCCATTTTGTCATCCGCGCCATAAATTTGGTGGGACCAACGCCAGCTACATTGGTGAGCATTTTTGCTAAAAGCTAAATTGTTGCCTTCCAATGTCTGCACAAGGATGACAGCATTTTGTACATTGAATTCCTACTGTTTTAATTTTGGATTTGTCCCGTTTCCTCCTTTTGTCTCTGGTGCAGCATGTGCGATGGCGCAACTAACTTTGCTTTCTGTTTTGAGGTTTGCCATTTCTTCGTGCGTGCAGGATATGGGGCAACAGCAACAGCCTCCATGGATGCCCGTCGAAGCTCAAACTATCCGTAGGCCATTTAAGCAGGGCAATGCCCAACGTGGGTAAATGCTTGATGTGGGCATGCAAAAGAGGGGCAGGAGAGCTTGTGACAATGGTGGTCAGGGTTCGCAAAACTGTTTTAAGGGGTCGGAACTCAATCGGATTGTTCTCCCCCTCGAACTTATGATTTCCACGTATAGTTTTCGACAGAAAGATCAAATTTTATAGTACTAGTTGGGAGCCCGCGCGTTGCAACAGAAAAAAATTTACATTAATTTTAATAAAATAGTATTAAATAATCATTGAGCGTAAATTTGTTGTAATATAAACCTTAATATAGCACAAACAATAATTATGTCATATTGAGAAGCTAAAAAAGTTGCAAAAACATTCATGAAATTCATTTGCTGGCCATACCGGGTGGCCTATAAAGTACTTGAAACCAAGGTTACTGGAGAACGAAAGCCATCACAGCCATCACATCTGAAGCTACAAATTCATTTTGGTTCCATTTTACTGAGTTCATTAGCTAAACATAAATGAAAGGCGAAAGCATATAAAGAAGGAATAAGAAGGCCACGGAAATGTCTCTTTTTTTGAATTTCTAAAGAACATATGGACAATAGCAATCCTTGCTGCACAAACTGTAGAAATTCTATTATCAATATTATAATCATTTTTCCTGCTATCAGAAAATGAATGAAGCACATTACTATAATCTAGATATGCATAGCAAATATGCCATACAGAGGACAAAGCGCCTACTCTGATCCTGGCATCCTCAAACTGCAGAACGCCTAGGCCAAATTGGACAGCAAAGATAATATTTTTTAGTGCATGTATTCTTGATACAATAATAGCTAAGCACCTCTTTCTCTTTTTTTTTTCGAAATAGGCCAAATATTCTGACGTATAATTGCCAAATTTCTGTTGTATCCTATATATACTAAGCACCCACTGTACTAAGCACCCACTGTACTGTTGAATCATAGTCATATTCCATATAGTATTAAGTAAGTTTAAAATATAGCCTGCAACTTATCCATGACAGCTTTCCTGTCCTGTGATACCACACATCAGGGGAAATATTAACCATCACGCCTAACTATCTCAACAATTATCAGTTTATATTTATTCAGGATATTGATATTTCCAAAAATTTTTTTGAGAAGATGTCACGGCCGGGTAACGGCCGAAGGTTATATGGATGGAAGGACGGAGGCCGCGGCCTCCGCGGTCGTGGTTGGCGAGGCACGGTGGTGGTTCTGTATAGAAGAAAGAAAGAACATGCAATACAGAAGAAGGCAAGTAGGAGGAAGAAGAGAATAGGGGAACGGCAGATGTAGGAGATTGGAAATTGATTAACTTCTTGCTATCCTGATCAAACACGATTACACGGTTTAAATAGTTCTGGACTCTCTAACAACTTAACTCAATCCTAACAACCCATAAACTTATCTCCTAAACAATAACAACTGCAGATAAACTAGAGACGATCTCTACTCTGTTGCCGACCGCGCTTCTGTCTTCTAACGATGCCGATTGAACTCAATTCCCCACATGACAGAAGACTGCTCAAATAACAGATGCAAGCAGCCTTATTGGGTAGACACATATAACATAGTTAACCTAAATCTTATTTGCAAATCTATGCTACAAAATTGCCATATTAGTTGCACCTTTTGCATTCAGACTGACAATGGTAAATATATGGATTGTGATGCCTGTAAGCACCTTTCAATAATACATGCGATGAAAAAAAAAAACCTCCAGCACCTCTCAGTCTCTCTTTCAGAAAAAGAGAAGAAATCTCCAATGGCTATCTGAAAATTGTCTAAATTTCAAACTTGGGACTTGATTAACAGATTTAGAAATCATGAATACATCATCCTTTAACCAAGCATCCATTACGGTTATGCTAAATAATTAAGCCCTTCAAAGTTGTTTGCTAAATAATTAAGCATTTTCAAAGCTATTTCCATGCAATTTAAGCAGATCATCGTGCTTTTCCGATTCCAGTATCTCCTTGCTAATAATATCTCCCTGATCTTCAAAAAAGGTAATATCCTAAGGTAGACCCCTCATATGCTAAAAATACATATTTAAATGTGCATGAAACATCCTGCCTACAGACATACATGCACCCCGAATGGCCATAACTTGCTGATCAGCTGGCTAGGAGACTTACATCCTTCAGAAGGAAGTACTACAACTAAGTAAACTCTAAGTCTGATGTTACTTGCCTGAATTGGGAAGCTGGTTAGGTACTGATTGTTTGTTGCTTACATGCAAACCATTGTTAAATTAGGAGATAAATTAATTGATCTGAACTTGCTCCTGATGATTGCCAAATTACTTACCTTCCCTTTCCTGCTCAGCTTGCCAGGAGGCTGCAACACTCTTTCAGTAGGAAGGAACTATAAGAAAGACTGGAATACAGGTTATTCGGTAGTGGAACACTTCAAATTAATTAATCTATGCAGGATCAGTACAATTATACGGGATCCTCCATTACACGGATGTTTAAGGTATGTACTCAACTATGTTATATCCACATACACAACTGCAAATGATACGCATAGTTTGCTTTTACCCGATAAAAAATTACCTTTGTATTTTCTCTTATCAGATGAAAAATTAGAAATTATTCACTTGTCCATAGAACTTTTGGCTTTACAATTGGTTATGAAAATTCTCCTCCCAGCTGTTGGTCTTGGAATAAAATTCGGTATGCCTCTACTTGATTCTGTTAAGGAAAGGCAATATATTTATATTCATTGCATATGTACATCCTGCAGTTGAACAAGTGAAATAAAATAATAGTTCCAAGGTTTTCTATAGCCAACACTTGTATTTTCCATTCTATTATGACAATTATAGTACAACATTAAAGCCTGCATTTCCTAGTTCCTAAAGTGCAGAAATTGTTTCATCTAAAGATATAAGATTGAATGCAAGTTGCCTTCTCAGTTGCAAAAGGAGTCACCAGGTAGGAGCATGCTCAAATATCATCAATGTAATTATTTAAAAAGTAACAGCAACTAAACCTTCAAAATTACCATCTTGCCTCCACTGTGGTCATATTTTCCATCACAGTTAAAACAAGTTCATGGCCAAATTTGTGGGAAAACTGTATATGTTTTTATATTTACCTGAAAGTAGTTTCCTTATTCTTTATCCATGAAGTGTTGATCCTTGAAAAACATGTAGAAAATTTATGACATCAAAAGCACTTGCAGTAAAAACAATATATTGTTGCTGAATATTTGATTAAGAGGTTCCAAAAATTCACAGGAATCCAATTATTCTCCAAAAGAAGTGTTAAGTAATGGGATTAGGATTAAGAAAGGAACAAACTGATGAGTCAAGAATATTGTTTTAAGTGTTTTATACTGTTGGAAACAAGATCCTAAAGTAAAAAAAAGTGTTAAGCAATGGGATAAGGATTAAGAAAGGACCAAACAAATCTGGATATTAAACAGATGAAGAGGGTAACTTTTGGCTATACTTCTCGAACCAAAGCCCTGTTGAGGCTAGAATATTGTTTTTAGTGTTTTATACTATTGGAAACAAAATCTTAACGTACAAAACATGTGTTAAGCAATGGGATAACCATGATTCATTTTCCAGGGTTCAGCATTTTTTCAGCAGCAGTCTAACTTTTATTTAGAGTGGAAAATGAGCATGATATATCCCTGTTGTTTCGAGCTGTCTCATGACCTACACTTCAATAAATGAGAACCATTTTAGCTAAACCACAAGCAATGCATAGGTTAAAAGTAAAACCCTTTTAATCCATGTTGGTTATGGGATTAGAAAAGGCAATGTAGAAAACGACATGCGAAGCTGTATTCACAGATTCAAACCTAATTTGAGAAAATTCAGAAGCTCTCCAAATTTGACATGGTGATATAATGTTAGATATGTTCCAACCCTCAGTCTGAAATTTATTAGCTAACTTGCAGCCACTGAAAACTTCAAAGTTGATTCACGCAGTTGGACAATACCCTCCCTCTGAATTTTCTTAGCTAACCTGCAGCCAGAGAAATTTTCAAAGCATCAATTCACACAGTTGCACAATGCTCCATGCAATTTGAGGAGTAAACTGAGAGATCTGACATAGAAGACTGACAAAGCAGTATGAGTGAGATGTAGCTCGGAGAGCATATACAATGAAATGCAACTGTGCAATACTGCAACTAATTTGGAATTGGCAAACAGAACTCTATGTAATTCGTGTTACCAGAACAGAATCAGATCGCTTAGAACTTCCAGAACTCCCAACCAAGGCTCATCATACAGAAACAAGAACAGGGATTGCAAATTAGAAGATTATGACATGACCATTGAGGAACAAACAGAACGACATCTGCATTTACAACACAACCAGTAAGGAAAAACCCATAGAAAGAAACACAGTGAACTATGCATTTACCACGATCTATCATCACCGAACACATCATTAAACACGATATGAAGTTGACCTCGCAGGTTGATGGATTGTGAAGACGTCAAGCCACACAACATTGAGCGGGATATATGGTGTCCCTCGCAATTGGACGGATTGGGAAGAAGTTGCATTCTAGCGGGGTATATAGTGTCTATTGGTAGAATTTTGGAAGGCAGTAAAATAGCAACAATGAAACAAATTGGGACGTAGCTGTGCCCTCACCTCCTGATGCTCCGTTTAATTCGCAAACGAAACGCTGTTTAAGAGGAAAGAGTGTGTACCTTACTACCTGTACAATTGCAAGGGCCCACCACCGGGCGCGCCGTCGCCGAGGAGCAGCGCATGACAGTCTGAGGTCTTCATCTTCTCCGTGGAAGAGGAGGCTGATCGCCGGGGAGCAGCGCAGGACATTCCGATATCTTCATGGATGGGTCCGAGCTCTTCATCTGTGGGGGGGAAGCAGTGAGGAGGAGAGGGAGCAGCGCCGTCACGGCCCATCGCCAGGAGCGGTGTCGCCGAGGAGCAGCATGAGGAGTGTGCCAGCGGCAGGCCGGGAAGAGGAGAGCCGAGGAATGCGCCGGCACAGGGGAGGAGAGAGGAGTTTTAGGGCTTGGGGATGGGGCGGGGGGCGAGGAGCGTGGGAGAGAGGACAGCGGAGAGGGAACGATACGGGGCGCATCCGCGGCTCCGCGCGTGGTGGGCCGTCGATTCTACGGGAGGAACGTGCAAGGGCATTTTTTAAGTAGCGTAGATTTGATGCCTGATGCCAGTTGGCCGAATTCGTGTGAATAGCTAACTGAAAATGTTCAGGAATAGGGATAGAGGTGACGACGCCGGGTTGGGGTTGGAGCGACGACAACTGATCGCGCCATACTGGTTGGTAGTGTTCTTCACAATATTTAGACGATTGTGTATAGCGGTGTTCTATGATATATATCTATATACTAATATAAAAAATACCAATTGATTTTTTTTCTATATCCACCTAAACAAGTATACACCTCACGAGTTGGATTAGTATTGTAATTAACACTGCAATTAGTGCTGCAATGCATTATCCAGCGCGCGCTGTACCTGATTTCTCTAGCCGTGTATAGGTGGCCAAACGGGCCTCCCGGGTCGGCATGGTCCAAGGCACGGTCTGGCACAGCCCGTTAAGGCACGGCTCCTGTAGCGGGCCGTGCCATGTCGGCCCACGTGCTGAGGCCTCGGTCTAGGCACGACCCATGAAGGTGACGGGTTTACCGTGCCGGTATGGGCCCGAATTAACATGTGGGCCGACCGCCAGCCCGTTAGCACATTTGGCCCATAAAATTTGAAAATGTGAGGCGGGAAAAATAAAAAACTGAAGGAATAATATTAGGCAAAATTAGGAAAAAATGGAAAAAATATTGGAAAAAAGTTAGAAAAAAATAAAAAAATAGAGGAAAAATAGAAAAATTATGGGCCGACCAGGCCGTGCCCATGCTTGGGCTATGCCTGTGCCGGTCTGGTGGCAGCCGTGTCGGGCCGGTCCAGACATGGTTACTGTAGCACCGTGCCTTGCTGAGCCTGTTCGGGCCGGCTCGGCAGGGCACGGCCTATTTGAACGGAGCATCTCCAATAATAGCCCCAAAAACAGAGTCCCTACTTTCTGAGTAGGGGCTTATTATACTTTCTGGGGCTTTGTTTTTGACACCTAACTTCAACAAGGCCTCTAAATCTGAGCCCCTATTTCTTTTTCTCTTATATTTCAATATAATCTATATGTATATTCTTCATATTACATCACTAAAATTCAAACTCAAATATTTGTAAACCATAACAATAAACCATATTCAAATTCATAATTTCAAATAAGATAATTTAAATTCAAATTCAAATTTTTTCCAAACATAAAAATCATATAGGCATATAGAAATTATCTATCACACCACATAGCAATAAATTACGATCAAACTACAACGAATCATACTAGCTAGCGCCATGAAGTGCTTACAAATGCTCCATAAGATCTTCTCGAAGTCTCTCATACACTTGTTTATCCTCAATTTCCTAATGAATCTTGAGAAACTCGTCGAGTACGAGTGGATTACACCATTGGTACTCCTCCTCCCTCAACACCTCGTCTCCATCTTGATCATAGTCATAGCCCCCATCGTCATCTGCATCTCGCTCATTTTCAATGATCATGTTATGCATGATAACAGTAGCTGTCAATATGTACCTAGGGTGTTCTTATCCCAAAATCTAGCAGGACCCCTCACCATAGCAAATCGAGCTTGTAGAACAACTGTCAATATGAATCAGCTGGAACATCATATGCGAGCATGCGGAATGATGCAACCACCTTCTGCAGTGCAGTGGCTCCAAGAAAGCCTATTGTATTTGGCCTCTGTCTAAAATAGTCATCATGAGCCTCCACCCCAGCCACTATGCGCAAGAATAGCTGTTTGGACATCCTAAATCTTCTCCTGAAGAACTTTTCATTGTACAGGAGGATCTGCAAAGTAATCAGCCATAATGCACAAATTATCACCAAACATGTCCCTTCGAATTACCTGATGACCTGGCACTGATCCACGACGCTTCTTCTTCTGCCTCTCTTTATCATCTATGTTGCAAAGCATAGCTAATACAATGAGATTATCATCATCAGATTCCTCCTCTTCCTCCCACCATTGCTTAATGATATCATCATCGTCAGAAAAGATCATCTATAAAAATAATCCACAAATGATTCCACAAACATAAATGATTCCAGAAAAATAGTTCCACAAACATAATTGGTTCGATAAATATAAATAGTTCCAAAAATATTAAATGGTTCAACTAACATAAATAAAGCCACAAACATAAATAGTCCATACTACACTCAAATGTTACCACTATCTCCATCCATGTCATCACTACGTCCACCAAGACCGCCATTGATGCCTGCCACCTTTTGAGCTGCAATTTGTGCCCTCATTGCTAACACATATGTCTTTTTTTCTGGATCCATGGTAGAGATATCATAGAACATGATCTTATATTCTTACTCCCACATCAACTTGTGCTCAAGCATAATCTTGCGCTCTTCACATGAGATCTTACGTTTCTAGATCATCTTACTCTCCTTCCATCTCTCTTCCTTCAATTTCTCTTTCTGCAGGATATAATCTTATATGAGTTCCTTGCATGTTCCAGCTCCCCCTCCACTCTCCATCTTCTCCTTTGCTTGCTTTCTTCCCATTGGTCTTTTATTTAAAGTTGGCTCTGATGAATCAGGAGATTGGCTTTTGGTACCCTCTTCTTGTGCCCCATTTTGGGTAGTTAATGTTGGAGAGTTGCTAGTTCTTGGCCTCTTGTTTGTATCAAGTGCAAGGAATTTCTGACTATTCCTCACTTTAAGCTAACAATTAGTGAATTGGAAGGATTTCTGCTTTGGATCCTTCTCTGCCCACATAGCTTGCGCTTCCAGCAACTACAGTAAAGAGAGGTACAAATGAGTTCCAAAGTTAGTACACATTTTATTGTAAATTTAGGACAATTCACAATGCACAATTGAACTTACATGCTCGTATGATATACCGCTTAGATGCCAACACTCAATAGCTTCAAACATTGCTTGAAACCTCTGGCATTCCTTTTGAATGGTACTCCAATGGTGCTCAAGAGAGTTAGCACTCCTATCGAACTCAAAGTTCTTATGGGCATGAAAGTGATCAGTAATCCTTTTCCAATAAACCTTTCCTGGTTACTCATTGGCAGTGATAAGATCTGTGCTAATGCTCTCCCATGAGATGCACAACTGAATGTCCTCCTGATGAGTATAGTTGTCTGCCCTCTTGGATGACTTTGCACTACTAGTTTAGGTACTACGTTGGGTACCAAAGGTTTCAGGTGGCATTGACAGTGAAATATCATCAACATTAGTATCCTCAGACATCACCCGTGTCCAATGATCACCTTCAGAAGCCATGGCAATCTATCCACCTCAAATTGACAAGCATTGAATCATATTGAAATTGACAGGAAACATATAGAACATGAATTAAAACAAAATAGATTGATGCCATAAAAGTATCGTAGCAACAATCTAGGCGTGTACGCTATGCAACAATTAAAACCTCTTCGGAACAACATTGATTGCATCTATAAAATCGCTATGAAAAATCATCAGATTGATGAAATCAAGTTGATTTCGATCCATTCAGAATGTCTCAATTATAGTACCTTTTTGCAGAAGGCGGACGGGGTGGCGACGTCTCTGGATGAGAAACACCGGTTCACCTTTCTGCAGGAGGCGGATGGGGAGGCTGTAACGCCCTAAAATTATCCCTATATAAAATATTGTGAAAAAGGAATTTTTAGAAATTAAATTAAAAGTCTCAAGGAGTGAAAAGAATAAAATCAGAAGAAAATCTAAAGAAAATGGGCTTGAAGATAATTTTATAAAATTCCTTGCCTAATTATTTAATTTCTGAAATTTTCTGGGAATTATTTGATGAGGGGAGGTATTTTTGGCAAAATAAATAAGTTCACAGAATAAAACAAAAAGAAAAAAGTTTAAAAATCCCTTCACAGTCTCTGGGCCATTTTCGGCCCATTACTGTGCGCAGCCTGTCCCCCTCACGCATGCGCCCGACGGCCCGCGTCCGCTCGCGTCGCCCGCAGCCACCGACAGGTGGGGCCCGTTGGCCGGGTCGTCGTCTTCCTCCCGCCTGGGCGCACTGTTGCACCGAGCGCCACCGCCGTAAATCCCGCCTAATCCACTCATCTCGGACCTGATCTCTCCAAATTGGTTGGGGGAAAACGGAGTCCTTATCCCCCTCTACCTAATCCCCAAGAACCCGGAGCTAAATCGTGCGGAAATCGGAAACCCGAAGCTTCCCGAACCGGCCTCCAATCCCTAACCGGCGCCGCCCACAAACCTGTCGAGTCCGAGCTGGAGTCCGCCTCTCTCCGCCTTAAATAGCGACCTCGGAATCCCTAGGATCATTTTCGCCCTTTAGATCGAGCTCTAGCTAGCCTTCGCCGTCTATCCGCGTCTCGCGCTTGCTTCGCCGCCATCGCCAAGCTTCGTCCGCGCATCACCGTCGCTCCAGCCGCTGTTCAAGCCCGCCGCTGCCTCGGTTAGATTCGCCGGAGCCCGTAGAAGCCAGGCCGCCGCCTCTTAGCCCTCGGGAACCGCCAGAACATCGCCGTCGACGAAGACCCGAAGCTTTCCGCCGCCTCAAGCTCGCCGCCGACCGTCTCCATCGCCGTTCTTCGCGGTTTCACCCTCGGTAATGATCGCCTTGACCCCCTTTGCCCTTTCCCGCTCTCCCCATACGCCGCCGCGCCGCCGATCGCCGTCTACCATCGGGTTTAGTGCCGCCGCCGTCGCTGTAGCCGACGTGGTCGCTGTGTAGGCGCTAGCTCGGCGCCACCTCAGCGTCGTTAGCCGATCCGATCAGGATCGATGTTAGCCGTCGGATCTCCTCGATTAGATTCCATCTGTCTGATCGCAGTGAGATCACCTTGACACGTGGCTAGATCCTGGCCGTCCGATCAAAACCCTAGAAACCCTAGCCATCAGATCTCCCTCGTGGACCACGTTGGAGTTGGTTCACCATGGACCCAATGCCTCCCTCTCGCTGACAGTGGGCCCCACTAGCCAGCCGAGAGCCCCCTCTCTCCTATGACGTCATAAATCCCTTTTCCCGAATAAAATTAATTCAATTATGACGCAATAAATCAGGTTAATTCTTTTAAATAGGCTATAAAAGGGTTAAAACTTCCAAAAATCATAACTAATTCATACGTACTCGGATTGAGGTCGTTCAAGTCTCTAATTTCTCTAAAAATCATGAACTATCCATTAAAAATGTAATATTGTACTATTCATGTGTGTTGATGTACTTTTTTTCTTGTTTTGTTTATTGCCTATAGCTACCGACGTTTAGGAAGAGACGCAGTTTTTCGAGGCAGGTGTCGAAGGCTGTGTGGAGCTACAAGGCAAGTCACACAAATTCCTCTTTCTCATTGAACATATTGTTCCTATGATTAAAGCTATGTTTTCCTTCAACGTTGCATTTATTTTGGAACGTCATCGGGACAGGGAAACCCTAACCTTTGTTTATGGCCCATTTGATTTGATTACTTGACATTGTGCCTATGGGACAATTTTGACTAGCTACCTTTATTTACTGGTTAGCTAGAATAACTTTAGGACCCTGCTTAGCCATGCCTAGCAAATAATAGAATAACTTATGAGTTATCACAGTAATTTCTATACTACTATTCAATCACATGAAATGATGTTCCATTTACGGCAGTGGTCGTATGAGGACATTTTAATGGTTCACTAAAACTTGAATAAAAGGGGGGTTGCGAGCACCAGGGTTGGAAATGTTGCTAGCGGTGCTCGTGACAGTTAAGGACCGGTTCGCGGACTACCCGTTGCGAAGCAATACTCGTGCTAACCACAAGCTAGTATGGGTAATGGTGGGAACCAAAGTGTAGCACGTTCAACCGGGGTCCACCATGGTGTGTTGTGGCTGTGTCAATAAGACCACCATGGCTGCGTCAATAAGTCCATGTCTTGGGCGTTGGGCCGTCTCCCAGCCGAGGTATCTGATCAATCCTACCGGAGACTGGTGGTCTAGCGGGTGGCTCCCTTGTTGTGCGGATTACATGGAGGGTCCTATCACAATTCCTTTCCGAGGTACCGTGGTGGTATCAAGGGGCACAGTGATGTGCTGTGGAGTTGTGTCTTGTGGGTAAATTGATACACCTCTGGCCAGAGTAAAACTGTTTGAATAGCCGTGTCCACGGTTAAGGGTGGCCTAGCAATGTTTTCTGTGATTAGTCCCACATTATCTAAAATTTGATGGTTGAACAGTGGAACATGTGTAGCTCCAGGTTGGAGTGGTTGGGCCTATACCGTTTTGGTGAGCGGTATAGTGTTGATCAATACTATTATTCAATTAATGTTTTATTACTCTCTCAAATGTTTTATTACTTGCTTTTACGCAAACTTGAGTCATATTATGCCATCCTTTGTTATCCCGTGCACTTGTATATTTGTTGTGTGGCTTACGGAGTATTCATGTACTCATCTTACAATCAACAATCATTCAGAGGAGGACTACAATGAAGAGGACTACTTGGAGGCTGAGTGGGAGCCCGGTCAAGTGCGTGGAGTGGGAATCGTCACGCTGCTATTTATTTATCCGCTGTTAGAACTTTATTGTTTTAAGAGGTATCATTCGCCTCTGTAATAAATGCTTACGCTATGTAAACAATTACTTTGAGTATCAATTTTGTCATGTGTGCCTCAGTTGATTCTTGGACGAGGATTTACACACAATAAAACTCAAGAATTTTGGATGGATATTCTGGGTGTGACAGAGGCGGTGTCTCTGGCTGGGAAACGCCGGAACCGGTGAGGGGGAGGGCGGCTCCGGCAGCCCTAGGCCTGGATCCGGCGACGCCGCTTCTTCCCTACTTGAATTGAGGCGGAGATGGAGAGCAGGAGGCGGCGGCGCGAGAGGGAGTCGGATGGGCGAGACTAGGGCGCGGGGGAAAAATTGTTTCACGGGAGAGAAAAAACTCCCAACCGTAGAGTAGGGAGCTCCCTATGTACCCGTGGGAGATAGGGCTGAGGAGAAAGATTTCGGAGCCTTTATAAAGTAGGGACTCGAGTTGGGGCCCTGTTGGACTTGAGTTTTTTTTGTCTAGCTTCAAAAAATAGAGTAGGGGCCTTGTTGGAGATGCACCCATGCCGCGCACCCTCATCCCTCCTCTATAGTTGTCCAAATGGGCCGTGCCCTATCGGGCCGGCCTGGGCACGGTGCTATAGTAACCATGCTCGGGCCGGCCCGGCCCGAGTAGCCGTGCCATGCCTGGGCCAGCGGTGCGGCATGGCATGGCCCGCGGACTGTAGCGGGCCGGCACGGCATGGCCGGTCTGCTATAGTGCTTTCGTTAAAGTGCTTGCTACAATGCTCACGGGGGAGTGGGGGGGGGGGGCGACCGTTGCCTCGTCCATCAGTCAGTTCGCCTCGGTGGCCTAGTGAATGCTTGACACGTGTCCCCAACGGTCGGAAATAACGACTAGATTTTGAATTTTGCTGTTGGAGGGCCAAAAAAATCCGAAAAATTATGAAATTTTTTCTATAAATAGGGCCGTCAGTAACAACATCTTGGCTCATCCAAATCTCCCAATCTCTCATCTTGTGCTGTCTTCTGCCCTCTTTTGCTCTCTTGCGCTCTAAATTTTTGATTTAGACAAATTTTTTTTCTAAAATTCAAAAATTTTCCACATTCCCATAGCTGATAGCTGCAGCCTCCGGTGCTCCTGCAAGGTAAAAAAATCTAAATTTTGTTTTTTGTTCGTACTATTGTTTTTTACTAATTTTCTCTATTTATATTTCAGGATGGATCCGAACTGCCCGACGTTCCAACTGAGTGACTTCGACCCGAGCTATATGCCGATGTCGCAAGGAGACAACTCCGGGTCGGCTCCTACACCGCAAGGACAGCCGGAGGTAGTACATGCGACTTCGGAAGGATCCGGAACTACGAGCGGGAGCCTATCAATGGCAATCGGCTCAAAGAGATCAAGAACTTCTTCCGCCTGGCAACATTTTGATGAGATCAAGGAGACCGCCGCGGATGGAAGGGAGGTAACTTACATGAAATGTAGAATTTGTAAGACTAAACTCTCTGGAAAATCTTCTGATAGAACAGGGCATTTGAGGCGACATGCTGAGGCGTGTTCGAAGAAGCAAGATTACCAGCTATGACAGTAGCAACTGGTACTAAATCCTGACGGTACAGTACGTTTATGGGAGTATGATCCTTCGATAGCACGAGATTCCCTTACCCGTTTAATTGCTAGACAGGATCTACCTCTAAACTTTGGTGAGTTTCCTGCATTTGAGACTTACATTAAAACTGCTCATAATCCTAGGTTTCAAGCTGTTAGTAGACAGACCACAATCCAGGACTTGGTGAATGTTTACAACCAAGGCTAGGACAGTATTAAACAATTGTTTGCTACATGTACCTTTTCTGTTAGCATCACATCTAATATTTGGAGTGGTAGGGCTAAGGAGGACTATATTAGTGTAGTTGCTCATTATTTTGATGATGACTGGAAATTAAAAAAAAGAGTAATAGCTTTAAAATTAATTGATGTTTCACATACTGTAGAAAATATTGCTGAACGAATTTCTAGAGTTTGTGAGGATTTTGGCATCATAAATAAAATATTTTCAATAACTTTAGATAATGCAGCTGCAAATTCCAGAGCAATGGAAATTCTGCAGCCTTTATTCAATGTTTATGCTGAATCATTTCTTTTACATCAACGTTGTGCTTGCCATGTTATTAATCTTATAGTTAAATCCGGTTTTAGGAGAGTAAGTGTATATCTCGATTCCATCCGTGAAGCCATAACATGGCTCAATGGTTCTAATCCTCGACTTGCGACCTTTAAGCGATTCTGCATCGCTTCGGACAAGCGTCCACGCAAATTCCAAACGGATGCGGACCATCGGTGGAACTCGACTTATTTGATGTTGAGACACGTCTTGCCTTACAAGGATATACTAACTGTTTTTTTCAGTTCAAGAATGTTGTTACCAGTGACAGGCAACCGCTACTGATAGAACAGTCTTGGCATGCTGTGAAAAAGTTTTATTGCTTCGAAATATTTTATAATGCAACTGTTACTTTGTCTGGCGTTTACTATCTGTAACGCCTAGAAATTCGCACCGAAATTCTGAACATTAATGTGTAATAAATCCCTGCCCAGGAAAGCCAGGGTACACAAACCAAGTTGCCATACAGAGTCTCTTACAAACAGAGTAAAATGTATATTACATAAATACATCGGAAAACAGTAAAGATAGTCTATAAACATCTGGCCAAGCAGCCGCTTCCATCCCACAAGCACCTTGATGGCGGAGCCAGCCTATTCCTCAGGATGATTTTCATCTGACGCGTTCTCCAACACTGGGGGAAAATTGGAGCAAGGCTGAGTACCACCCACAGTACTCAACAAATCACACCCACAATTATGCATATGCACAGGGTACAAAGATGGGATAGGGTTTGTTTTGCATAAAAGCAGTTGCAAACAGTAGTAGTTCGTAAACAGTAAAAAGGTTGATTAATTTCACCATATTAATTCTCCACTGATTAACATTACACCACGTTAACCAGGCCCAACCATTCCGAACTGATTGACGCAACACCACGTCAACCAGTCTCCACTGATGAACGCTACACCACGTTCACCAGACACCTTCGGGTGCCGTTACACCACGTTACCCGGACTCCATTGATTAACGCTACACCACGTTAACCAGTCACCACCGGACAACGTTACACCACGCTGACCAGCTTTTCCCGATCAACGCTACACCACGTTGACCAGGCCACGCTGATGGAAGTTACACCACGACCACTAGGCGTCACTGATGAGAGTTACACCACACTCACCAGTCTCCACCGACTAGCGTTACACCATGCTAACCGGTCACCCCCGGTCAACTCAACCATGTCGACCGGACTCAACACCTTCCACAACACCAGTTTGATAAAACAGGATTAATTATCTAGGGTGAGACTAATCACGGTGAGTCTTGGCCAATGTGCCCATAACCGCGGGCGCGACTATTCGAATAGTTTTACTCTGATCAGAGGTGTACAACTATACCCACAAGACACAGCCCCCACACACGTTTCCGTGTGCCAATACATCACCACGATGTCCCGTACGAGGCTGTGACAGGACTGTTCACGAAACCCCTCCCTAACCATCCACACCACGCTGAGGTTGCACCTGCTGACAGGGCACGCCATATTGGCCAGGCTACCGCCCTGCGCCATGGTGAATCCGACAGCCGATCAACCTTACCCCGGGCCGACCCAACTCCATCCCGCTCACCTTCTTCTTCGGTGCCTAGGAGAGGAAGAAGAAACGCTTCAAGCCCAGCCGTTGCTCACGCTGGCTTGTGGAAAGTACGGGAAGTTGCCCAAGTGGTTCCCGTGAACCGGTCCTTAATTGCCATGGGCGTGACAAGCAAAACCATACACCCACAGCCCACCATTTAGGTCAGGTTTTAATAATTTAACATCAGCCTATCCAAAGTTTCATTTTTGCGACATGGAGTCGAATCATATAAAAGAAATAATATTTAATTCCTATGTGAGCTAGGTTGCTAAGCATGGCTAAGCATCCTAAGAACTGTAATCTAATCACATTATTACCCAGGTGACAAGGGTTCAGGTTTCAAAACTATGGCTAAGTCCTAACATTGCATAGGTAATAACCACCCACATGAAATATTAAAATAATGTAGTTTATTTGAGTAAACAAAGCAATTTAGCGAAAAATAGATACAAAGTGTTCAAAGTAACAGTGCGACTTGCCTTGCTCTGGCTCAAGGTACTCTGCTACGATCTCGAAATACGTGGGAGAAATACTGGCGTTGGATTCTACAACAAACAATGCATAAAAACAGTACATGGGGCAATCAAACATGGGCTGAAAGTATTTTTAATGGATTCTTGGCATTTGTCTAGATTTAATGAAATTTGAATGGACTTAATCGGAGTTCGTATGAATTAGTTATGTCTTATTGAAGTTTTACTGCTATTTTCAATGTAAATATAATTAACAGGCGATTTATTGCGCATTAAACCGAATTAAAGACGTCACCGGAGGGAGAGCGGCGCGCAGAGGCGGGCGCACCACGTGGCGGCACCGCGGGCAACCACGTGGGCGAGCGAGCGGGCAGCCCCGATCTGCCACCCGGCAGATTGGACGGCCCCGGGGAGCGGCGGCCGAGGCCGGCCGTCGCGAGCGGGAGGCGGCGGCGCGCACGTGACCCGATGGTCGACGACGGCGACCACCCGGCGCGGCGGTGGCCACACGGAGGGGCGGAAAGGAACGGGAAAACGGAGGGGGTTCTCACCGGTGGCTCGCGACGGCGTGAAGACAACGGTGGCGATGAAAAGCGGCGGCGGCCTCGGGACGACGTCGGCGACGGAGCTCCGACGGTGGGGAACGGGCGAGAGGCGGTTGCCGAGGTGTCTTGGAGGATAAGGCGGACAGAAGAGGAGTTAGGGCGAAGAATGGAGACGCGGCGCGGCGGGAATCACCGGCCGGAGAGGAGGCGGAGTGCCGATGCTCATCGTGCGCGTGGGCGGGGCAGTCCAGCGGGATTTGGCTTCCACGGAGTGGCGGCCGAGGTGCGGTGTGGCACAGCGGAGGTGATGGCGGTGGCGGTATGGCCTAGCGACGTCCGGAACGGCGGCGAGCGGTGGCCGGAGTCGGCGAAAAACGGCGGAGCTCGGGTACGTGGTGGTGAGGGGGTTCTAGAGCACGGGGAAACTCGGTGTGTTGGGAAAAAAATGGAGGAGAGGGCGGAGGGGCTTTTTATGCAGTCGGTCGGGAGAGATCGAGGCCGAACGGCTCCAATCGTGCACGGGAGAGAGAGTGGCGGCGTGGAGATCGTGCGCGCAATTTGTGGGAGTGAGGGGGCGTGGACGCCGGAGAATTCGGGGAGGTGGGGCGGACTCGGTCCGCGCCCGTTTGAACCGAGTGCGAGTGCGGGAGGAGGTGGGAGGCGGCGCCGGATCGGACGGCTCCGGGGATTTTCCCCTCCGCCCGATTCGGACGGAGGAGGAAGACGATGATGACAGGCGGGCCCGACCTGTCAGTGGGAGGCGCGTGGGCGTGGGTGCGAGCTAGGGCGCGGGCGCGGGAGAGGTGCGCGGGCGCGAGGGCACGAGGGCTCGGGAGAGGGAGAGGGAGAGGGCGCGGGCATGGGAGAGGGAGAGGGCGCGGGCACGGGAGAGGGCGCGGGCACGGGAGACCAGCCTGCGGGCGCGCGGGGAGGGAGGCCGGCACAGGAGCGGCCGCCGGCCCAACAGAAGAAAAAGAGAAAGGAAAAAGGAAAAAGTTTTCCAGGACGATTTAAATTTCGATAAGCGTTTTTGATTTATTAAAAATAGTTTCTGTGCTCTGAAAATTCCACTAAAAATCCAGTTAATGTATTTTGGCACAGAGAATACAAGAAAAATATTCCCAGCTATGATAATTTATTATCTTGCATTTTACACCTTTAATTAATTCCTCTAGCCATTTTAAAATTCCTTTTCTTAGGTATTTTCTCAGGTAAAGTTTTTGTGTGGCTAATATCAGGGTGTGATACTATCCAACTGCTAATTTAATTTTACATAAAATTTTTGAGATTGTCACTTTATTAAAAGAATATGAAGATGACCAACTACTAGGACTTGTAGTATTTCAAATGAAGCAAAAATATCATAAATACTGGAGGGACATTCCATGCTTGTATGCTTTTGCATTTATTCTTGATCCTAGAGGTAAAATACGGGGGTTCCTTAATATTTTGAATTTTATTAGGGATGCAATGAATATTGATTACATTAACTACTATTCCGATTCTAAAACTAAATTGTATGAAGTGTTTCGAAAGTATGAACTAAGTTTCAGGGAGTTCGCGTGCAAAGAGCCCCACCCGTTCCTGTACCAGGTAAGAAGAAATTGCAGTGGAGCCGAATTTGGGATGGTTCCTCTTCTTCTTCGAGCACTGGTGGTGGAAGTTCGGCCGCAGCAAGTCCTGCACACGCTTCGCTTGAAGCTCTTGAGCTGTCCACCTACTTAGACAGCGACTCGATCAACCAGGAAGATCTCAACGTTCTTCAATGGTGAAATGATCATAAGACCCAATATCCCGTGCTCTCAAAGTTAGCACGGGATATGTTCACGGTGCCTATGTCTACGGTATCATCCGAATCGGCCTTTAGTTTTTGCGGAAGAATTATTGAGGAGAGAAGAAGAAATCTCCACAGTGAGGTGGTAGAAATACTACTTGCGGTTAAAGACTGGGATCTAGCTAAGAAACGTACCCAACACACTACGGAGAACCAAGATTTGGCTGAGCAGTTCGAAAATCTTTATCTACAAAATGAGGAACTAGAGTAATCTTTTTTATTTTTGAGTATTAACCTTTAGCTGTACTCTTTTTTCTTTGTCATGGTTTTTTTAAAATTGAGTTTTACATGACAGAGTTTTTAATGAGGCAGCTATGTAATATCAAAATCAATAAAGGTCATTGCGCAATTTTCCCATATATCTATATAGAAATTAAATTACATAACTATATATGTTCTTCTATTTTGCTTGTTTAAAAAATATAAAAATTTTCTCCTCTAATATCATAAAAAAATACCCTCATATTTTTTTACTCATCTCAGATAATGTTTTTACATTTTTTTCATATTTTTTTACCACTCCTCTAATTTTTTAAAATTTTTTAAGTCTTTTTTTTCCTTTTTTACTCATCTCTCAGTCACTCTCACTTGACTCAGTCAGGAGTCGGCGCAGGCGAGGAGGCGGCGGAGGGCGGCCTCAGGGAGCGGCGCGCAGGCGGGGAGGTGGCGGCGAAGGCCGGGGAGGCGGCGGCAGAGAGGAGGCCGCGGGAGGAGGTGGGAGGCCGAGGCGGCGGCAGGAGGCGGAAGGGGCGGCGCGCAGGCGGGGAGGCGGCGGCGTAGGCCGAGGACACCGGACGCGCGGTGGCAGGCGTTGATGGACCGGGCCGGACCGGACACGATGGGTCACCGACAAGCCATGCTGGTACGGCACGGCCCACGACATCGGCGTGCCGTGCCTGGCCGAGGGAGGCACGCGGGCCGGCACAGCCGCGCCCTCATCCCCTCCGCTCCGGGCGCTTGATGCCCGTGGCCAGAACCCAGTTGGCGCTGTCGAGATCCCCTCTGCCTGCTCCCACACCCTCCCCACCGCGGCCTGTCGATGTTTTACACCGGCAATAAATATATGGGGCTACTCGGCGGATGGAAACTCGGTGGATTGCAAAGGAACACAAGGAGATTTTTATACTGGTTCAGGCCCTCAACGTGAGGTAATACCCTACGTCCAGTTTATATGTATTCCTTTGAGGAATTATGGTGGCGATTCTGATGAACCGTATGGCCGTGAGCTTATGAGTGCTCTTCTGCCCTCATGGGGCGCCCTGCCTCCCCTTATATACTGGGGGACAGGGTTACAAGGTAGGAGTCCCCATCGGATTACGACTAGGAGATCTCCCCTTAGAGATATAACGCACCCGACTAGGACTGTATATTCCTTTCTATACAAGGCGAAGTCTGCCGAATCTAGCTATATCTCTAATTACAAGGCTAGGCCCATCCTCTGTCCGAGTGGCCCATATGCTTGTCATGAGGTACCCGGGGCCCATGGCACCCACAGTAGCCCCCGAGACCTTCATAGTTGAGTCACAGCTGATGCCGAGTGCTCGTCCTCCACGGTGAAGATCGCCCGAGTGCGTTGCTCCCGAGTACTCTTTGTCCGAGTGTGTCTTCTTCCCGAGTCCTGCTTCATGTCAGCTGGCAGCGAGGCTATGAAGGGCTCCATGTAGATGTAGGAATAGTGTGCGCCGAATAGGCGCACCTATTAGGTGTAGCCCCCGACTTTGTGCTTAATTGTGAAAACAATTAAACGTAAAGTCAAAGATCTTTAACCTTGAAGTCTTTCCCGAGTAGATTACTACTGGTATATGAGACTCTTCGGTATCATGTCAACCGGAATATGATTTATAGTCTTGCCGAGTAGGAAACTACTCGTATGTGGGACTCTTCGACTTCATGTCAGTCGGAATGTGTGTTTGTAGTCTTGCCGAGTAGGATGCTACTCGTATATGAGACTCTTCAGCGTCATGTCAGCTGGAAAGGGGGTGTTTATAGTCTTTCCCGAGTAGTATATTACTCGAAAATCAGACTCGTCGGCATCATGTCAGCCGGGATGATTATTTATAGTCTTTCCCAAGTAGTATACTACTCGAAAATTAGACTCGTCAGCTTCATGTCAGCTGGAAAATATGTTTATAGTCTTTCCCGAGTGGCGTCCCATTCGGAAGTTAGACTCTTCAGCTCGTCAGCTGGAAGAATGTTTATAGTCTTTCCCAAGTAGTATGCTACTCGAAAGTTAGACTCCTCCGCATCATGTCAGCGGGAATGAGAAATTTATAGTCTCTCCCGAGTAGTGCACTACTCGAAAGTTAGACTCTTCCACATCATGTCAGTGGGAATAATGTTGCTCATGGCAACTGGTGGCCACGCATGTAGGCCGAGTACCACCTTATGAAAACAAATCCACGGCGTGGTCAGGTGTACCCGAGAAAGATACCTGCATCCCCAATTTTAATGAAGACCAGCTTGTGATCCTTGTAAGGATATATCCTCGAGACCTGGTGGATAAAACAGATGCCCAAACATATATGTTTAGCAATAAGGCTCTCATGAAGCATATCTGTTTACCTCATCGGCTCCTGTTGGTAGCACCAGCGCTATAATTTCAACTCAGCCTGCGGGCGGCCCACATGGAGCATGCTACTGTAGGAACTCATATCTTGGTGGCTGCTACCAAATAAGCCGGCCTGAGCCGACCTATCCGGCATAGCTCTATAGAAGTATCATCCATCGCCTGTTAGGATGAGTTTTTTGGTGTCGATAACCGCAATCAGCCAGAGAAATCCTTATTCGCAAGCCTTTCCGACTTATGTTCTAGATGCAGCCTGGTTGCCACAGGTGCCCGAGCAGGTATGTCGCAGGATCTGCTTGCCCTCCTCAGGTGTGACGCGGTGCATGAGAACTCCGGATGCGCTTTGACGATGTAAGTCTTCTCTGACTTCAGGAGAGCCGAGCAGGGTACCCAAACCTTGCATTAGCATAGGATTCGGCTAGCGACCCTCATGGGGCATACCCTACCCAACAGAGTTATGACCAAATAAGGTACCCGAACCTAGCAGTAGCGTAGGATTCGGCTGGCGACCCTCATGGGGTGTACCCTACTTAGCCGAGTAGTACACAGCCCCGACTGGCGCCGGGGGCCGATTGTTAGCTCCCATGGAGCGTAGTCGGGGAAGATGACGTCCCGACTGGCGCAAGTACTCGGTAAGTAGCCCTCATGGAGCATCCCGAGTATATTTCGGCAGACTTGTCCAGCCCCCGAGCGTAGGAGATAGGCTCGAAGCCCTGAGTTCCTGTCACGCATATCCGGAGCTGGGCCTGCAATATAAAAATATCGGATGAGTAGCATCTGATGATGAAAATAATCACCCGAATAAAATGTATTTTACAATGTATGTAAATACGTGTTCTTCCTCTTTTTGATATTAATTTCCTCGAGTAGTTGACCCCTTACGTTTAAGCACTCTGCCCGACTAGTCATAGCCCCCTAGCGTCGGGAGTTGGCTCATGGCTCTTTCCCAGGCACGCGTTTTGGGTGACTTGAGTTCGTCTTACATGGAGCAGAGTTTCACGGATCGAGATTTATGCTACTTGAGTACTTTTGTAATCATTTAAGAGCAAAAACGGAAAAAAGTAAATGCGCAGCTTGTACACCTATTAGGTGTAAGCGGCTGCAGCATTAGCAAGGCCGAGTGAGGAGATGTTTATCAGAAAGCGACTTAGCTGTTCGGTATTTGGGAGTGGGGATGCCATCCTTGTGTTTGGGTTTGTGAGCCCCCGAGCATGTCACTTGTTGCTCCGATAATCCTCAGTTGTTGAAGGTCGAAGATGGTTGTGACCGACTGCCACAATAGAGCCGTCTGACTTGCGTTTGCGATTCCCAGCTTTAGTCGGGACCGCGTCGTCGGTGTCGTCCCGCTTCTTCTGTCAGGGTGACTTGTTGTCATCGAGGGCCTCGGCAACAGCGTGGGCCGAGTCGGCGTATTTGTTCGCCATGTCGAATAAAGCCTTGACAGAGTTGGGAGGCTTCCGAGTGAATTTGTCGATGAACGAGGTGTCTTTGACTCCTTTTCGAAAGGCGGCGATGACGACCTCATCCTTGACGTTCGGGATTGAGTTCCTCCTCTCAGAAAACCTCTTGATGAAGTCACGAAGAGACTCGTTCTTCCTTTGGCGCAACTGATATAGGTGGTACTCGGAAGATGGCCTCTCGTATGTTCCCTGGAAGTTGGTGATGAACCGTTCCCGGAGTTCTCCCCAAGAGCCGATTGATCGCTTTGGGAGTCCTGTTAGCCATGTCCTCGCTGAGTCGGCTAGAGCAACTGGGAGGTAGTTAGCCATGACTTTGTGATTTCCCCCAGCTGCTCGGATCGCTAGAGTGTAGATCGTGAGCCAGGACTCGGGATTGGTCTTGCCATCGTATTTGTTGATGCCTGTAGGCTTAAAGCCGACTGGCCAGTCGACCTGTTGTAGCTCCTGGGTGAAGGCTGGTATGCCTCCGTCTTCATGTGGACTCCGACCCCGACTACTGCGGCGAAACCGCTCGTGGTGGAGGCCGAAATGCTCGTTCTCGTCTTCCAGTTGGCGTTGCCCGTCTTCTTCTCGTTCGCGGCGCCGAGCATTGGTGTCCTGCCGAAGATCACGCCATAGTTGGCCTCGGAGATCCCGGTTGTCCCGACGGTCACTTCGATGTTGCCGGTTGTGGTTTGGGTTGCCGAGTGACGTTTGGCTTGACTCCGCGTGCTGCCGACTAGAGCCGGCCGCTCGACGTCGCTTTGAGGTGGATGAGACTGCCGCTGGGGAAGTTGATTGACTGGTCAGTACGAGTGTGTTGCCCGACTGTTGGTGCTGCTGACATGCGGCAGCGGTAAGCATGGCTTTTATCCTTGCGATCGTCGGGGTGGCCTGGTGATCAGGCCCAACCTGGACCGTGTCCAGTAGGGTTACGGCTGCCACGACGTTCTGCTGTGGCGTGACGAAGACGTTGTGGTCGCCGACTTTTGTTTGGAGGGTTTGTTGCTGAGCGGTTCGCCCAGCCCTGCGTAGGCCGTCGTTGTGGGCGTGTAGGCGTCTTGTTTCTTCCTCCTGTTGTTCTCGCAGTCGGCAGGCTTCCTCCTCTTGTTGCTCGTGTAGTCGGCGTGATTCCTGAGTAGGAGTAGAGCCTTTGGATGCCATGAAGATTTCTCGTGGCGGGGAGAAGCTTGCCAAACTGTTGTCCGACTTGGGGTCGGAATCCGACTGAGAGTCGTAGTCCGACTGAGGGTCGTAGTCGGAGTAGTTGATGGGGTTGATTATAACTCCAACCTCCCTAGATCCGATCTCGAGCGGCTCTGGGCCGTATCCGAGTCGAACTCCAGAGGATCGGGTTTGCCGCGTTGGATGTAGATTGTAGATATCCGCGGCGTCGCCGAGTCCGAACGGGAAATTGACGATCTCTTCCTTTTTTGGCCCGATCTCGGCCGGCTCAAAACCGAGTCCGAGTCGAACACCGAAAGAAAGAGTTGTCCCTGGACTTGGGCGTATGGGAGATCGCCGCAGCATGTCGTGAAAGATCGCCGCAGCATCGTGTAGGCCGACTGGCGCGGAGTCGGCTGGTTCCCTGGCAGATCGGATCGAGTCCGAGTCGGCCAAGGTGAGATTGCCGATCTGGTCGGCGGCGAAGTCGAGGCTTCTGAATGCAATTGTATCTCCGGGGGAGAGTTTGCCGCCGTCGACTCCGGTTGCTGGATCCATCGAGCTTGTAGATGTAGATCACGCCGAAGCCCCTACCTGGCGCGCCAACTGTCGATGTTTTACACCGGCAATAAATATATGGGGCTACTCGGCGGATGGAAACTCGGTGGATTGCAAAGGAACACAAGGAGATTTTTATACTGGTCCAGGCCCTCAACGTGAGGTAATACCCTACGTCCAGTTTATATGTATTCCTTTGAGGAATTATGGTGGCGATTCTGATGAACCGTATGGCCGTGAGCTTATGAGTGCTCTTCTGCCCTCATGGGGCGCCCTGCCTCCCCTTATATACTGGGGGACAGGGTTACAAGGTAGGAGTCCCCATCGGATTACGACTAGGAGATCTCCCCTTAGAGATATAACGCACCCGACTAGGACTGTATATTCCTTTCTATACAAGGCGAAGTCTGCCGAATCTAGCTATATCTCTAATTACAAGGCTAGGCCCATCCTCTGTCCGAGTGGCCCATATGCTTGTCATGAGGTACCCGGGGCCCATGGCACCCACACGGCCGTAGGTCGATCCCCTCTGAACCCACGGCCAGCTCTCCCCGCCATCGTCGGGATGTCCTTCCGTGCCCCCGCTGGGCCGCTGTGGATGAGGCAAGCGCTAGCCGTACCCGATGTGGCCGGTGACCACCCGTTGCGGACAAGGAAGCTGCCAACCATGCCAACGGCCTTGAAGCCCTTGACCACCTACCACGGCTGCCCGCGTCCCTCTCCATGGAGCATACCTCGAACCGAATCCCTGCCATCTCTTTGATCGGTTAACCGTATGATTAAGATGTTGGCTGTAAAGAACAAATGGCAGAATAGCCCCGATCACCAGATGTATGTGCCGATGAATACAGGTAGTTTGTCTACCGGAAATTCTTCCTTTTGCAATTTAGTGTCCTATTTCTATGACATTACAAATTAGAATTACCATTTGTCTACAGATCTTATTGACAACATGGAATATATCTTGGTATGACCTACTACGTGGAAGAGAAATAGAAATATCAGGTACATCTCTTGCTCGTCGAGTTCCTTTGCCTCACCTGCCATGGTCAGAATAAACACACCGGCTATAGAGCTTAGGGGCAATTTGCCCTTTTTGTTTCTCCATCTGTGTTGACAATTCAAACTAATGGCCAGCACTGACAGGAGTGGTATTTTTCCAAAGAATTGGACGGAGCTGTGCTACTAAGTGGAACAAAACTTAGTGCTATTTTTTGGTACTGGGTCTATGCCTGTGGTATAGATCGAATTTTCCCATATTTGATGCACTGGCCCTGTGCCTCACGAATTTTCTGTTCAAAGCATATTTGAATGTGGAAATTTTGCTTCCCTAAAGGTTAAACATACTGTTATAAGTACCTTGTTTTCGTGGAATTAGCCTGCTAAAACCCTTTGTCTAGGAGATTGATTTACTAATTTTCTGTAGATGGGTAAGCCAAAGAAGTAGATGACTTTACATTTTCTCCATAGGTATTCGAAGTATTACCTTTTACATTAGTGGTTTACCTTCGTCCACAAATGATGCTCTGCCGATAAATACATTGCACTGTATTTTGTCAAAAGTTTCGACCATGAATTAGATTCATTTTGGAGATGCAGTTGCCGTCTTAGAGAAGATAGATTGACGAGTGGCCTCTGCCTTGATGAGCCAGTTGAGATCCTGACCATGTGTCTAAACCACTATAACAGTAGCTCTGTGTAATATGAAACCAGGTGGAATGACTTTAGTGGTGTAGTTTGTCTGATTTGATAGTTGAGGAGTGTGTTTTATCCGTTTCCATAGTTGAAGGCTGAAAAATAGACTACCACGATAGTTGAAGGGGCTAAAGTAGACTTATCCCTATTTAATTTACTGCTTGCCCACTCTGAGACCTTTTTTACTTTACTTACTTTATTTTCTGGTATGAGGGGGCTAAAGTAGACTTATCCCTATTTAATTGCAGGGTCTAATGAAACATCATAAAGAGATAGTTGAATACTTCAACCGAAGAGGTGTGTCTGCAATTTTCCTATTAAGCAGTAATCTTCTCCAGCGTTATGTCTCTGTATTAGCAAATTCTCATGATAGTGCGGCAAAGCAGATAAATGGAACTCGTGAATCTCATGTGCATTCTAAACACGAGGTTCACTTCTTTATTTTCTATTGTCTTGCTAAAGAGAGATAATTTTTATTTATAATCTGCAGATTGAAAGATCTGCATGTGAAATAAAAGGGAATCCTACTGATCTTTCTACTTCTTTTTTGCAGGCTCAAATTCTTGCTCAGTTTAAACCAGCAATAAACACAACAAAGTTGATCACGGAGCTTAAAAAATTTGATAAGTTGGCAGCTGATGCATGGTAATACTTAAATGAAGCACATCTTTTTTATGATGCCATCCTCAGTTGTTAACAAGCATATCTTTGCTATTAACTGTTTAATGAATGGATTTTGTTTGCAGAGAGTATTTAAATTAGTGATTTAAACAAAAATTTAACTGTTCTGTTTCTGTGAGGTGGGATAACTAAAATAGTTCTCTTTTCTATGATGACATCAGCAAGGAATCACTAATTTAAATTTAAATGCTTGCCGATATTACTAATTTAAATGTTGAATTCGTTGAATTGGTGAAGAAAAATAAGGAAGCTCCATCTGAACAAATAAGCACATAGATGAACCACTCCAATCCGTGGATTTTGTTTCCTTACAAAGGCGGATTGTGGGTTCCTGATGGAAGCCCATTCACAAAGGCGGTATGTGTCGTTGTGTGCTCCTTACAAAGGTGGATTATGTTTAGGCTCTATATATGCCCCTCGGCTTGGGCGTCGGAGGGGTGGCGGTGGGGGAAACGGTGAAGGGGCCATGGTGGATGAGGACGTCTTCTTAGATGGGATCATCTTGGCAAATGACGAGGCAGCGCTGCTGTTGCTCGACCGACCTGATGCCGTCGCCTCGGGCTGCTCGTGCACTGTAGGTACGGTCCTCCTTTCCTTCTCCTACTCACTCTTATCGGATACATGCCTGGATTGCTTTGGGACAGTTGGGTTGACTAGGTAACTGTGAGAGGCGTAATTGGGATGGGTCCAGGTCTGTTCTGTCTCATTGTAGGAGTTTGTAGGAGTTCTGTGTAGGACTATGTTCTTAATAGCAACCGCCATCGGATATATTTTTTCTTTGTCCACAATCGTGCGCTGATTGAATTGATGCGATGAGATCTAGGGCTATAGAACTCAGATATGTCTAATTATGTGCAAATTAGCAGGATTTTTTGGATATAGTTTTTAGAGTTTAGAGCGTGGTTAATTCCTGAAATTTTGTGATGAAAGGATGAACTTCTGTGGTATTGATGCGCTCAAGAACTGATTGGTGACGTTGTTTTCCTTTTGTTGGTGAGCTGAAGAATGAGGGTCTTCATATTCAGAGGAAATGTAAGATTTGTAGAGCACTGCAAATGACACTGGAAATGTAGGTGGCAAATCATTGGAGAATTGGATGCAACTTTTTTTTTGAAAGGAAATCAGATGCAACTTTTCGATGGGCAGAGTAAGGCCATGGACTGTCTGAATAATCTGTACAGCTTTTAGGCATAAGCTCTTGAGAAAAGCAGGTATCAAGTTTAAACTTCTTGTTAGTCCTGGACATCTGTTAGGAGTAGAGCGCAGAGAAACCCAGTTTTAGACTCTGTAATGTTGTTTCTGTTAATGGAAATGGGGGTCTGCCCTTTTCTTGTTCAAAGAAAGTCAATTTCTCACTTTCACTTTTTTTAGAAAAAATCCTGCATTATGTTTCATTGTAAAAGATGCTGATTTTTGGTGGAATTTCAGGGAGACAAACTTTACACCCTTCACAACGCCATCTTACCCAAGACCTGTTTCATCCGGGCATTCTTTCTACTGCTGCATCGTGTTTCTCATCTACATGCTCACAAGCACGAAGCAAACTTTCAGCATCAAGGGACAGCTTTACTTTGGTAACATGATCTCTAAAGACAACTAATTGTGTGTGACTTAGCAGGATTTTTTTAGATTCAGTGTTTAGAGTTTAGAGCATGGTTAATTGATGCAATGTTGGGCCAAAAGGATAGACTTCTGTGGTATGGATGCTCTCAATTGGTTTGGGTTTGATTGGCAATATTTTTCCCTTTTGTTGGTGATTTTGGGTTCCTTAGGTTTTAGTTTGTGAAATGAGGTTTCATTTAGGGTGTGACGTGTGACATTGTACTTATTATACTGGTTTTGTGCATGATTGATGCATGGAGGGTAACCAAATGTAAACCTTAATCTGATAAATGGTTTTTCTATTCATCAAGTAAAAGCTGATTCTGAGATCTTATTGTTTGAACTATTAGTTGAATTATTATTGGTCGTTTTGAAATTAGTAGACCTTCTGAACTATTAGTTGAATTATTATTGGTCGTTTTGAAATTAGTAGACCTTCTGAACTCCAAGAGGGATCTTTTATTCCTCTGATTTTCTTTGTACTTGTACTTTGCAAGAGGAGACAACCTACTAAGCATGGTGGTGACTCTGACCACAGGTTTCTACTGAATTTATATTTTCCTTTCTATCTTAAAAAATGTATGATCCATGACTTTTTTTCAATTGTTTGGACACGGATAACGTGATTTGCTCACTTTCCTTTTTTTTAAAAAATGTTAGATTTGTGCATTGTGTTTTGGTATCTCAGACTTTTGCATGCCGTCTTGAACTGCTACTCTGCAAATAATCTACGAGCAGTGTCTACATCTTTATAGATTGCTTGATCACTCAGTTCTACATTTTTTTTTGTGACAACTACAATATCTGCTACATGTAGTAAGAAGTGGTCATGACGATTTCTGAACTATATGAACTTTACATTTTAAATAAGTGCCCTGATTATTTCCTATGCTGCATCATATTTATAAGAAATACATGCCATTTTCTAATTATCATTAATGTTATAATTATTTACTCTTTCATTTTCGCATCATTTCCTATAATGTATTAACTGAAAATGTTAGAAAGGACCTAATTAGAACTGTGAATCATAAAACAAACCACATTTCTATAAATTTTTCAGAAACGTACTTATTGAGTTCACTTAATTATTTTTTCAGAGATAATATGCTATTTTTGCACTTTTCCTCAAATATATTTGATATATGACCTAAATCGATCTAAAGCTCAATTGGAGTGATTCTAGGAAAATTAATGAGTAACCTGAAATTTAATAATTTATTAACTAAAATATTATGTCGTCGTTGTGTTAGCACGGGTATATTACTAGTTGAATTTATATCAACGAGAAAATTTGACCAGTGCCACTGTTATATATCTGGCTGGTTCCCAAAAATACCACTGAAATCTCCTATCTCCTCATACCAGTGCTTAATTACGGAGATATAACTTTTACCACTTCCATCACGCCTCCGTCAAAGGTGGAAAACAAGATGAAAATGCCATAGCGCAACATGACTGAAGGATGAAGAAAGATTTCGATTCCCCTGTTTTCTCCGACAATATCGGCACTGATAAGAGAGTGCCGGTTTTGTAACCGATAATGATGGCACTCAGAACCCCCTTGGGGGTTTATTGTCATGTTAAAAATTCATTACAAATTTCGAAAGTAAATTTGTGCATTCACTCTCTATTCAGGAATCAGCCATGGCATACAAATTAACAATTTGATAAACATAACCAAAACAGAATAACATTAAATACTTATAATAAGAGGAATTTAATCCTCATAAGAAAAAATCAGTAGCAGAAAAGCGATCTAGCTTACCTTCAACACCACGCCCATAGACAACTCAACTGGGGTATAAGCTAGGTATCTAAGTTCAACTTCTCCAACGTGAAGCTTTCTCTAATGATGGTAATTAAGACTGAGTACCACCCACCATACTTTATAGGTCACACTTAAAATACAACATAATACAACAGGGCTCAAATGAGACATAATAGGGCTCTTTTGCATAAATAGCCTTAAAAACATTTATATTTATAAGCAGTATGAAAGCAATGGAATTAATTATCAAAGTTAAACCATCACTAAACTGCACACCAACACAGATTAGGCCCAAAACCCTCCATACTGGGAGCTACCAAACTAACCTCTCCTTACCCAGAGGTGCCAAGACCACTTCTCCATGCTCGGAGTCATCATGTTGTCATCAAAACCAAATTATCGTTATTAATGAGTAGTGTGAGATTAACCACGAAAAACATTATTATGCTCACCCATAACTATGGGTACGATTATTCAAATAGTTTTACTCTGATTAGAGGTGTACAAATTTACCTACAAGACACAAAACCTCAACATTTCACCCTGAGATGCCTGGTAAGTTACCATACAAAGAATTATGACAAGACCCATCGCATAACCCAGCATTATTGCACCTTACCCGAGTTCCCCGACTTCCCCGAAGGTATAGACTTACTTAGCGTCCCCCGTGGACTTATGTCTTGACCAGGAAAAACACCATTTTCTCTAATCGCTAGTGTATAAATCCCCGCCCTAGGAAAAGCCAAGGTATACCATAACAAAATTGGTACAAAATACACATCTTTAATATGTCGATAATATTTACATTATTATAAAGGCACATAGGTCTGACAACAAAAGAAAAACAGCTACAGACTAGCGGGCCTACAGCTCTATCATCATAGGCGCTCAACTAGGGTATAAGCCAAAACTCCAACTAAGACTTCATCTCCAAAGCTTCGATCACTAGAGGGGAAAATTGAGCAAGATTGAGTACCACCCATAGTACTCAACAAGACACACCGGAGTAATGCAAATTTAATGCAAAGGGGTGCAAGAAATTGTTTAATAGAGTTATTTTACAGCAAACAAGCCTTTTCAATCATTTTAGTATTCCAAAGCATTTTTCAAGCACGGTCCCTAGTCTAACTCCAAATTATTATCAAGGCCGCGAACCCACACGAAACTTGCCTTAAATCAGACCAACCAGACCAAACCAGGTCAACCATCAAGCTTTAGTTCATTAAACCATGGTACTATTTTAATAGAATAAACATCTAACTTGGGTATATTGCTAGGCTTACCCATAACCAAGGGCGTGGCTATTCGAATAGTTTATACTCTAGCCAGAGGTGTACATCTTTACTCACAAGACACAATACTTGACTTCATGTCAGCCATGCATCACGATACCGGAAAGGTACCCAAAAGCCAAGATCGTGATGTAACCTTTCACTTATCCCAATCCTAAACAGAAGGACCAACATCGACCCCTGTCTACGGCTAGATACCCTGGGACAGGTAGACATGGTCTGTGCCCCCACATCTCCGCGTCCAAGTGGCCTTCATTTGCCAGAGACGTCTGTCACCAAGTAGACTTCATTCGCCTCTATCCATGTCCTTTTGTATATGACTGGGCTAAGCTATGAGCTAAGCCTTACCCATTAGACATGTGGTTGTACGGTTTATGCTTTGCAAGAGAGGCACAAAGACTGGTCCTTATGTCGGTCTACGACTGACCAGAACCATCCTGCACCTCGAGCCTAGTCGAAAACAGGGTTTCAAGAATTTTGAAAGGAGAGTTCAATCTTTATTGGCCAACCAACCATTTGTCAAACATCCATATATGAATACCAAAGTTATTCTCAAAGTCTAGATCATTGCAAAATAACTATGTTGTTTTTAATTAAGCATGGCTAAGCATAAACCTGAAATCTCTAGTAAGCACCACATATAGAGTTCTCACTAGCTGATTTTTATTACCTATGGTTGACAAAGAAGAATATACAAATAATAAGGTTATAACAAGGAACATAGATACGGCTAAATAAAACAGTTATAAATATGGTAATTTAATAAAGCAAAATGCAATAATTTAAATGAAAATAATTTTCACAAAATGGGATTCAACATGCACAAGGAGAGCGTGACTTGCCTTACTCAAAGAAACAGTATTCCGATAACTTGAATTTGCACTTCTAGATCCTTCGGAACGACAACAACTACATGAGACGCACAAAAACAAGGCTAAGACACTAAGCAAAAGACCACAATAGCACATGAAAAGAACATATTCAGATTCTTCATGATTTAAGAAAAATTTAAAGACTTGAACGGGTCGATTTAGAGTTCGTATGGCAGAGATATGGCTATCCGAAGTTTACATGCAATTTAAATGGAAATTTACGGATTAATGGAATTATTTTTTATTGAAAAAGGTAATTATGGCGTCAGCGAGGAGAGAGGGCTGAGCACTGATATGTGGGCCCTACACGTCGGTCTCGGGGTGAGGCCGACCGGCTGGCTCGCACGGGCTACCACGTCAGCAGCATCGTGGACGGCCACGCGACGGCCACGTGGGCACGAGGAGCTAACGTGGCTGCCATGCGCATGGCATGTCAGCTCCCCGTCGGCTTGACTTCGACAGCATGGGGACCGAGGGTTGCCGACGGCGAGACGACGTGGCAAGGTTAGGCCAGCGCACCGGAAGAGATGGCTCGGGCTGACAATCCTCACCCTGGGCACAACCACGGCGGAGGTGGACGGAGAAGGCCGGCGGTGAGCTCAGAGCGAAGGGGTTCTTGGGTAGACGTCGTCGACGGTAGTCCTGTTGTCTTTGGTCGAGGACTGCGGTGCCAGGATAGGAGACGACACGGATGGAGATGGCCCGAGCGAGGCAGTAGCGACGGCCGGAGGAGTTGATGGCACGAATATCTTTGGCTTGCCGGTGAGTTCGCATCTCTGGGGTCTTTGAACGGTGGGAGGCAGATATCGAGGTAGATGAAAACATCGCAATGTCGAAGGTAGGGTCGAACATGACTTGCAGCATGTCACGCCCTAAAAATCGCTTTAATTAAAAATTATTTTTGGGGTAAATCAAAATACAAGAATACGCTAGAAAATTTTTGTTTGAGAAACGTGTTTGAATAAAATTTTGAAATTTCCAATATTAAAAATCCCAAGTTCAAAATTTTAAATAAATGCTTGGATGCTTTTATATTCCCGGGTTTTTATCGGAATATTTTAAGCGTTTAAGTATTTATAATAATAATCTCTTTTAGTTTCGTGGTGGCATTTATTTCTGGTAAATTCCCCACGATTTAATAAACTCTCTGAAATTTTTTCGGAATTTTCGGAGCTCTAGAATTAATTTTAATGGGACGAAGATCATTTCTATAATTAGATGAATCTATAATAAAATCTCTGTCTTTTCCCCTGTTCGGGTCGTTTCGGTTCAGTCCTTTGAAATCTCCACGTTCATTGTGAACTCTGACTTCCTTTTCTTCTAGGGTTTTGTGCCGCTCCCGGAACCCTAAAACCTCCTTGACGTTCCGATTCTCAAAATATACCGATATTTCAAGCGATCGCATATTTCCTAAACTATTCCCTTCCCTGTTCTCGACTCCTAAAATATTCCCCATATTTTGGACGTTCATTTATTTCGTTTCCTGAACTCTGTGAAATATATTCCTCGAATATCCTAATTTCTCGGTTGACTCAAACTACCTTCCATTTTTCCCCACGTTCCTGATTCCGTAAATATTCCCAATTTTTCCTGATTTCGGAATATTCCTGCTAACTCCTTACAATATTCTAGAAATTCCCAAAATATTCTTATACTTGGAGAGTTCCAAAAATTCCGACAAATTTCCTCGATTCCAAAGAAATATTTCGATTTCCAAAGGTGTTTTGACGCTTTTGATTTTCCATATATATATATAAGCCGACGTTCGTGGCCCTCCAAAATTCCGAACAATTTCCCAATTTTTGATATTCCTAATACTTCTTGAAATTCCAGAATTTAAATTCTAAATTTAGAGAATTTCCAGAAAACCCCCTCCATTTCTTTCTTTTTCTCTCTCTTTTCTCTTTTCCCTTCCTTTCTCCTTTTTCTTTTCTCCTTTATTTCCCTCTCCTGTTCATCTTCTTTAGGCTCCTTTTCTCTCTCTGTTCTCCCGATGGAGCTAGCTAGCCGTGCTGTCACCGCCGGGCAGTCGCCAATGCCGTCGTCTCTTCGCTCGCCAGTGAGCATCCCTCGGTGCCCCACGGTGTTTCCTCTGTGTTTGTCATCGTCACCATCGTTTATCTCAAGCGCCTCGACTTCTACTCCTCGGTTCGGCATTCGTTGCCGGTCGGCCGCCGCCCTGACATCGATGGCCACCACACCGTGCCGTCCTGGGGCCGATGCCTGCATCGCTGTTGCCATGCAGTTGCCTCGGTCGGTGCCCTGACCTCCTCGGCCAACGCCATGGCAGGTGCTCGGCCTCTTCTTCCTGTGAAGCTACCGCGTGGGTCCTGCGCGCTGTAGTTCGGGCCGACCGATCCACATAAAATACCAAGCCGATCGCAACCAACGGGTTGTCCAGGTCGAGCTCCACTGTTGGATCCACACGTCTAAATCCGATGCCACGTCAATCCTAGCCAGACCATCTCGTTTGCCACCTCAGCCCTGATCTTCTCGTCATCGATCCACCTCATTGCCATCTCACCTTTTATGCCACATTGATATCCACCTCAATAGCGACGTCGTTTCTCTGTCCACGAGGCAGACACCTCACTCCAGTCCACCACCTCACCTTTTCCCTCGGTCCATGGACCTAGTCCACATGATCTGTGTCCATGATAGTGGGACCCACTCATTTATCCATTCAAAAATAATTTTTTTAATTTAATTCCGAGAGAATATTCCCGAGAATATTCTTTTCCAATTCTTTTTGGATTTATTTTGAATTCGATATTCTGGAAGCCATGTCTCTTCCGCCCAAACTCCGTTTCGACCCGTTCTTCTTCCTAAATTCATCTAAAATCATGCTTTACTTCTTTATATAATTTTTATGTACTATTTATTTAGAGTTTCTTAGGGTTTTTATTGTTTTACATGTAGTCACGTATAATCGCCGTTCGGAGGATCGCGGAGTCTACGGAAGAGTTCAGAAGAGCAATCGAAGATGTTTTGTTGCAAGGCAAGTCACACATTCATCCTTGAGCATGTTGAACCTACTTTGTGAAACATTTTACGATTTATAAATAAATTGCATGTTTTGCCAATTACATGGAATATGGGACAACTATCCGTTTGTTTGAAACCCTGTTTATTTGTTATCCATTCCTTGATAACTTTGGGTGATAATTTGACTAGCTTATGTATCATTCAGTGACACAGCTAGAGATAGGACCTGCTTAGCCATGCTTAGTACCACTAGATCACTGAAGGGATAATCACATTATTTCTATTCTTGGTAACCTGATGAGCCGCGTGCTCGAGATGTTTGACCATGGTGATTGGTCGTAACTAATCAACTAAAATGTGATCTAATGGTGGGTTATGGGTGCATGGTTCTATTGGTCGCACCCATGGTAATTAAGGACCGGTTCGCGGGACCCCCTGGGCAGATTCTCGTACTTTCCACAAGCCAGCGTGGGCAATGGCTGGGCTTGTAGCATCTCTTCTCCCTCTCCTAGGCACCGATGATGAGGGTGGGCGTGATGGAGTTGGGTTGGCCTGGGGTAGGGTTGATTGTCTTCCGGATCCATCGTGGTGCAAGGGGGGTAGCCTAGCTAATATGGGGTGTCCTGTTGCAGGTGCAAACTCAGTGTGGTGTGGATGGTTTGGGAGAGGTTGCGTGTCACAGCCTCTTACGGGGTATCGTGGTGATGCAACGGCGCACGAAAACGTGTGTGAGGCTGTGTCTTGTGGGTAAAATTGTACACCTCTGATCAGAGTTAAATCTATTTGAATAGCCGCGCCTGCGGTCATGGGCGATTGGTTAAGACTCATCGTGATTAGTCTCACCTCTTTTTAATTAAAAGGACTTAATGGAACTAGTATGGTTCAAGTGGATGGTGTGGAGGCTGGTTAATGTGGTGTAATGTTAATCAGTGGAGGCTGGTCAACGTGGTGTAACGTTGATCAGCGGAGTCCGGTTAACGTGGTGTAACATTAATCGGTGGAGTCTGGTTAACGTGGTGTAACGTTAATCAGTGGAGTCTAGTGAACGTGGCGTAACATTCATCAGTGGAGGCTGGTCAACATGGTGTAACATTGATCAACGGAGTCCGATTAACGTGGTGTAACGTTAATTGGTGGAGTCTGGTTAACGTGGTGTAACGTTAATCAGTGGAGGCTGGTGAACGTGGTATAACGTTGATCAGCGGAGTCCGGTTAATGTGGTGTAACGTTAATCGGTGGAGTCTGGTTAACGTGGTGTAACGTTAATCAGTAGGGGATGGTTGGGCCTGGTTAACGTGGTGTAACGTTAATCAGTGGAGGATTAATATTGTTCAATTAATCAACCTTTTATCATTTGCGAACTACTATTGTTTACAATTGCTTTTACGCAAATGAGCCACCAGCCTCCTTTTGAAATCCCATGCACAAATGCATCATTGGTGTGGCTTGCTGAGTACGGTGGGTGGTACTCAGCCTTGCTATATTCCCCCTTTTCAGAAGTGAAGACCGTTCGTGTCGAAGTTGAGTTTAGAAGACCTTGGCTTATATCCCAGTTGAGCTTGTCTGTGGTGTGGAGCTGAAGTCACACTAGTTTCATCTTTCCGCTGCTGTTTTCTTCTGTGTGAGGACTAAGTGCCTCTTCTGTAAGTATTTACGCTTTATTTATGTTTGGATCTGTTTATTAATTTGTCATTTTGTATACCCTGGCTTAATTCCTGGACAGGGATTTTAATACACAAAATCGTCTAGAAATTGGCTAAATTTCTGGGCGTGACACATCACATCGATGACGCGGGAGAGCCAGCCGGAGCCTCTCTAGGCAGTGGAGAGAGTGTAAGCTTGAGAAGGAGGTGGCTAGAAGCGGCGGCGACCTTGGTTTTTGGGTGGACGGTCGACAAGGGCACACAATGAAGCATGGGACGACTTTTATAGGCTTGGAGGGTGAGGGACTTTGCTAGAAATGGTGGCTGGAGGAAGGGAAAATGGCTGGCAAAGCCGGGCTCGAATGCCCGGGGATTTGTGTCACGCCCAGAAATTTACCAGAATTTCCAAAGCTAATTTTTGCATTAAATCCTCGTCCAGGAATCAGCTGAGGTACACAAATCGACAATTTGATAAACATAACCAAAAACGTAATAACGATAAATACTTACAGAAGAGGCACTTAGTCCTCACACAGAAGAAATCAGCAGCGGAACGGCAATCTAGTGAAGCTTCAGCACCAAGCCCACAGGCAGCTCAACTGGGGTATAAGCCAAACACCAAACTTCTACTTCCACGTAAATCCTCACTCTGACGATAATAATATTGTAATACTGAGTACCACCCACCGTATTCAAAAAACCACACAAGGAATACAAAATAATGCAACAGGAATTCCAAAGGAAAGGCATAGTATGACTCTTTTGCATAAACAACGTTTAAAACTTTTGCACTTAAAAGCATTGAAAAACATTATAGTTTAATTATTAATCGACATTGAACCAACCGCTGAACAACACTCCAATGCAGTTTAGGCCCAAAATCATAACCATTCAAACTGGAGCTATCATGTTTCCATCATTTATTATCATTGATGAGTAGTGTGAGACTAGTCACGAAAAACATTGCTAGGCCACTCATTATCCGCGGGCATGGCTATTCGAATAGTTTACTCTGGCCAGAGGTGTACCAATTTACCCACAAGACACAATCTCAACATCATGTCAACCATGCGTCGTGATACTCGAAAGTACCCAAATACAGATTGTGACAGGACCCTCCATGAAACCCGCACAACAAGAGTGTCACCCGCTGGACCACCAGTCTCTAGTAGGGTTGATCAGGTTCCTAGATAGGGAGACGGCCCAACGCCCAAAACATGGAGTTATTGACAACTGCCATGGTGGTCTTATTGACAAAGCCACAACACACCGTGGGGCCTCCGGTTGAACGGATCACACTTTAGTTTCTGCCATTAACCATTCTAGCTTGTGGTTCGTATGAGTATTGCTTCGTAACAAGTAGTCCACGAACCGGTCCTTAATTGTCGTGAGCACTACTAGCAACATCATCATTCCATGTGCTCACAACCCACCATCAGTCAAGTTTTTAGTTGTCATGCTTAATAAACCAACCATGACAAACTGTCGTGAAAATATAGCCATTATTCATTAATTAATCACAAATGAGTCATTAGCTTCCCACATAAAATGATGCTAATGTTTCTATGCATTGCTAAGCAAAGCCTAAATATTCTAGCTAGATCATTAAATAGACATTCAGCCAGTCAATATTAATTACCCACGATAAGAAGGTAAAGGCATCAATACCAAAGTGGCCATAATCAAAGAATATAGGAATAATTATAAATATCCGTATAATGACATTCCAAAACATTGCATGCAATAACGTTGAAATAAAATAATTTTCACAATATGGGATCAACATGCTCAAGGGGATTGTCTGTGACTTGCCTTGCAATAAAAAAGTCTTCTCTTGATCTTCGGAAACTCTTCCTCGATCTTTGCGGTCCTCTGAAACGGTGGAAAGGACTCGATTACACGCAAAACGAGAAAAAAACCCTAAGAAACTTCAAATAAATAGTACATAAAAAGTACATAAACAAGTAGATCATGATTTTAGATGAATTTAGGAAGAAGAACGAGTCGAATCAGAGTCTGGACGGAAAAGTTACGGCTTCCGGAAGATTGAATTCAGAGAAAATCCGAAAAGAAAAGGAGAAGGAATATCCTCGAGAATATTCCCTGGATTTTCAGATTTAAAAGAATTATTTGGATTATTGCTGGCACATGGGGCCTACTGTCATAGACTAGGCTAATGGTGGACCAAGTCCATGGACCGAGGAGAGGGATGAGGGGTGGACTGGCTGAGGTGTTCTTTCCTGGCGGTAGTCTGTATCTTGATCCATTTACCGTCAACCAGTGTCTCAAAACTTAACTGGCCTCTCAGGTTGGAATCTAACTTCTTGACTCATGGGACCGGGTGTCCATTATATCCAATAGCTCTTTCAGAACAACGGATTATTCCCTTTAACAATTCTATATTTGATTGTTCGGTCGACTTCCAATTATGCCTGATCTTTTTGGTGATAGATCCAATTCAATTTAACTATCCTTTTGTCACTGATGTTGGTTTGGTGGCATACCAACTTGTTGACTAAGCAACATCTTACGGACGGAGCCGAGGTATTCTTGACCACCGGTCCTCCTTGGTGGAACACTTTCCTTCTTCTACTGAATTTACTTCATCTGGTTTCTTTATTAATCACTTTTCTACCTACTTTCCTACTAACTTTCCTTAGTGTCCTCATAATTTAGTTTCTCATAATAGTGTTGGAAATATTCATTTGTGGTTTCCAAGGTCATTGCAGGTGTCTTGTCCGATCGCTACACCAATTGCTTTGGTAGTTGCTGATCCGTAGATCTGTCTTCTTTTCACTGTTACCTACAGCCTTTCAAGCTTCTCACTAGTTCTTTCGATAACATTAGCACGGATGGCTCCATAGTTCAGGTCTAACTTGATCACAGGTATCTGTCCATCCTTGCTTAACCAAACTTGTATTGATCATTGGGTCAGATGTCTTACTACTTCGTCTGGTTCATCACTTCTCAATTGATTATCGTCAAAATTCCTAGATCCTTATGTCCATAGTTAGATCTCCTCAAGCACTTGCTTTAACTTCTCGATTTAGGACGTACCATCTGGCTTACCAAGGTTTGTAGTTAGACTCAACACTTACGATGGTAGGTTCTTCATGTTCCTACTGAGCTTTAACTCGAACATCTTCCAACCATACCCTTGGGTTGCATGAGGTTATCCTTTGTTCCTTGGTGGTCACATTCTGAAACTCCTGACATTCACTCAAATGATCCGAGTCTTCCATTGGGATATGAGTTAAAAGACTCTTCGTTCTCTGATATCTTGCTTGGCATTTAAATTCTTCCATCTCTGACTTCTGTCCCTGATCTAATTTTAGAACCATGAGGTTTATTGTGTATCCGATCATCCATGATTCCTATCTCATTGGCATGCTTCTGTCTTAGGTACCATCCGTCAGTGTAGATAGGCTTAGCATCGTGGTGACAACCGATATTGTCCCTGAAGATAATAACTTGGTCAGGCTTACCTTTACCAACATAAACTGGCTTTTACTAACTCCATCAACATAGACTGGCTTTCACTAACTCCATCGAGAGTTAGGCATGTCTTCTTTTCTTCCAACTTAGGCATGTCATTCCTTTACCGTAGTGACTTTTATGATGACGGTGTTGTTGTTGCGTTTCTAGGATGACTGGTGCTTCGGCTTCGGATGCAGTCTCGAGAAGTTATCCATATTCAAACATTGTCTCTGTCGTCTTGATTGTGACCAGTAGGGTTGTTCTCCAAAGAAAGTTGGAGCGATGAGAATGATCCATCAATCCTAGCTTGACCTGTCTCTTACTATTCTACATCATGTTCTTATCTTCCGGACGAATTGTTTCGTCTTCCGAGATTCGGTCGTAACCCTCGAAGATGAACTGAACTGGCTGCTTATTACTTGTTCCTTCCTAGATCTTCTTAGGCTTAGCTTCTTCTTGTGGCCATTCCACCGATCACTAGTTTCCACATCCAAACGAGGCTTGTTTTCAACGGAGGGTCATTCGACTCTTGGTAAACTAGGGTTTTCGACAAAACCGGGTTTGTATAGCTCAAGGTGAAACAAGGTTATGACTGTAGTCAACATAATCCGGAGACTGGATTCGACATAACCTCTTCCTCCAAAACATCATGTATAAAATTGATCATCCGTGATGAAGGGATTAAAGAAGAGAGAGGGTATAGAGCAAAGAGAGAGAAAGGAACACTTCTTTACTAAATATTTAAATTATTGCTGAACTGTAATGAATAAAGAGTATTGATTATTACACTTGCCAAACTAGTATGACCATATCACAACCTGACATACGCCATACACTACCCAAGCACACAAGCACAAAAGGAGCAAGCACCAGCACACTAACAAGCAATCTAACACACGCGACTAAACTAAACGGGAAGAACTAATCTTGAGTGTGCAGCTTAGGCTTTGGGAAGATAGTCAGAGAGCTTCTTCGACTTCTTCGGCTGGCTTGACGTTCCTTCCCAGGTACGGCGCTGGTAGTTCCAAGGTGAACGCGCTTGGCTTCCACTAGCGGGTTGTCTCCTTCTAGCTAAGGGCATCTGCTTCTCCTTTTAGTTCCTTGAGCTCCTTTTCCAACTCTCGGATCCACTTATGGCATAGCTCCTGGTTCTGTTGTGTCAGTTGATCCACCTGTCTCTGCAGCTTGTCGATCTTCATCTGCTGTGCATGCATCTGGATCCTGGTTCTTCCTTTGTAATTGGCGTGGAGGTTATCCAAGTAATGTAGCATAGTCCTCATGTGCACTATCACCATATTGTCTTCAGACCAGGTATTCTCACAACCATTCTGCAGACCTGACCAGCTGTGGGAGGGATGATAGTGATACATCGTACTTGCCAGAGCAGTGTTGAAGCGATGACGAAGCTAGTACAAGGCTTCATAAGAGACTTCTTCTCGAGCAGACAAGAAATGATCAGCTTTGGCGGTGAAGGTGAGTCGAGTAAGGTCTTCTCGGTGGGAGTCGAGAGTCACCATGATCTTGCAGCAATACTCTGTACAATTGTTGGCAACTGTGTGGTGATACACTGGCAAACACTCATAACCGAGATCGGTAGCCATGCGATGGAGCTCTGCTGAGAAACCACTGTCTCCAAGGTACACACTTTCTCTATTGGCGATCTAAAACAAAGTTGAAATTCTTAAGTTAGTAATCCTTCTTCTGTTGCCTTTGATTAGGGGTAATGAGAGAGAAATCAAACATAGAAAAGGGAGAGCAGGAAGGTTTTCACAAATACAGTTTCCTTTTGCAACCATGTCCTTAAAGGCTTAACCGTTTGGCTTACCCTATAGTCAAGTTTAGCTCTGATACCAACTTGTCATGCTTAGAAATTCACCAGAATTTCCAAAGATAATTTATGCATTAAATTCTCGTCCAGTAATCAGCTGAGGTACACAAATCGACAATTTGATAAACATAACCAAAAACGTAATAACGATAAATACTTACAGAAGAGACACTTAGTCCTCATACAGAAGAAATCAGCAGCGGAACGGCAATCTAGCGAAGCTTTAGCACCAAGCCCATAGGCAGCTCAATTGGGGTATAAGTCAAATACCAAACTTCAACTTCCACGCAAATCCTCACTCTGATGATAATAATATTGCAAGATTGTAACGCCCTGAAAATCGTCTTAATTAAAAATTATCGTGGATAAATGGAAATACAAGAATACACTAGAAAATATTTGTTTGAGAAAGTGTTTGAATAAAATTTTGAAATTTCCAATATTAAAATCCCGAGTTTAAATATTTAAATAAATACTTGGATGCTTTTATATTCCAGGGCTTTGTCGGAGTATTTTAAACGCCTGAGTATTTAGAATAATAAATTCTTCATGTTTCATGGTGGCATTCACTTCTGGTAAATTTCCCGTGATTTAATAAACTCTCTGAAATTTTCTCGGATTTTTCGGAGCTACAGAATTAATTTTAATGCTATAAAGATCACTAAAGTAATTAAATAAATATAAATAAATTCCTTCCCCTTCCCTTGTTCATGTCGTTTCTGATTCAGTCCTTTGAAGTCTCCCTGTGAACTCTGACTCCCTTTTCTTCTAAGGTTTTGTGTCGTCCCCGGAACCCTAAAGTCACCTCGAAAACCTAAATTCGGAGTTACCGGATTTATTCATTTTTGAAACCCTAGAACTCTTTTGGACTCCTAATCCAAGATCCTTTGTATTCGAAATATCTATATTTCCCTTTGAGATAAATCCCAAATATTTCCTTAAACCTCTTTTCTGTTAAAATAAATCCAAATCTCCAATCATCTTAGATTTCTCCAAATTCCGATCCCAATAAAACACCCTCATCAATTCCCTAATCCCGAAATATTTTATTTGGAATATTCTATTTCCCAGTTCTCGGAAAATCTCCTTCAGTTCCCAACTCGAAGAATAATCTGATATTTTATTCTCCAAATATTTCTCGAATATTCCGATATTTTATTCCCCAAATATTCCTTGAGAAAATATTTTTCATTCTCTGAATCTCACAAAATATTCCATTTCCTGGACCCCACTAAATGTACTTTTGTTTTCTAAATTCGTCCAAATACCCTTCGATCCCCAATATATATATACGTCCCGAATATTTCCGAAAATTTTAAATTCCAGAACGCGACTCAGATTCCACAAATATCCCCAAATTTCAATTTTGCGAAATTAGAATTTTTCAGAAAAAAGACTCCTATTTTTCCTTTCCAATCCTACCCTTTTATTTCTTTTTCTCCCTTCTTTTCTTTTTCTCTCCTTCGGTTCTTCTTCTTTCCTTCCTTCCCCTGGTCTCCTCTCTTCTCCCGGCCTGGAGGCCGAACCAGGCCCGGCCTGCCGCCGCTCCGCCTGGACCCAGCGCCGCGCCTCCCCTCGGCCCCTTGCATGCGCCACCTTCGCCCGGCCCGGCCAGGCCGCGCTGCTGCCTGGCCCAGCCCGCTGCGCCAGCCGCCGCCTGCGCCTCCTCTCCGTGCCTGCCGCCGCCGAATCCGCGCACAGCCGCCGCCCCATATATATAGCCGCCGCCAGCCCTTGTGCCCTAGTGCCGTCCCTGAAGCCGGCCGCCCCTGCTCGTCCTCCACCGCGCTAGCGCCGTCGGCTCCCCTGCCGTCGCGCCGCCCCAAAGCCACCGCCTGGCGCCCCGCTCCCATGCGCCGCCCCAACGCTGCAGCTTCTGCTGCCGCTCGCCAGGCCGCCGCCGCCCTGCTCTGCTCCCGCCGCCGCCGCTGCCCTGCTTCCAGCGCCGTCCCCTGCAAGCCCGCCGCTGCTGTCCAGCGCCGTCATCGCCGGCAGTCGTGTCGCATGTGCCTGCGCCCATCTCCGCTGGTGAGCACCTCGCCGCCCTGCCTGTCCTCCCCTTGCTCATCTTCGCCGTTGTCGTATGTCCCGGCGCCCAGCTCCTCTTCCCCGTTGCTAGGTAGTCGCCGTCGCGTCATCTACGCCTGTGCGCCGCCAATGGCCGCTGACGTCGTCATTACCGGAGCCCCGACTCCCCTCTCCACCTTGCCGGCTCCTCGCCGCCTGCCGCCACCCGTGCTGCCGTCAGATTCTCTCCCTATAAAGCTAGCCGCCGCCCTGCCTCTGCCGCTGCCCATCCAGAAGCACCACCGCTGCCGTGTTCTGCTCCCGTCATCGCTGTCTGTCATCTATCCCCACCGACATCGCCACCTCTGCTCCTCGGTCCGTCGCCGGTGAGCACCTTCGCACCCGACGCCGTAGCCCGACGCCATCCTTCCTCGCTCGGCGTCGTCGCCCATGGCCGGACCAACGAAGTTCCCTCCTCTCCGCCAGGCGTCGCGCCGGTCTTCGTTGCCCTCCGCCGTGTTCACGCCGGCCGTCGCCGAGGACTTTCTCGCACCGGCCGCCACGCCGTGTCAACCCCTCCACCGCCCTTGCTCCATCGGCTGTCGTCGCCCTTGCCTTCAACTTCTTTGCCGTGCGCCGCCGTGGATGACACAGCTGAACTCGGCTTACCTCTTGGTTGTGGCTGCCATGTGGGCCCCGGCATCCTTTACACTGTACCGATGACGAGTGGGCCCAAGTCACATTGTTTCAATAAATCCTAGCCGCCCAATGAACCTAGATTCATCCGAGCCATTCGATCTCACTTAATTCTCGATCTAAATCCCAGCCATCCGATCTATCCCGATCAAATCCGAACCGTTGGATTCTAACAACTCAATTCGGATGTCACCTCAGCCTTAACAGTCATCTCATCGCCATATGTCGTCAAGTCATTAGTCCTCCACAGCCATTTGCCCTTCGGCTCCATGAACTTAGTTTGTCCTAAACCTAGTCTATGATAGTGGGTCCTACGTCAATCTCCTATATAAAAGTAATTCCTTCGATAAGTAATTCCGAGGAAATATTCTAAGAATATTTCTTTTCTATTTCTTTTTGGAATTATTCCGAATTCAATCTTCCAAAAGCCATATCTTTTCCGTCGGAAGCCCGAATTGATCCGTTCTTCTTCCTAAATTCATCTAAAGTTATAATTTACTTGTTTATGTATTTTATGTACTGTTTATTTGGAGTTTCTTAGGTTTTTCATCGTTTTGTGTAGTTGCGTACAATCGTCATTTCGGAAGATCGCGGAGTTTGCGGAAGAGTTCGGAAGATTATTTGAAGACTTTTGTGATTGCAAGGCAAGTCACACGACAATCTCCTTGAGCATCTTGATCCCATTTGCGAAAGCTATTTTATTTTAAAGTTATTGCATGAAATGCTTTAGAATGACATTATTACGGGTAATTATTTAATAGCCAATATTCCTTGATATTTATGGCCATTTTGTTATTGTTATCTATACCTTGATACCTTGGGTGAATAATACTGACTAGCTTGATGTTTAATTATTTATCTAGCTAGATTATTTAGGATTTTGCTTAGTCATGCCTAGAAACTATAGTGTCATTTTATGTGAGGAACTATTTATTCATTCTGATTAATTAATGATTAATGGTTATATTTTCACGACAGTGAGTCTTGGTTGATTAATTAAATGTGACAACTAAAACTTGATTGATGGTGGGTTGTGAGTACCAGGGTTGTGATTGTTGCTAGTGGTGCTGATGATAATTAAGGACCGGTTCGCGGACTACTTGTTGCGAAGCAATACTCATGCTAACCACAAGTTAGAATGGGTAATGGTGGGAACCAAAGTGTAGTACATTCAACCGGGGTCCACCATGGTGTGTTGTGGCTGTGTCAATAAGACCACCATGGCTGCGTCAATAAGTCCATGTCTTGGGTGTTGGATCGTTTCCCTGTTGGGGGCTTGATCAGCTTCTGCCGAAAACTGGTGGTCCAACGGGTGGCTCCCTTGTTGTGCGGGTTACATGGAGGGTCCTATCACAATTCTTTTCTGAGGTACCATGGTGGTATTAAGGCGCACAGTGATGTGTTGTGGAGTTGTGTCTTTTGGGTAAATTGGTACATCTCTGGCCAGAGTAAAACTATTGGAATAGCTGTGCTCGCGGTTAATGAGTGGCCTACCAATGTTTTCTGTGATTAGTCTCACACTACTCATTAATGGAAATAAATGATGGAATATTGATAGCTCTAGTTTGGAGAATTATGGTTTGGACCTGAACTGTGTTGGAGCGTTGTTCAGAGATGGATTTAATGTTGATATTAATTAAACTATATGGTTTTCAATGATTTTAAATGCAAATGTTTTAAATGCTGTTTACGCAAATAAACCATATTATGCCTTTCCTTTGGTATCCTGTTGCATTACATTGCATTCCCTAGTGTGGCTTGTTGAGTACGGTGGGTGGTACTCAGTCTTGCATTATTGCAATCTTTAGAGTGAAGCCTTGCGAGGAGGAGAAGTTGGTGTTTGACTTATACCCCAGTTAAGCTGCCTGTGGCTTGGAGCTGAAGCTACGCTAGTTGCCGTTCCGTTGCTATTTCTTCTGTGTGAGGACTAAGTGTCTCTGTTGTAAGTATTTATCGTTATTTCGTATTTGGTTATTTTATCAAATTGTCAATTTGTGTACCTCGGCTGATTCCTGGACGAGGATTTATTGCACAAATTAGCTTTGGAAATTCTGGTGAATTTCTGGGCGTGACAACATGTTAACTTCGCGTTATCCTCAAACCTTTGCCCTAACCTCTCTCTCTATCCTCCCTAATCATGTTCTAGCCGATGCAACCAAGAGAGGAAGTGCTTAGCCTCCTCTTCCACCTCAAACTCGTCATCGGCCGTGAAGAAGATGACATCGCTGGCAGCCATCGGGTCGTCATCATCATCATCTCATTTGTGTTCCCTCTTCTACTCACCATGCCTAATAACTTTGCTTTTGATCTTTCTCCATTTTGACCAGCCAATTAGTGGGAACGTGACCATGCCATTGGAGCTAGCGGCCACGCTCTAGTCGTGGCTGACTATGTCGGCCTCGTGTTCCGGCCACCTCGGTGCTCATCTGGCCCAACCATCGCGCCTCCACCACTCTCTCGACATGTTCTACAAGTACACCAAAGGGTTTTGGCTGAAGACGCCGTGAGCACCGGGAACGCTGTCCTAGTCCTCAACCTCGGCCACCGGCTGACATTGTCGTTCCCGCCGCCTCGGACTTCTCGACTTAAAACTGCTATACCACGAAGCTCGCCTCCCTCCCAAAAGGAGAACCCCCAAGGACCAGCCCAAGCCAAGCCCTGACGGAGGAGATCAATTGTCGTCTTCACCAACTCCGACCGAAGACCTCGCCATCGATTACTCCGCCCATGGTGGGCTTGAACTCAATTCGTCGCACCAGTAGCTTCCCTAGGACCTTACTAACCTCTTGGACACTTCTTCTTGGCAGCTAGATGGTCGGGAAAAGCCTACGCCGTCGCCTCACCATTTTCGCCGTCATTGAACCATCTTGGATGCTGTCGTCGTCGACCAAGCCTTTCCGCCACCTTGGTGAGCCTCCTGAAGTCCCTTAGGAGCTCTTGCATGCATCCATTTGGATTAAATCAAGCCGTAGCTCCACTTTGACCTATAGCCTAAACCACATCGCCGCTTGTGCCACTGCTGCCACTAGCCTGGTCCACCTCCGGCCGTGAAATGAGCACCCATGGGTCCACGTCGAAGTCCTCTACATTTTCTCTTTTGGCCGTGCCATGAAATTCCCCTTTGTTCGCCGCCGGCGAGGCCAAATACGGCGGTCGCACACGTGCTGTCCTGTTTAGGCCTTGGTTAGGGACTTCATTTGAGAATTTGAATGATCACAAGGTTCAATATATAAAACAACCTTCTTACTGACAGTGGCCCTGGGACTAATTTGTAATTACCTAATAAAAGAAAGACTCTTAGTGAAAATTGATGGAAACATGTGCTAAGGACCCCGGGTTGAAACTCTAGACCTTCTGGGGGGTTTTCTGAAAACTTTACTCTCTTACATGTAGACCCGGTTGGATGTCAAATCAGAAAAACAAATAAAAATCATTTAAAAGCTTTTCTGTTAAACTAAAAAAACCCAAACTTCAAAAATACATAATAAATTCATTTCAACTCCAAATGAAGCAAACTAAAATTTTTTAGAACCACAAAATTGTGAACTTTATTTATAAAAACTGAAACATGGCACTCTCTGTACAGAAAACACTTCTAAAATTTTGTATAACATAAAATGTGCCACACCTTGTAAAATTCATAAGAAATTCATATTGGCACCAAAAATTATGAACCTAGATCTGTTAGACTTGTAAAAATATGCAATTTATTTCTGTAGATTCAAATCTGGTACAACCAATACGGAGAACACATCTAAAATAAGTATAAAGTATAAATACCTTGTGTAGTACATAGAGTGTATAATAACTTCTAAAATTAACAGAAAATTCATGCTAACTCCAAATAAAGTGAAATAATATTTTTTGTACTCATAAATTTTCACTCTATACCACTGTGATGTAAGATTTGGTCAAAATCACCAGAGAGAATACCTCCAAAATACACATGATGTATAAATAACGTATTCTACCGTATTTAGGCTTTAAACCTTTATAACTTGCTTACACTAAATTATAAAATTAAAATTCTTTTACCAAAATTCATCCTAAGCTATAATGAATATCACTGTAAAGTCAAAATTTATAAAACCACCTTCCAAATCGCATGTATAATTATAGTACACGTATAAATGGCGTAAACACGTATAGAACTTCTAAAATGCATAGGGAATTCATATTAGCTTCAAATAACATGAATCCAATTTTGTTAGTCTCACAATAATTTGCTCTTTAATTTTGTAAACAGAAGGTTAACTAAAGCTAGTATGAAAAGCACCTTCATGATTTATGCAAAAGATAAATATGTTATATAGGAAATAAAATGTACAAGAATTTCTAAAATACCAAGGAATTATCTTAGCCCCAATTAAGATAAACTAAAAGGCAATGAGTTCACACCACCTCACTCTAAAATTTCACAAAGTTAGATCTCATAGGAACCTAGTTCTAATATACATATACTAAAGACACGTAAAAATACTATGTACAAGTCTAAACTTACAAAATTCACATCTTCTAAATAAAAGTGGATAAAATAGCAATTCCTTCACCAAAAATCATACAAAGTCAGTACCAACCCACTGTGTAGGTTTCACACATATTAAAATAACTTAAATTTTGACCTTATATCGTATTCAGACGTATTCACGTATAGAACTTGTAATATTCATAACTCACAAATAAAAAGGGATAAAATGGAAATTCTTTCACATAAATTCATGTTTGGTCAGAACCAACCTACTTCATAAACCTCATGAATATTAGAGCATTTTGGATTTTTACATTATTTTCTATTTATATGATCGTACTATAATTTTCTTTCTAGAGAACGAATTTGAAGTCAGTGAAGGAGTGGATTTGATTATTGCTCTAGGTATTCAAGAGTAAGGCAAGTATTCTCCCCTCCTCCTTTGAACAATTTGAATCCTATGTTTTGGGGAATGAAATGTGTTTATTTGCAAAGTTGCATGCGTATTTGTAACTATCGGTATTTAAATTATGAAAATTGGTAGTTATAACCTATTTGCTACATAATCAACCTTGAAAACTTGTAATGCTTGCTGATTGTAACCTTAGAATTGGTTAGAGCATTTGACTTGAGCTCCTTTGGGATTATATATGCTTATATAGATGCAAATTGCTTAGCCATGCTTAGAGTTATGCTAAAATAGATTGTGATCACTTTATAAATGAGATTTTGGGAATTTTATAACTTTTGAACAGAGGTGAAGCCTCTGGTTATTTGTGAACTAAAATGATGAAAAATATGATTTTAGATTTGGGCGGCAAGTGGTGTGCATATGGAGTAGTTGCACACCGATAGGGAGAGTGTTCGCCTGAGTTGATTAAGGACCGAACTCTATGTCACCCTCTATTGTTTACAGTATAACCACATGTGCTGGTATGGGATGGCCTTAGCCTATTAAGTTGTTTATGCATCTAACCTTGCATTCGAGAGGCGGTTGTAGTATGAACTACTCTTGGCGACGGTTTATAGGAGCTACCCATGTGCGTGTGTTAAAATTTTTACGGGACTGGAATTGTCCCAGTGTGTGTTCTGTAAGTGGGTTGTTTCTCTACTTACAGCATGGGGGTCTAGGCATGTCCAATACAACGGTGAGTACCACGTGGGTTGTTTCTCCACGGCGTGTCGGTGTTTGGCTAACCACCATGACAGCATTAAGGATCTAGACTCAGTGTGGATTCCCGCTTATCGTGATCATGCAAGGTTAGACAAATAGACAATGTAACAGGTTCGTTGTGACCTCTAGACCGCATTCAATGTGTAGAGTGTGGTCGTACTGACGGGTACCGGACAAACTAGAGAATTCACATCATGTGGGTAAAGTTGTACAAACTCTGCAGAGTCAAAACTAATCGGTTAGTTGTGCTCGCGGTCATGAGCGACGTAGGGATGTGTCATGACTATAGTTTTGTGCTTTACAAATGTGTTTATAAAATTGGGATATGGATTGGTGAGTTTTGATTACTTGTTGCCGGGGAGGGTAACAAATGTGATACTTATACTATGTTGATCACCTTCTTTACATATTATACATGTTTTATTGTTCTGTCAAATACCGTTGCAAATGTTTGTGAACAAAAAATTAGCTTTATGCAAAGATGAAACTACAAATAGCGCTCTCCTTGATTTAGAGCTTGCATGTAGTGATATAGGGTTGTCCTTGCTAGTACATTATTTCAGTAATGTACTGACTCTTGCTTGTATTATTGTTATTAATCTTTGCTGTAGGTTGAGTGCTACGGGAACTCATTGCTTCTTCAAGATTGATTCTTTAAGAGCATCTTCAACAGGGACCCTAAACAGGGTCCCTATTCTATTTTTTGAAGTCAGACAAAAAAATTAAAGTCCAACAGGGCCCCAACTCGAGTCCCTACTTTATGGAGGCCCCGAAATCTTCCTCCTCAGCCCCATCTCCCACGGGTACGTAGGGAGCTCCCTACTCTACGGTTGGAAGTTTTTTTATCTCGCGCGAAACAATTTTTACTCACCCGTCCTCGCGCCGCCACCTTCTGCCCTCCATCTGCGCCTCAATCCGAGCCGCCGGCGCCGCCGGATCCACCCCCTCCGCGGCCGTCCCCTTCCGCTGTGGCCACGGTGCGCCGCCGACGCCTCCGACACCGAGTGCCCGGGACCTCGCCGCCTGGGTCGCCGCGCCACGCCGCCGTCCTGCTCCGCCTAGGTCGCCCCCTGCTCCGCCTGGGTCGCCGCCGCCGTCCTGCTCCGCCCGCCTGGGTCGCCCCCTGGGTCGCCGCCGCCGTCCTGCTCCCGTCCTGCTCCGCCCGCCTGGGTCGCCCCCTGGGTCGCCGCCGCCTGGGTCGCCCCCTGGGTCGCCGCCGCCTGGGTCGCCCCCTGGGTCGCCGCCGCCGTCCTGCTCCCGTCCTGCTCCGCCCGCCTGGGTCGCCCCCTGGGTCGCTACCGCCTGCTGGTCGCCCCCTGGGTCGCCGCTTGCCCGTCCTGCTCCCGTCCCTGCTCCGCCCGCCTGGGTCGCCCCCTGGGTCGCCGCCGCCGTCCTGCTCCCGTCCTGCTGCTCCGCCCCCGCCTGGGTCGCCCCCTGGGTCGCCGCCGGTCTCCGTTTTATCTGTTGTCAAGGTACAGTTTGCACTTTGCACTTGTATATTGTACCTTCATTGGATATGCAAGTGCATATATTTGTATGCATACAATCATATTGTACCTTTATTGGATATGCAAGTGCATATACTTGTATGCATACAATCACATCTATATTCTATGTGAAATTTTAGCAAAAGGAAACAGATTTAATTTTCTCCCTTTGAGGTTTGGACGGGCAAATTGACTTTTTAGCCATGCATATTTTGCATTTCAACCAAACATGCTAATTCCTTCAGAAAGTAAGCAAAAGTGAATCTCCTGTGCTTTATAGATACCACAGATTCTTTTAAAAAATTAATTTTTCTATCTTATCATCACTGTTGTATGTAAGTCTTTGCTGGTTATGACATTCTTATACTTTTTGTCCTATTGAGACTTGATTTATGTTTTAATCACTGTTATACACGCTTAGATTGTTGCTACGATACTTTTATGGTATAAATCTATTTTGTTTTAATTTATGTTCTATATGTTTCCTGTCAATTTCAATATGATTCAATGCTTGTCAATTTGAGGTGGATAGATTGCCATGGCTTTTGAAGGTGATCATTGGACACGAATGATGTCTGAGGATACTATGTTGATGATATTTCACTGTCAATGCCACCTGAAACCTTTGGTACCCAACGTAGTACCCAAATTAGTAGTGCAAAGTCATCCAAGAGAGCAGGCACAAATTGCAGCTCAAAAGGTTGCAGGCATCAATGGCGGTCTTGGTGAATGTAGTGATGGCATGGGTGGAGATAGTGGTAACATTTGAGTGTAGTATGGACTATTTATGTTTGTGCTTCTATTTATGTTAGTTGAACCATTTAATTTTTTTGGAACTATTTATGTTTATCGAATCAATTATGTTTGTGGAATATTTTTTGGAATCATTTATGTTTGTGGAATCATTTGTGGACTATTTTTGTTGGTCAAAGCATTTATGTTATTTGATATTGAGAAATGTTATGCAATATTTAATATAAGTATGATTGTAACATTCACAATTTTGTAATTTTTATAGATGGTCTTCTCTGACGATGATGATATCATTGAGCAATGGTAGGAGGAAGAGGAGGAATCTGATGATGATGATCTTATTGTATTAGCTATGCTTTGCGACATGGATGATGAAGACAGGCAGAAGAAGAAGCGTCGTGGATCAGTGCCGGGTCATCAGGTAGTTCGAAGGGACATGTTTGGTGGTAATTTGCGCATTGTGGCTGATTACTTTGCAGATCCTCCTGTGTACGATGAAAAGTTCTTCAGGAGAAGGTTTAGGATGTCCAAACAGCTATTCTTGCGCATAGTGGCTGGGGTGGAGGCTTATGATAACTATTTTAGACAAAGACCAAATGCAGTAGGCCTTCTTGGAGCCACTGCACTGCAGAAGGTGGTTGGATCATTCCGCATGCTCGCATATGATGTTCCAGCTGATTCAATGGATGAAGTTGTAAGGATTGCTGAGAGTACCATGCTAGAAGCTTTTCACCACTTTGTACGGGCTGTGGTTGCAGTATTTAGTGAGCAATACTTGAGGGCACCTACCGTTGATGACACTACAAGATTAATAGCTATGAACACTAAAAGAGGATGGCCTGGCATGCTTGGTTGCATTGATTGTATGCATTGGAGATGGAAGAATTGCCCAACAGCATGGAAAGGACAGTATTCGGGGCATGTGGATGGTCCAACCATGATCCTTGAAGCTGTTGCATCTGAGGATTTGTGGATTTGGCATTCTTTCTTTGGACTACCTGGCTCTCTCAACGATATCAATGTTTTGCATAGGTCGCCACTATTTCAGAGGCTAACTTCAGGGACTTCACCACCTGTGGAGTATATTGTTAATGGTAACAAGTACACTATGGGATACTATCTTGCAGATGAGATCTATCCTTCATGGGCGACTTTTGTTAAGAGTTATAGCAATCCACAAGGCAACAAGAAAATTCATTTTACAAAAGCTCAAGAATCAGTGCGAAAGGATGTAGAGAGAGTATTTGGTGTCCTACAAGCTCGATTTGCTATGGTGAGGGGTCCTGCTAGATTTTGGGACAAGAACACTCTATGGTACATATTAACAGCCGCTGTTATCATGCACAATATGATCATTGAAAATGAGCGAGATGCAGATGACGATGGGGGCTATGACTATGATCAAGATGGAGGCGAGGTGTTGAGAGAGGAGGAGTACCAACGGCGTAATCCACTCGTACTCGACGAGTTCCTTATGATTCATCAGGAGATTGAGGATAAGCAAGTGCATGAGAGACTTCGAGATGATCTTGTGGAGCATTTATGGGCACTTCATGGCGCTAGCTAGTATAATTCGTTGTAGTTTGATCGTAATTTATTAGTATGTGGTGTGATAGACGATTTCTATGTGCCTATATGATTTTTATGTTTGGAAAAAAAATTTGAATTTGAATTTGAATTTAAATTGTCTTATTTGAAATCATGAATTTGAATATGGTTTATTATTATGGTTGATAAATATTTGAGTTCGAATTTTAGTGATGTAATATGAAGAATATACATATAGATTATATTGAAATATGAGAGAAAAAGAAATAGGGACTCAGATTTAAGGGCCCTTGTTGGAGTTGGCTGTCAAAAACAGAGCCCCAGAAAATAGAATGAGTCCCTACTCAGAAAGTAGGGACTTTGTTTTTGGGGCTACTGTTGGAGATGCTCTAAGGGGTCGACCCCTAGTCGATTGCGTGTGGTATGGATAGACAAGCTCCTGCTAAATCATATTATTTGGCTACTTGGCCTATGTAACTTTGATTTTATAGATTTAGTTTATTTACTGATACACCCATTTATTATATACCATTGCTTGAGATGAACGTATGAGACTAGTACTTTTCCTGGGATCTAGTCAAACACAAGTATAGGCTTGATATAATTGAGATATTTGCTTAATAGCTAGTGAGGGTCGAGTCCTCTGTGATATGTAGTCGCTTGGTCACCATCATCGTGTAGTTTGACGGGCATATCTCGGGGAGGACTGGTAGAGGCTATTCTGTCGAACATCTCACTTATTTGGAGTTTGGCGCCATGAGTTTGTAACGTAGTTGTGGTTCGCGACGTCAAGTCTGCTTTGAGGTGTGGTGGTTATAATATTTATTTGGTTTTATTTAAGACCCCACCACTCCAATAGTTAGCGTTGACGTGGTGAGCTGCAAATTGCGGTACAAATCTCGGGGTGTCCTCACAATTCGAATTTGCAAAAATTGGGATTTTGGAATACTTTGGAAATCTTATTTTAGAACTTTGGACATCGTGGAGATATTCGGAATTACGGAATATTCCGGGAATAGGGGAATTGACGTGAATATTTTATGGAGACCGAATGGGGCAAATCTAGGAGTGTCTGCGGTTTGGATTTATCGGATATCGAGAATCTTGGATTGGAAATTCAAAGAGGTTTTAGGGTTTCGAAATTGATTAAATTCGAGAACTCCGGATTTAGGACTTCGGGGAACTTTAAGGTTTCGGGAGCAGCACTAGATATTGATAAAGGAAAGCAAACCTGAGTCCAGGCTGAACAGGGAAGTACAAAAAGGATTGGAGGTGGAACGACCCGAACAGGGGAAAAGAAAAGGATTTTGGATTTTTGTTTAATTAATTACTGGAATGATGTTTGTTACCATAAAATTAATTCTGGAGCTCCAAAAAATTCGAGAAAATTTCAGAGAGTTTATTAAATCATGGGAAATTTACCAGAAACAAAAACCATCATGAAACACAAGGTAAATTTATTATTATAAATACTTAGGGTGCGTTGTTTTGGCCCGATGGAGGGAGATGGGCTGGGATGAGTAGAAGCAAGCCGAGGCCTTGGCCTGGCTAGGCAGAGGCGGCAGGAGGTCAGGGGGAGGATGGGCCGCATGGGCCGGTGCGAGCGAGGACAAGAGAGGGAGCAAGGCCAGGAAGGAAGAGATCTTGGGCCAGATCTGGCCCAAGGGAAAGAGACAGATATTATTTTAGTTTTTCTTTTTAGAAAACTTTGAGAAAGCTTTTTGTGGCTTAATAATTAGTTATGTTACTCTGAAAATTCTAGTAAAAATTGAGGGAGCATTTTGTAGCATGGAGAATTTATGAAAAATACTCTAAGAGCATCTCCAACAATAGCCCCAAAAATAGAGTCCCTACTTTCTGAGTAGGGGCTCATTCTACTTTTTGGGGCTCTATTTTTGACACCCAACTCCAACAAGGACATCTAAATCTAAGCTATTTATTTTTCTATTATATTTCAATATAATCTATATGTATATTCTTCATATTACATCACTAAAATTCAAACTCAAATATTTGTAAATCATAACAATAAACCATATTCAAATTCATGATTTCAAATAAGACAATTTAAATTCAAATTCAAATTTAAATTTTTTCGAAACATAAAAATCATATAGACATATAGAAATTATCTATCGCACCACATAGCAATAAATTACGATCAAACTACAACGAATCATACTAGCTAGCGTCATGAAGTATCCACCAATACTCCACAAGATTATCTATAAAAATTATAAAATAGACAAATCAAGTACATGTTACAGATTTGCAAGGCATGGGCATAAGATTACTGCAAACAAAGAAGATGCTGAAGAAGAAGCAAATACTCCAATTGGTTAACTAAAACAAAGAAGAGGGATTACTAAACCTAGCTAGAAGTTGAAGGCATCGGATGATCAGAGAAGCTTTCCTAGCGGTCGGACTTGGGGGAGAGTTGTTCCATTTTGCTGCATTTCCTGGCTTCCAAGTCCGACACTTTCCCCTTCCCGGCGATTGGCTGTATGGGAAGGAGCGATGCCCGCACGACCGTCGCGCCGCTGCACACCGAGGAGATGCTCGACCTTGCGCACGACATCGAGAAGGTCAAGGGCCGGTTGATCTTCGGCGACGAGATCTAGAAGCTCAAGAAGCGACTTAGGGAAGCGCACCAGCGTGTTGTCAACATCAACCAGCCTATCGTCATCGCCGGCGGTGGTCAACTCTCTGGGTCGTCGTCCATGACGTCGGCGGCCGTGTGTCGGGCCGCGCGTAGCCTGGTAGGCATCGGGGAGCCCGTGGAGGAACTCCTCTCACTGCTGTACGAGGTGGAGCGCGAGCCGGAGCAGATGCGAGTGATCTCCGTCGTGGGGTTCGGTGGATTGGGGAAGACAACCCTCGCGAAGGCGGTCTACGATACCCCTCGAGCAAAGGAGAAATTTCACTACCGTGCGTGGGTAGCCGCCGGTGGCTCGCCGGAGATTAGGGGGATCCTGTGTGATGTACTCCAGCAAGTTCTTCCCAAAGACGCCATGGATGTTGATGGCCAGCATCTTGAAACCTCGCTCAAAGAATACCTTGGACGGGCGAGACGACCTCGTGGGAGAAAAATTGTTTCGCGGGAGAAAAAAAAACTCCCAACCGTAAAGTAGGGAGCTTCCTATGTATCCGTGGGAGATGTGGCTGAGGAGTAAGATTTCGGGGTCTCCATAAAGTAGGGACTCGAGTTGGGGCCCTGTTGGAATTGAGTTTTTTTTGTCTGGCTTTAAAAAATAGAGTAGGGGCTCTGTTTAGGGTCCCTGTTAGAGATGCTCTAAGCCACTTTCGAGTTTTTCTTGGATGTATTTTATTGTTTGAGATTTTCTTTAGGCTTTTAATAAATTCTAGTATTCCATTTAAATGATGATCTTTAATTGGGATGAATTTATCACGAAGTAACAACTTATCACCAACACTTCACAGTCTGGTGTCTCACATCGGATCGTGTTATACAAGTAGTCAAGCCGTTGCCCATTTTGGCTCGTGGTTAGTACAGTAAAAGCTTTATAACAGTAGCTCATGAACTGGTCCTTAATGGTCATGAACACGACCATCAAAACCATGTGCTCACAACCCAATATTAGTCAGATTTAGTTAGAATATTATTTAACTAACCACGATCAACCGTCATGAGCTACCAATAATTATCCTTTAATGAATCATGAGTGAAATATATGTCATCCGACATAAAATGATACTAGTATTTCTAAGCATGGCTAAGCAAAACTAATTATTCTAACCAAATCATTATATAAAATCATGGCTAGTCAAATTATAACCCAAGGTGATAAGGTATAGGGAAACAGTAGCAATAATGGTTATAATCAAAGGATATAGGAATATAATAATAACCCAATAATAATGTGACATTCAAAAAAATGCATGTAATAATGTTAAAACAAATTAGTTTTCACAATTGGGATCAAAATTGTTGTGTGGCTAGCCTTGCTCCCTTCAAATACTCTTCCGAAACTCTTTCCTCAGCCTTGCTATCCTCCTAAACGACGAAAACTACTCCTTACACGCAAAATGAGGAAAAACTCTAATAAAAACTAAATAAATAGTATATAAAAATTAAACTAACATTTAGATCTTGATTTTATATGAATTGTGAGACTTGAATGACCTCATTCCCGGTTCGTATGAATTAGTTATGAGTTTTAGAAGATTTAATCCAATTAAAGCCTACTTAAAAGGATTAAATAGATTTATTGCGTCATTATTAATTATTTCTATATGAAAATAGAATTATGACGTCAACCATGGGAAGAGAGAAGGCCTAGTGACTGACATGCGGAACCCACACGTCATTGAGAGAGAGCTTGGTCCGTGGTAAACCCAGTCCACCGAGAGGGTCTACGGGATTTGGACAGCTTAGATCTAATCAAAGAAGATCTGACAGCCAGGATTAGGTCTAGATTTATGGATGCTGTGATTGAATCTTGGAAACATGGACGCTTAGATCTAATCAACTTAGATCGGGTGCTGGATTGGATCAAGGAATTGGATGGCGGAGACCGATCGATCTAGATCGAACGTCCCGGATTGTTTCCGATCGGATTGCCACTCGGGCAGACACATGGCGTCACACATTGGATGGGAGGTAGAGGTGGTGGCTGACGCGGCTGCTGACACGGACTACCACATGGGATTGACGGCGGCTAGCTCGGGGACCAATGGTCGACGGCGAATGGCAGTGCGGCGGCGGTCGGCAAGGGTACCGGGACGAAGAGGATGAAAAGGCGAAACTTACCAGCACGATTGTGACGGCAGATGGCTATGAAAGCGACCGATGGCAGGCTTTTGATGGCGGAGGTCTTCGGCTTCCTAGCGGTGGTGGCTTTCCGGCGAGCTTTGGTGGCGAGGAGGTCATGGCCGGTGATCCTCGTCCTTCCTGCGATGCCCTCGAAAGAAGCGTTGCGGTCTGGCGATGATGGAAATGGCGGCAAGAGGTGGCTGGAGCCGTCTGCGGCGGCGGAGTGGGATTTGAAGCACGGGGAGGTAGTTGGAGCTCGATGAAGTTTTGAGAGGCAACGGATTAAGATTGAGGACCTTCGGAGCTATCTATTTAAGGGGAGAAGAGGAGGATTCCAGCTCGGATACGGCAGAGCATAGATATGGAAAGGGTTAGGGTTTCCAGAGCTTGACTAGGACGTGGTGATGCCGGTCTCTTGGAAATTTCCCCAAAATTGCTTGAGGGGAAACAGAGAGAAGTTAAAGGGGATCCCATTCTATGTTCAATTTGGACAGAGGGGCAGAGGAGAGGCCGAATCACGCAGGGGAGGTGACGGCATGTCTCAGCCGAACTTTGAGCTGAGGAGGAAGATGACCCTGACAGACAGGGCCGACATGTTGGTGACGGAGGGAGGAGGTGCTCGGGCAGCTGCTGGGTCGGCCTGCGGGGGAGGGAGGAGGTGGGCCGGCGTGCGGGACGAGAATGGGCCGAAGCCGAGAGGAGACGGAGGAAATGGGCCGGAATTGGCCTAGATCTGAGGAAAGTTTTTAATTGATTTTCCTTTTATATAATTGTCGAAATGATGTTTGTTTTATTAAAATTAGCTCTTTAGCTCTAGAGAGTATATTTTGACATAGAGAATTTAAGAAAAATGCTCCAAGCCATAATTTATTAGAGAAATTTTATTTCCCACCTTAACTTTAATTATTAAGGGATTTCTTCTTTGAGTTAATCAGTGAATTGATCTTTTATTTATTAAAAATACTCTTTAGGCTCAGATAATCTCCAGAGGATTGAAGAAAATATTAGAGCCCTCCAAGCATTTAATAAAATTTTATCTAGCTCCTTTTACATGTTTGAAATTTGAAAAGATTTTATTCAAACACTTTCACAGACTTTAATGGATTTTTAGTAAATTGATTTACAAAAACTCATTGTATTGAAAGATGATTTTTAGGGTGTGATATTCATGAATCCCTAAGAATGCTGCGGATAAGGGCCTGAATTCGGACTAACTTCTCCTTTGTTGTTTCTCTAGGGTTTGAACAATTGCATTTCGAAGGAGGCATGGTCGAGGGTTTTAACAAGGAAGCAAGATCTGGTTGACACAAGACACAAGCGCATTGGGTAATATCTATTGTGCCTATTTACGTAGTTCATGAATCCATCACATTACCGTGGATCTTTTTCTTTATTTACATAGTTTAGTACTTGTTTATGGAGTTCACTAAATCAGTCGGCCAATCATGTTTACTCAGTTCTTACAAGCAAAATATAAATCTCAAGAAAATCACACAAATAACGTAATGGTTTCTTAACGTGTAGGAGATGAACTACCGATGCAGTACCTATGTACCTGCAACTAATTTTAAAGACAATTATGCCCTTTTCCACCTCCTAGCAAAATTATCCGTTTACCCTTCCTACCTAAGTATCTACATCAATACTTAAATAACTTTTATATGGTACCTTTTTTAATTGTGGAGTGTTGGATTTTTACCATTTTTGGAATGCAAACACCGTAAAACTTCTCTTTTCCTTGAGTTGACAGGAGGGGTGACAAGAATGTGATGGAAGTGGTAAAAGTCGAAACTTTGTAATGGAGCAATAGCATGAGTAGGGGAGATTGTTGACAGCCAAATTTGGCACGAGTCTAGATTTGGTAAAAATTTGAGTCAAATGCGGAAAGACCAGACCTTTCCCATGAAGACTTGTAACATACCCGAATTTTAATTTTGAAATTTGACGGCAACGTGAATTAGTAAAAAGCATTTGAGAGTAAAATCTTAGGGTTTATCTGCCTGAAGTCAAAACAAAAGGATAAATTAACTAGTGCTAACTCGGGCATGATAAATTAAAAACCTTTTGCTTTCTAAATAAAAACGTCTGAGCGTCTATACGAAGTACCTCTTAGAGGTTTAGTGGAATAAGTTAAATTGAGCTCTAACTAAATTTTTATGCTTAAACACAAACTGAAATGAAAACTCTAAATTTTGAGACCCGTAGGTTTCACCAATGACAATAATTAGGAGATTAACACCATCCGTTGAATTCTATGCACATAGGAAAAATACATGTATATAGTCTTCTGCCAAGACATTGCTAGAACTTGATATCATATTAAGGCACCCAACAAGCCTCATCATAAAACAAGATTTACAACTCAAATAAAATTTGCAAGAACAATCTTTCCGATACTTTGAAACTCCAAACACTAACTCGAGTCTAGGCGTCTCTTCTTGACTCTATGTCGACAAACCACCAAGTGATTAAAATATAAGAATTTGTTCCAAACACTTGACATGGGTCGTGGCCCCTTAATTCCAAAGCGAAACATTTTAACCGCGTAGGTCAAATTAGTAACTCACAATGAAACCCTTTGGCTCCAAATAAAAATAAAGTAACCCTTTTGAAAATCCATTCTCCCTGTAACAAAATAAGAACAAGCTTTATAAGTCCTAAACATGATGAAGGGAGTAATGCATGACTGCCCTTGTGTGCCTTGAATTATTTTGGTGTGTTTTGGCTCTTGAATGCATTTTCATTTATAGGTTCATATGCATTTGAATTGCTAAAGGAAAGTCCTAAAAATAATTGGCTCAACATAAAATCATGGAAAAATTCTCTAAGCTACTGTACAACACTCTTAGACCACCATAATTTTGGTTTGATTTTATCACTTTAAATAATACCTCAGATAAATCGGTCAAACCTGGAATTTATTTAGAAACCCTAATCGGCAAAAGAATACATTTATCAAATGGGCATCAAATTGAACAGAAGTGTATATGAGACATATTTTATTCAAATACTATTTTATTTATCATGAATAAATATAAATTTTCCAGAATTTAATTCAACAGTTTAGGCACTGAATAAATTCAAACAACTTTGAATCAGCCCTCTCTTGTTTTAATTTCTGGGATTAAACCATTTTGAATTTTGAAATGATACTTTGAAAACTGGAAGCTATGTTCTCTTTACATACTACACAAAAATATCCATGCCATGAAACCTTCTAGAGATTGGTCAACTCTAATTCAAAGGAAAGGGAAAAAGAAAATAACTAGAATAAATTGCTTACTTAACACCCTCACCAAACAAAAAACATAATTTTTCTTGCAGTATCCTTTTGCCAAAATGGGTACCAAGATGCATCCTACAACCAGGAATTTTTTCCTAATTTAATTCCCAAGAAAGCCACTTAAAATGATGATTACAAAACCTTAGGGAATAAAACGACTGCAGACAAACAGTGTCACCATGCCTACTTCATCTTTTTTCCACAGTAAAACCATAAGCCTTTTGGCCTTGGAACTTGGCACAGCTGTATACCACATGTTCCTCTACTCCCAGTAATTTTACCCCATTTTAAAACCTTGTGGAGGATGGGAAAACCGGAGTCCCAAAACAGCTCATGCCCACAGTTCCCAGACTTTCTAGACAGCTTCCTTCATTCTTGCACTGACCAGTGGGACCCACAGACCCTTGGCCCACTTGTAAGCCTCACCATCACCTAGGACAATGTGTTTCACCCAAGTTTCTACTCATCCTCCTCTCTTCCACCTAGTATACCACTACATGGACCCATAAATCAGTACCTAGACCTAGCCCGAAGTGTGTGACAAAATATTTCTCTTATGTGGGACCCACCTTGACTACTGCAGAGGTGGACACACCTCAGCTTGCATGGCCAACATGTCTCTTCCTCCTTCCTCTCCCTCTCTCAGCCTACAGACAAACCTAGACAAGCTCCATTTTAGAAGACCTCGACCATTTCACTCCAAACTGCACCAACCATCTCTTCTCCTCTTTCTCTTCATGTTCCCACCGAGAAACCTGAAGAAAACCCCTAGGATTGCTGGAGACAGAACGATCTTCTCTACCGTCGACAGTGTTCGATTGAGCCTGAGCTACCTCTAGTGAGTGCCATCCTTCTCCGACCCTTGGAACATGATCACCACCTTCTAATCATTCCATTTTCGTATTATACGGCCCTAGGTTCGCTGGTCGAAGTCGCCGTGTGTCACACCCTGAGTTTCCCCCTAATAGAGCCACACAAAAGTGTATTAAAGAAAATATCCAAAGAAATTATTTTATTAAGGCAGGAGGAAATAATTGATGGTGAAAACATTAAATGATAATTCATCATGGCTAGGAATATTTTTCTTGTATTCTCCTTTCCAAAATATACTAATAGGATTTTTATTGGAATTTTTAGAGCATTGGAAGCATTTTTAATAAATCAAAGCGCTTTATCGGAATTAAAATCCTATTGGAAATCTATGGGAAAACCCTTTTTCCCTTTTCCTTTTCCTTTTCTCTCCTTTTCTCTTTTCTTTGCCCTCCTGGGCCACTGGCCCACTTAGCCTTCCTTCATCCCGCGTGGACACCGTTTCGGTCCCCCCTCCTCGCGCACGTGCCGGCCCACGACGGCCAAGCTCCCCACCCATCGCTCCTCACCTGCTGACATGTGGGTCCAGGACCCACCCGTCAGCATTGTCTTCAACCTCCGGTCAAAACAGCCGGAGGGGATCATGCACGCCACGGCCGTCTGATCTCCGCCTGTTTCCGCTCTCCTGCACCTCCGCCCTTCATTCAAAATGTGTGGACCACGTCGCTGCTGCAAACCCGCACGTCTCCCACCCCTCACGCCCACGAACCCGAGTGGATTTTGCCCACTCCGCCATGGCCGCCCTTTTTCCTCTTCGACGAAATTCCCCCACCTCAGCCACGATCTCGTCTGCCTAGGCCTATATAAGCTCTCCCCGTCACCTCCTCTCTCTTTTCCCTCATTTTCCCGAGCCTATCGCACCCCCAAAGGCGCTCTACACCGAAATCCTGAAGCGCCGCCGCCCTCTACCGCCAAGTAGAGCTCTTGCCTCCACCGTGTTCGCCACGCCCCGGAGAGCCTTGTCTACCTGCTCATCGCTCTTCTCCGCCGTCAGATATCCCGGACACCGTGCGAGGTGAGCTCCGCCGCCGCCAAAGCCGTTCGGCCGTGGTTTCTCACCTCAATTATTGGTCATTTCCTTCCCTAATCCCTCCTATACTTCCCCCAGGACCCCCTCGTCCCTTTCCGCACCTTCGCTATTGCCTAGCACCGCTAGGATCCCCTCGACACAGTCATCCCGAGACCTCGCCACTGCCACACCTCTCTTCTCGCTGCCGTTCGCTGTGCTCCATCGTCGTCGAACCTCGGTGAGGCTTCCCCTTGGTTTCCCATCTCCCCCGCGACTTGCCGCCGCTCCCCGCACGCCGGATGGTCGCCGGCGGTGACCATCGTGCCGCTCGTCCCACCGCAGCTTGTGGAGGCCATGGGCCTTGGGTACCTCAAGGAAGGCAATTACGACCACTCGGATAGAGGGTGGGCCGGTACCTATAATTGTAGATAGGGTAGGATTTAGCTTCATATTGCCTTGTATAACAAGGAAAGGGATATAGTCGTAGCCGGATACTCTATGTACTGATAAGGAAAGCCCTTGTTCGTATCCGACTGGGTTTCCTACCTTGTAATCCTCATCTCTCCAGTATATAATGAGAGGTAGGGAGCCCCCTGGAGCACATGACAATCTCACCAAAGAATACTGCGAAAGCAATACACCACAACTGGAAGTAGGGTATTACCTCAACCTGAGGGCCTGAACTAGGATAAATCTCGTGTGTCCTTTCGAATCCATTGAGTTTAGGTCTGACGAATAGCCCCATATTCAATATTGCCGATACAAAGCATCGACAGTTGACACGCCAGGTAGGGGATTCATCAAGATCATTGTCATCAAGCCTGATGGATCTAACCACAGGAGTCGACAACGTCTACTTCACCCCTGGGCAAACCATTAGCTTCAGGAGCCTCGACTTCATTACCGACAATCTCGGCGCCCTCACCTTGTCCAACTCGGTTTCAATCCAATCGGCCAGGAACCAAGCCGACTCATCACCGGTTGGCTTGCTCAATGCCACAGCAGTTTTCCACAACCTGCTTTAGCAATACCCAAATCTACGAGCCCTGGGACAACTCTCTTTGTTGATGTTTTGTATCGGCAATAATTATATGGGGGTACTTGTGAGACCTAAACTTGATGGATTGAAAAGGAACACGAAACAATTTATCCTGGTTCAGGCCCTCAAGATGAGGTAATATGCTACTTTCAGCTGTTGTGTATTGTCTTTGAGGTTTCTCTAGTGAGATTGTTTGCCTTCTGTTGTTCTCTCTACCCCAAGGGGCTCCCTACCCCTCCTTATATACTAGAGAGGTGAGGTTACATGATAGGAATCTCAGTCGGACTCCAACCAAGGGATCTCCTTCTAGGAATACAACGTACCTGACTAGGACTACATCCTTTTCCTTATCATACAAGGTAATATGCATCGAGTCCGGTTGTATCCCTAATTATAGGATTAGGCCCATCCTCTATCCGAGTGGCCATAATGCTTCTCATGAGGTACCCAAGGCCCATGGCCTCCACACTCTTTCCTAGCGTTCGACTCGGACTTGGCCTCAAGCCGGACGAGGTCAGATCTAGAGGGGACGAGATCGTCAATCTCCCACTTGGACTCGACCATGCCACAGCCATCTTCAATTCCAATCTGATGCGGCTGACTCAATCCTCTGGAATTCGACTCGAATATGGCCTAGAGCCACTTGGGATCGGGACCAGGGAGGTTGGGGTCATTATCACACCATTAAATTACTCCGAGTCTGACTCCCAGTTGGACAGCAGCTTGGGAAGCTTTTCTTCACCACGCGAGGTCTTCATGGCATCAAAAGGATCAACTCCGGCACAAGATGCACACTGACTACGCGAATAGCAAGAGGAGGCTCGCCGACTACGTGAGCTAAAGGAGGAAGAAGACCTATGTCAATAGGCTGAATGAGATGCTCGCATGCGCGATCTGCGCAAGACCGGCCGAGTAGCACAACAGGAAATCCTCTAGACCAGGGTAGGTGACCACGACGTCTTCCTTACACCCCAACAGAATATTGTGGCTGCTGCTACACTCCTAGATACTCTGCAGCTGGGGCCTAATCACCAAGCAACGCCAACTATTGCCAAGATCAAGGCCATGATAACAGTAGCAGCTTGTCAGCAACGCCAGCAATTTGGAGATACGTTCATCCCTTCCAATAGGACACCTTCAGATGCAGCAACATCATCAACCGCGGTGCGATGCCAAGCAGTGGGCTCTGATCAACGCCACTCGGAGTCCAACTGTGCATCACAAGGTCACCATAATGATGATCAACGGTGGTATCAACACGAAAGGTGCCGGGATAACCATGATGTTCGAGAACGACTATGGCAAGATCTCCGCCACGACATCAACGCTCAACGTCTAGAATGTGAGGAAGATGAATGTCACCGACTAGATGACGAACACGAACGCTTCGGCCTCCATTACAAGCATTTTCACCGCCGCAGTCGGAGCCGGAGCCCCCACTCTGACGACAGTGTTCTAACCTTCTCACGCGAGCTACAACAAGTTGACTGGCCCACAGGCTTCAAGCCGGCTGGCATAGAAAAGTACGATGGCAGGACCAACCCCGAATCCTGGCTGATAGTGTATAACTTGGTGATCCAAGCAGCTGGAGGCGACCATAAAGCCATTGCACGCTATCTCCCCGTTGCCCTATTTGACTCGGCACGGATGTGGTTAATGGGGCTTCCCAGAGGGTCAATTGGCTCCTGGGGGAACTCCGTAAGCGCTTCGTGGCTAATTTTCAAGGGACATACCAAAGACCAGCTTCCGAGTATGATCTATACTAGTGTCATCAGAGAAGAAACGAGTCTCTCTAGGACTTCATCAAACGCTTTTTCAAAAAAGGAACACTATCCCCAAGATCAAGGATGAGGTGGTCATCGCCGCCTTCTGCAAGGGAGTCAGAGACACACCGTTCATCGCCAAGTTCACTCGGAAACCTTCCAACTCCGTCAAAGCTCTCTTCGAGATGGCTAATAAATATGTTGATTCAGCCGATGCAGTGGCTGAGGCACTCGACGACAAGCGCCTACCGAAGGAGTGACGGGAGACAGACAACGCAGCCCTATCGAAGCCTGGGAACCACAAGAGGAAATCTGAGGACCTCATTGCGGCAGTCGATCGCAACTGTCCTTGACCTCCTAGAATCGAAGATTATCAGAACGACAAGTGACACGTTCGGGGGATCAAAAGCTCACATGCAAGGTTGGCATCCCCACTCCCAACTTGTGCAATACCGAGTAGCTAAGTCGTTGTCACACCCAGAAATTCACTAGAATTTCCAAAGCTAATTTGTGCAATAAATCCTCGTCCAGGAATCAGCTGAGGTACACAAATTGACAAATTGATAAATATAACCAAAATGATAAACAATAAATACTTACAGAAGAGGCACTTAGTCCTACACAGAAGAAATCAGCAGCGGAACGACAACTAGCATAGCAGCACCAAGACACAGGCGGCTCAATAGGGGTATAAGCCAAACACCAAACTTTTTCTCCTCACTAAGCTTCACTCTGATGATTGTAATATAGCAAGATTGAGTACCACCCACTGTACTCAACAAGCCACACATGGAAAGGCAAAATAATGCAACAGGATTCTAAAGGAAAGGCATAGTATGGCTTATTTGCATAAACGACATTAAAAACATTTGCCTAAAAAAACACTTTTAAACAGCATAGTTTAATTAAGATCAGCATTGAACCAATCACTAAACAACACTCCAATGTAGTTCAGGTCCAAAACCATAACCCTCCAATCTGGTGCTATCAAATTTCCAATATTTATTATCATTAATGAGAAGTGTGGGACTAATCACAGAAAACATTGCTAAGCTCGCCCATAACCGCGGGCACGGCTATTTGAATAGCTTGGTGTACAACTTTATCCACAAGACACAATCTCAACATCATGTCAGCCATGTGTCGCTATACCGAAAGTACCCAAATATAGATTGTGACAGGACCCTTTGCATAACATGCCCAACAGAATAGCCACTGGCCAAGTCACCAGTTGAGGTGGCCTAACCTCCAGGTTAGAGAAACTCTTGGCTCCCAAACATGGGCTTGTTGGCACTGCCATAGTGCATTTATTGACACTACCACCTATCAACTAAACATACTGCGGTGCCTCCTACTGGGACATGCCACACTACAAGTCTAGCCGTTGCCCATGCTGGCTGTGGTTAGTACGGTAAATGTTTCACAACAAGTAGTCCGTGAACCGGTCCTTAATTGTCATGAGCACCACTAGCAACAAGCACAATCCTAGTGCTCACACCCACCATTTTAGTCAAGTTTTCAGTTGGCATCATTAATTAACCAACCGTGGACGACCAAACTGTTGGTGAAACAGTAACCATTAACCATTAATTATTGATATGTGAATCATTAGTTTCCCACATAAAATGACGCTATAGTTTCTAGGCATGGCTAAGAAAAATCCTAAATAATCTAGCTAGATAATTAATTAAACATCTAGCTAGTCAGTATTATCAACCAGGGTATCAAGGTACATATATCAATGACAAAATGGCTATAGTTAAGGAATATAGGATAATAAACATGTAGATCAAGATTTTAGATGAATTTAGGAAGAAGAACAGGTTGAATAGGAGTTCGGATGTAAAAGATACGGCTTCCGGAAGGATGAATTCAGAGAAAATCCAAAAAGAAATTGGAAAAGGAATATTCCCTAGAATATTCCCTCAGAAATTGATTAAATGAATTATTCTGAAAATTGGAAAAGGAGGTAGGGCCCACTGTCAGAGGCTTGGTTCACACGGACTCGGTCCATGGACTCAGGGATGAATTCGGTGGACCAAGTGACCTAGACTAACCATGTGGCCAGAGAGGATGATTGGCAGCTGATTTGTCATAAGTTGTGATCGAGGATGGTGGCCTAGGGCGTTGACGTGTCGGCACCAGTTTGAGACTTAAGAAAATCTGACGGTCTAGGTTAACCGTAGTATGCATCGGATGGCTCCGATTATCTTTGGTGCTTCTATGAAGATCGAACGTAGGGATTTCTTTGAAGATTCATCGGCAGGGCCGGGATTGGCTTGGATGTCCAAACACCGGGGTCCACACATCATTGCAGAAGGACCCTGCCAGTGGGACCCGCTGGATAGTGCACAGAGGCTCGTAGCGAACGCACATCCGCCCCAGTGAGCGTGATGTGGCGAGGCCTGTTAAGGAGAGGATGCGATGACGGCGCAATAGGCCGGCCGTGCGCGTCTGCAATGGGGGAGCACCGACTGTTGAGATGGCGATACGACGTTGCTGGTGTGGCGTAGCGGCTTACGGCCATACGGTGTAGATGCTAGGGGCGTACGGGGTCCAGCGG
>RYFJ01001565.1:0-102500 GCA_003991445.1 Oryza meyeriana var. granulata
TCCACTTGACATGGCTTTTCAGACTGACCACTGGTCCAACGCGATGCAGCAGGTTACAGTTCTTCTCCACTTTGGTAGTCGGCGGTCCAACGGCTGGGCCGCTAACTCGGGGGACAAAGAAGCAACAGGTCTCAACAAGGCAGTCGGCCACTTTATAGGTTTACTCGGCAACAAGGAGGTCCGAGTAAGACAAGAAAAGGGCAGGATACAAGGACTGAGTAGCAGTCTACTCGGCTCAAGGAAGAAGGCAGTCGGCTGGCCGGGAAAGAGGGGAAAACGGAGGCGCAGCTGACAGGATAGGAAGGGTTAAGATCCTGAAAACAGGCTCAGAGCAGAAAAAGGAAAACGGGTCGTTACACCTTGATCTCATCGAAATGTTGCCAAGCGGAGGAAGTTCTTGATCTCTTTGAGCCCGATTGCCGTTGATAGGCTCCCGCTCGCAGTTCCAGATCCTTGGTGAAGCCGCATGTAATTTCCTCCGTATGTTCTTGCGGAGATGGTAGGAGCCGACCCGGAGTTGTCTCCTTGCGAGCATCGACAGATAGCTCGGGTCGAAGTCGCCTCAGTTGGAAGTCGGGTAGTTCGCGATCCATCCGTAATAAAATAGAGAGAAATAGTATAAAAAAATAGTACGAACAAAGAAGAAAATTTCGGATGTTTTTACCTTGCAGGAGCACGGGAGCATCGTAGCTGCTTAAGCATTACCTATGAGTCAATGTGGGAAATTTTTGAATTTTAGACAAAATTTTGTCTAAATCAAAAATTTTTGACAGCAAGAGAAGAGCAAAAAGAGAGGAGAATAGAGCACAAGAGGAGAGATTGGGAGGTTTGCATGAGCAAAAATGTGGCTGGGGTTCCTCTATTTATAGGAAAAAATTTCACAATTTTTCAGATTTTTTTGATATTTTTTCGCGATTTTTTTTTTGTCCTGCAATGGCTAGATTCAGAAATCTAGCCTTATTATCGAACCGTTGGGACACGTGTCAATTTTTACTGGGCACGCGGCTGAAATGTACTGTAAAACGGTCATCAGCGTCGCAACGGCAGAGTTAGTGACGGGCACAACGGTGGCCTGCAACTCCGCTTTCTTCCCGCACGCCACCTGGCCTCGACCTCCTCCCCGGCTCCTCTCCTCGGCTTTTTCTCCTCCTCCCTCACTTCCCGTCCCCGCCCATCGGGCTCCTCCCGGCCTCCTCGGCTCCTCCGCCTCCTCCCGCCGCCTCGGATCCTCCCGCGCCTCCTGGCTCCTCCGTCTCCTCCTCCTCCGGCCTCGGGGCTCCCTCCCGTCGCCTCGGCTCGCCCGCTGCCTCCTCCCGGCTTCCTCGGCTGCGCCGAACTCGCCGCCTCCTCCCGCTCAGTCCTCCTGGCTCCGGGCCTACCTCTCGCTCCCGCCGACGCCCTGCCTCCTCCGCGCTCGCGTCCTCCTGCGGGTGCGCGCCTCCTCCCGGCTGCGCCTCGGCCTCCGCGCGGCGCCCTCCGCCGCCTCCTCAGCGCGCCGGGCGCCTCCCCCGGCCTCGGCCCGACGCCTACCTCGGCCTCCGCCGGCGCCGCAGACGCCGCCACAGGCGGCACGGGCCTCACGCCCGCGCCCTGCGGGCGGGCCGGCGGGCCGTGCCGGCCCGTGCCCCGTTGCCCGTCCCGTGGCCCGGTGCCCGCGCCCGGCTGCCCGTGCCGTGCCGTGTCGGCCCGCTACAAGTCCACGGGCCGTGCCGTGCCGGCCCGCCGGCCTAGGCACGCAGCGGCTATCGGCCGGCCAGCACGGCCCACGGCCAACCGTGCCCGGGCCGGCCGGGCACGTTACTGTAGCACCGTGCCCGGGCTGGCGAAGGGCCACGGCCCATTTGGACATCTATACCCTCTAGGCGCATGCGCTCCTCATCCGGCTCAATGGCTCTTCATTGCTGTCGGTTGATTTAAAAAACCGATATACTTATCAGCACCAGAATTTTTATTAGACTATCTCCAACAACGGCACCCAAACCTAAATATGTGTCGTTCACAGTAGTTTAGGTGACAAAAAACACGGTCCAACGGAGTTAGGCAAACGCACAGAACCATTTTGCGTCCGTGTGGGAGTGGCGAACCCAAATCTGCGCGTCGCTCTCTCTCCTCGACCCATATCTCTGCCGCGCACCGCGACAACCGTTCCTTCGGGGAGGGAAAGAAGAGGAAGCGCACCGGCGAGTGCCTGTCTCGGCAGAGATCTGCACGCGAGCTAGGCTTCGCAGGTATGGATCCCTCCGCCCGCCACCGCGTCCTCCAGCAGGCTCGCCACTCGCCGCCACCGCGCGGTCGCCTAGCCGCCGCGGAGCCCTGGCCAGCCCGCCCGCGACGGCGCGTCCTGCTCCCGCGGCGCACCGCTGCCGCTCGCCCGCTCCACGCTTCGGCTCCGCCGGCCGGCCACCCTAGGCGCCCCGGCTCCCTGAGTATCCTCTTCCTGAAAGACCCATTGCAGAAGGGAAAATTGGGCGCCCCGGCGCCCCTGCTTCACCGGACACCCAGGGACGCCCTGGCGCCTCCAGGGACCGGCGCCCCTACTCCTCGGGGGCCGGCGCCCCTGCTCCGGCGCTGACCCAGGCGTGGTCGAGTTCCCGGGCGCCGAGGGCCCGGGCCCGGCCTGGCACGAACGCGGGCGCTGGGCGTGGTCCCGGGCGCCGACGCGGGCACGGGCGAGTCCGGGCGCGGGCGCACCTTCGGTGCGGGGGCTCACATTGGCGACGGGCAACGGCACAGGGAGCGGGCGGCGGAACACGCGGACGGCGCGACGGTGGGCAGGGCCGGCCCGGCGCACGTCGGCAGCGGCGCAGGGCGCCTGCGCACGGAGCGGGGGGCGGCGACGGGTTCTCTTTGCAGAAAGGGTTTTTTTCTTTTGGTGCGTCTTATTGTTGGAAGAAGACCAAAAATGGGTATTGAACTCTTTTACCTGTAGCGCTACTCAAAACGTGAAATATGTAGGTGCTTGTAATTTGGGGTGCCGTTGTTGGAGATAGTCTTACGAAGTAGATTCTTGGTCATACCAGACGCGGCGAGAAACCTCCTATCTATATTAATTATTTGGGTTTTCTTCATCTCGTATTACTGATAACATATACCTCCTATCCCAGGTCCCGGTCTCAATGTGGCGGCAAGCGCGGCGCGGAGCAGGATCCGGGGCCGGACGGGGGCCGCGTCACGGGCGCGCGGTAGCCGAGGCGCTGGAGGGCGCGGGCGCAGGCCACGGCCTTCGGTGCGGCGCCAACAATTGTTAGGGAAAATAAACCTGACCGAGATATGTTGCTGGTCGAGTGCGTGTGTATATTCATGCGGTGTCGAGCATGTGTCGTGGGAGAATGCGTGCGTTCGCGGTTAGTGAATCCGAGTCGATTCAGTTTATGGATCGGTGCGTGTGTGTGGCTGTGTGTGGGCTGTTAGTTAAGCCTTGCACTATAAGTTGAGTTAGGATCTCACGTCGGGTCAGGGCGCGACCCGCGCGTGAGTGAATGGCTCGCGTACGTGTCTGTACGAAGTTCGTGGGTGACATCACGGACGTAGGATGGACGCGTCGTGGGCGCGACGTGCGGACGCTGTGCACTTATAAATTCGCTATAAAAGAAGAAGAAGAAAGAAAAATGACTCTGTGCGGTATTTGCGCAGCTAACAAGATCTCTCTGTGTTCCAAGTGTTCACGTGTGCTCTGATTCTTCGTCCTTCGGCCGCGAAGGAGCTTCCGGTGGTATCTAAATGTTTGCTCCGGCCGGTGGTTCGGCTGACTAACGGGCAAGGGCCCCGAGCGCGACGCAGGCGGTAGGCGAAAGGCCCGGCGCCGGGCAGCGCTGGAGCGGTCGCGAGGGACAGGTCCCGGGCGAGCTAACAGACGCGGGCTCGAGTTCCCGGGGCGAGGGCCCGGGCACGGACGCGTCCCCGGGCAAGGGTCCCGGGCACGACGCGGTTCCCGGGGCGATGGGCACGGTCACGGACCCCGGGCGAGTTCCCGGCGAAGGGCCCGGACAAAACGGTCCCGCCGGCGCCATCACAATTGGTATCAGAGCCTTGTGCCTTCCGTATGTCGGGAAGGATGCCGAGGCAACGGAGGACAGCCGCGTGGTGAAGAAGATCCTGCGCATGGTTCCCGAGATAGAAAGAAGTAGTTCGCCAAGGTGGCGATCGAGATGAGCTTATGGACTCCTCAACACCCCATGTCCGTGGAGGAGCTCGGTTCAGCGGACGGCTCCCACTGCCGCGTGGCGGAGAAGGCTCGCGAACGCGGTCGATGAGAGACCGGCCGTCGCCCGTGCTGGGGCGTCTGCTGCTCACTGAGGAGGCAGTGGGAAGCGCGCCGGCGCCAACGGCAGGAGCACAGCGGCCGAGGTCAGCGAGGAAGACGCGGTCGAGCGGGCGGGCAAAATAGCACGGCGCGGAGGCGGCGGGCGACCCCTCCCAAGGGCAGCTGGCAGGCCACTGCACGCGAGACGACGGACGACGCCCCGGCCTTCCTTAGTAGCAACGGGCCTCCACTCGGATGGGTGTGTTGACAGGCGTTCTGGGAGCCGCCACCCCGAGGACGGTGCTTCAACTGCGGCGCGAGCGAGGACACCTGGGCGCGGGCGCAGGCCCGACGGCCTTCGGAGTGCGCGCGCCAACACTCCTCGGCCTCCTCCTCCTCAGTGAGAGAAGAGGGAGAAGGAACCCTACCCACATTGTCCGGTTCCTTGTTCGGAGTTCGATTCGACTGGTCGCCATCTTTCTTTCGCTTCTTCTGATTAAACTAGGTATATGCTTTCATTTCTCTCTCGCCCCCTCCTAATCGCCAAACCTGTGTTGGGACGGAGGGTTTTTGGTTCGCATTCTCGCGATGATCTACCACCGCAAAGGGGAAAAGAAATCATCTTTTTATCTCTTGCGCGTCCGTGTGCTAACCTATTGATTACTGCATGTATGAAACCTCACCTGCAGATGCAAAATGCAGGGTCTGTTGATTACCGCAGACAAGCAAAGATGGAGCAAGATTATGGGAGTCTTCCAACTCGGAGAGGTGCGAAAAAGGCGCTGGACGCCATGAAGCAGCTGGGTTTCTCCAAGAAGCAGACCACCCCCGTCCTTAGGAACCTCCTCAAGCTATTCAACTACAACTGGGAGCCCATCGAGGACGAGTGCTACCGCGCGCCTCGTCGGAAGCCGTAAACCTCCCGATGCTGCTGCCGCCGACGACTGCGCCGCTATCCCATCGCGTCACTCTGCTCCTGCTTCTGCTTCTCCCACCCGCTGTGCTGATGATGACTCCGAGGTCCCCCTGGTCAAGAGGCCCAGGATAGGCTCAAGTCCTTCGGGCCAAACTCCTAGTGCATCCACACTATCTGGCACCTTCAGCTATTGTCAACTGCAACAAGGGCAAAAGTCCATTGCTTGAAAACCCCCAGCGCGCTCTCGTCTTCAAACACCCAAAGCCTGGAACCAGTCAAATCGATGGTCCTGTTGCCAACCAGCTCATCATGCTACCTCTTCAGGAGTTTCCAGTTCGTCAAATATTTTGCAAGGCTAGGTGTGATATTTTGCAAGGCAGTTGCTCAGAATATTGCCCTTATATATGTTGTGTGTTTCGTCCTAGATGAACATACCGTCCTCATAGATGTTTTCATTGTGTTGTGTGCACTGGAAATCAAACAAAAAAAGTGGCAACTATCAATTTGTCTAGTACCTGTTCCTGATTTCCTCATTAAAGTGTACGTGTTAATGGTCCCACTTTGCCATCAGTTTTGCTTACCGATCTGCTTGTTCAGTTGTTTTGATTCGATTTATTGTTTCCTTCAGGTGCTGATGCTGGGGGCAGTGTAGCTAACCAAGTTCAAAATCATGACAGCAGCATCCATGCACTCAGACGTTGCAAGAATGCGTTAGGATCTTCTGTTCAAGATACTCAGGAGGCACCTTTTGTAGAACTGTAGCTTCATCCGCTATGGGTGAGGTGAAGATGTCACTGAAATGCCATTTCGACCCTTTGAAGTTCTCCATTAATTTAGACATGGTTTTCAAAATGGTTGAGGAGAAATGTATCCATTCATACAAGATCCTACCTCCTGACTTTTCTGTTAGCAAGCTGATGAATGAGGTATGCCAATATGCTGCGGAATTGGGTTCTGCGAATTCTGAAATTCACAGTGATGGTGGCAACTTGCAGAAGGAGGCTGTGGACACCGACATCCCTTTTGTAGAGCCAATTTCTTGTTGTTTGATGGGTATGTCTGATGCTTTAGATGGGGCAATGCTGCTGGAGGATTGTCGCACGCTCAGCAACTATTGTTGCAGAATTCAATTGTTGCGCATTGCCAGCCCGAGATGGCATCTTTGTAAACAAAGGCCAACTCATGATGTTTCTGGACATATCTAAGGAGAAGAACGGGCAAGGGATATCAAACGATAGTAAATGAGTTTGGGCAGTGAGAGTTGTCCTCCATTCTTCAATTACATACAAAAACCTTGTGTCTTCCAAAATGCTGTGTGTCAGCATCTCGATAGCAAGGATTGCGACGAGGACTGTTGCTGCTGATTTTTCAGGCAACTGCTTATCATCACCACTTCCATGACGCCTGTGCGCAAGAGCAACTGGAGGTGGCATTTGCATAGCACACCAGAGAGGGTCTAATTCGGGCAACATTCCTTGATGTTGCATATCTATTAATCACTTGCCAGAAACCATAAGACTACTGCAAAACAGCTTGCCCGTTTGAAAGAGCCAAAAATGACAGCTCACCAGATCAATGTAAAGGTCATCTTGTCAGAAAGTTCATTAAAGAATGCTGGAGTAAATGTGGCTGTAACATGCAGTGCGGAAACCGTGTGGTTCAGCGGGGGATAACATGCAATTTGCAGGTACTATTTTGAAAAAATTACAGATTAGTGATGATGTTGTTTTAAAATGTTCCTCTTTTTGATGATTGTCATCAATAGTTTCTTAATGTGCAATGTTTGTTGATCGTCCTTTTGTTTGAGGACCGACCATTCCCTCAGCATGTCTTCTATTCTGAGCTTTACACTGTTTCTAGCTCCATTCTTTCTAAACACAACCACGTTGAAGCTTCATTTGTTTGCCCCTTCAATTGAGTGTCAGACATCTAGCATGGAAATGAGCTTGTTGCTTGTCACTTTATGCATGCTTCAGGTGTTTCTCACAAGCGAAGGAAAGGGCTGGGGGCTACGCACACTGGATGAGCTGCCAAAAGGTTCTTTTATCTGTGAATATGTTGGAGAGATACTAACAAGTATGGAGCTATATTAAAGGACACTTGAAAATGCACGAAATGCTAAGCATATGCATCAAGTGCTCCTAGATGCTGACTGGGGTTCTGAATGGGTGTTGAGGGATGAAGAGGCTCTATGCATTGATGCAACGTTTTATGGGAATGTTGGGCGATTTGTGAACCATAGGTATGCAGTATGCTAGGGTATATTCCAACCTGTTCGTTTTAAATTCTTTGGTGGCCTTATGATAATAATGCAGGACCTGTATTATCCACTCATTTGCTTCTGATAATAATGCTCTCTCGTTTAGATGCTATGATGCAAATTTAATTCTGATCCCTGTTGAAGTTGAGACACCTGACCACTGTTATTACCATGTAAGTGATTTCAACTGTCCATAAGTGTGTCAGAGGAGCATAAGTAGTTAAGCACTGCATGTTAATGGTTTTGTTAATGTTCTTTCCCCCTTTTAATGCAGCTTGCTTTTTTCACGGCCAAGAAAGTGGAGGCGTTTGAGGAGCTAACATGGGTAAGTGTGTGTGTAATTTTCTGAATGCTGATGCATAACAATTTAACAATCAGCACCCACCATTTGAAAATATCCCTTATGGATTCATGTATAACATTTACATGTATATGTCTAACTGGCTAAAGTTTTCAACTTTTGATTGCTGTACATCGAAGTACTCCATGCTATACAGGTATTTTTGTAAGGTGCATTCCAAAATTCATTTTTTGTAAGCATGCATATGTTTAGTGGCACATAATTGGCACTGCAGGCTCAATACTTAGAATAACTTTCACATGACCATGGTTTTAAGTTATCAACAACAAGAACTAACAGCCAAAGGTCAGCCCTGGAGACCGTTTGATTCAAATCACACCTTGTAAAAAATTGGAAGGCGGAGTATGTTGATTTCTTAGTCTGTAATTTGAGATGGCTATTGAATTATCAGGTTTAGCAAATAAGCTCTGCCTGATATCTCTGGCCAAATTTCACGGTTGATGTTTCAAGAGCCTAATCGCACCTGGGATTCGTTAGAGCAAGTTTGAATTTACTTCCATTATTACTGAAATGTCTGGTTGCCTCATTGGACATATTGTCTTTGGGACTATCTCACATGTTTCATCATCTTACTCTCACCCTGGGACATTTCCGTGCTACGGCTTGTGTTTTTGTTGTGAATGACTGACTGTTGGATGGAATTCTGATTTCAGGGTTATGGCATTGATTTTGAAGGTTTGGATTGCCCCAACAAAGCATTTCAAGGCATGTGCGGAAGCAGATACTGCCGTGATCTAAATAATTCAAGTATGATGCCCTTTTAACCTTTTTACTGCTGGATTATATTTTGTTTTCAGAACTTATTGGCCATGGGACTCTTAATTTCGACAAGCATTTGAAATCATGCCGTGTGAACCATACCTTTTTGGCAGGGAGAAGGGGTAGAGCAGGTGCAGGGCGAAGGTAGGGACTAAGGAGGGACTTGTACCGGATGATGTGGACTTCTGCTTGGTACTAAGTAGAAGTTGCTTTCAGTCAAACTGATTGAATCAGGTTTAGCGTTCGTTTTGTGTAGAGAGCTAGCAAGTGGTGCTGTTAGTCCAGAAAATGGATGGCTGGGGTCTATTTGACAGATTGTTATATGTTAACGCGTGGCAGGACCTGCTTCTGCTGCAGCTTAAAATCACGGTAGGTGTTCAGTACCTTGCTTCCAGTTGTTGGTTCGGAATTGTAGATCGATCCTTAAATTCGGCTAGGTGCACCCTGCGTTGATGCACAGGCAAAACAATGGCATTAGTTTCATGGAATGAGAGAGAGAGAGATAGGGAGAGAGAGAGAGAAGGGCAGCGTGGCATGGAAAGGGAGAGGGTGACATGGCAGCAGGGTATAGGTCGTGTATTTGTGCCCAGAAACTCCTCATCTCTTGACAGGAGGACATGTGGCTGACTGGCCTCCTCAACCAAATTCTGCGCTCTCGACTCACTCCACCGGATTGCTTGCTTCTTAGGACTCCGGCTACTTTCATCATCTTCTTCTCCATAGCAGCAGCGGCGGCGGTTCAGCTCGATCACCGCTATCCTATGGCTGCTGCTGCCGCCTCGTCCGTGTCCCTGTCCGGGCCGAGGGCTCTCCCGACGTGGTCCAGCTCCGTGTCCGGCGACTCGCACTCTGCGGCGCTGGGCGCGTGGGTGGCCCGGCCCCGGTCGGCTCGGCCACCGCGGGCGCCGGCGAGGATGGGCAACGTGAACGAGGGCAAGGGGATCTTCGCGCCGCTGGTGGTGGTGGTGCGCAACATCATTGGCCGCAAGCGCTTCAACCAGCTTAGGGGAAAGGCCATCGCGCTGCACTCGCAGGTGGGAGTATATATAATTTTGCCATGACATATTATTAATTGCCATGAATCAATCAGATTCGATCGTTGGGGTGCAGGTCATCACCGAGTTCTGCAAGACCATTGGCGCTGACGCCAAGCAGAGGCAGGGCTTGATCCGCCTGGCCAAGAAGAACGGCGAGAAGCTCGGCTTCCTTGCCTGATCGATACCCCATCATGGATGCCTTCCTTCCGTCCTAGCTCATTTGATTGATCGATCGCCTATCCAAATTTCCCTAGCTAGCTAGCGTATAAATGTGTTGTTGTACGTATACCTCCTCCTCTTCTGACCTTGCAATCCATCCATGGTGTGCATTCAGTGCGGAACGGATTAATACGCGCATGCATGAATAATACAATGCGTGTATGATGTGTATGCACTAGCTGCTACGCTGGCTAGCATGTATGTATATGTACTATGAGACCGTAGCCAAGCAACAGTACTACATTTCTGGCCGTCCAGCGCCGACTGGATCTCCCAATCAATCTTGGAATATCATCTTTAATTAACTGTCTATTTACGATCGAGCAGTAGGATCACTGTTACTTTCTGAATGCACATATATGGTAATATAGGAGTATGTGCCTAATCAATTGCTGTGTGCTGTCCGGTCACTGCCATCTTGGCCTGCTGATGCCTATGCCCATGGCCTTCTTTCTTCTGCTCCTGCCTTTCTCCGCGGGAGCAGCACGAGTAGTGGCGGTGGTGCTTGCCAGCTGCCGCCTGCCTGCCCCAACCACCATTTGAGCAGAGGTAGGGGAAGGGGTTGATCTGCCACTGCTACTGCTACCGTCATCCTGCAATGACTCCGGCGAGCAATTGCTGTCCTCCTCCTCCTCCTCGGCCTGTAAACTTGTTGCTTCGATGACTTGTGCAGTAGCTCCGGCCTCATTCTCTGAATCAAGAAAGGCTTCATCCTCGAGGCTGACGAACTCATCGCTGGATTTGCCGTCGCTGCAGGCTCTGCGTTGATGCTTGGAACCATCCGGCTGCATCTCATCAGCTGCAGCTTCGTCCTCCTGCAGTGACAGTGAGTCAGTACTGCTGCTGTTTTCCTGAGCCTGAAACCCCATCAGCACTTGCACTGCATGCCTTGCAGCATCGGCAGCCCACCCCTCCTTGAGCTGCTGCTGCTCCAAAGAATAAAATGGCAGCCTTTCTTGTGCTTTCCTGAGCAAGCCAAGTGCAGTATTCCTGAAATCGTCAGAGGAGAAGCCCCCAAACTGTGCAACTTGTAGTAGAAAATGGATGTCTAGCTGGATCTGCATACATATATGGAGTAAGTAGTTGGTCAGATTAGAGTATCTGGTCAGCAATTAACACCTGCACATGCATCAATCTGGTTAGATAATAATTAATTAACCTGCTGAAGGAGTGTGTCCTGTGGGACATGGGAGGCTTCATGGATCCAAGAGTCTAGGTTGTCAGCGAGGCATAGTATGACAGCCTCCATCAACTCCTGCAACAGTTCCTTCATTGTGCCATCCTCGCCGGTTAAGATGGCACCGTATAGGCTTTTCAGCTGCCTCACCCGTAGGAACAACGCCTGATCGATCGAGCACAAACGAATGAATGATCGACGATGAGTAGGTAAATGTAATGGTAAGCTAGCAGTTTAACCTGAAAAGCAGATGAAGGCATGGTGTGGATCTTGGGTTGGGTACTGCTGCTGTGTATGCGTAGGCTTGAGCTTGACATGATGGTGTCGCGTATGAAGTGGTGGCAGAAGCAGGTCCATACTTGGCCGGCGGCTTCTTTGATGGACAGGATGATGCCGTCGAGCTCCCTCTTACTTTGCGAAGTAGCCTCTTGAGACGCAGCTGATCTTGTGAAGATGCCGCGCGCGATGAGCGGGAACAGGGACAGCAGCGTCGTGCAGTTGATTAGCACGGAGACCATGATCATGTCGTCATCATCATCGGGTGCTCCTGCTGCAGGGGGAGGGAATGGGATGGTCGTCGTCATCCCGAGAAGCTGCAGCAGCATGTACTCTCGCAAGAGCTCCGCGAGAAGCTGCAGCAGCGCGGAGGTGGTCGTCATCCCGAGATCCAGCAGCGGCGAGACGTCCTCCACCACCTCCTGCATCAGGGTAGCCAGCTTCCTCCCGCTGGTCGTAAGCAGGCACCAGCTCAGGTCCTCCTCCAGCTCCAGGACCTGAGACCTCAGCACCCCCGAGACGAGGAAACGGCCGAGCACCATGGACGCGCCGCCCGGCAGCAGGCGGACGACCTCCCTGAGGTGGGCGGCGTACATGGCCAGCGCCTCCTCCATGCAGCGCACCAGCACCTCCCTCAGATATTCCGGATCCAGCAGCAGAGGGCCGTAAGAGAGGGCGCATCTTGCAGCTTCCAGCGCCATGGCCAGCTTGCTCGACCACCCATCGCCATGATCAGCTGCGGCCATGCTGACGAACTCGCGGATCGCCACGCCCAGTCCCTCCATCTCCTCCCTCGCCCACCGGCCAAGCTCCAGCGACGCCTGCAGCTGCAGCAGGGCCACGCTTCTCGACGCCTCCACGACGGTGGAGAGCACCGTGCGCACCATGTACATCAGGTACCTCCCATCATTAATCCCAGATTTTGTCCGCTGCCTGAGCTCGTCGACGCCGACGCGGCGGCGGAGGACGGTTTTCCGGTAGAACCCCAAGAGAAGGCTGTTCGCTCGCCGCTCCTGGCCGAGCCTGCAGAGCCCAGCGATCGCCCGGAGGAGCTCCGGCCGCGGTGTCCTCGGGTGCTCCGCGACGGAAGCGAGGCGGTCGGCGACCCTGGCCTTGCTTGCCGACAGCATGGCGGACATGCGGGACGACGAGACCACGCCGCCGCTCTCCTCCTGCATCCGTTGGAGCGCCTGGCCTTCCTGCGCCTGCTCCACGAGCTCCACGGCCTGCTCCATCCGGTGCTCCGACAGGAGACCGTCCAGCACCAGCAGTGATGATATTGCGCCGGCATTATTGAGCTCCACCATGTCTCCTCCGCCATAGTCGGAGTTGGAGTCTCCCAACTGATCTGGATGTAGCGCCACCGCGGACGAGTAGTACAAGCTGTTCCTCACATCCTCGATGAGCCTCCTCTGCGCCATGGCATGCTGCTTCAGATGACTCATCACATCTTTCTCCAAATCACCACCAGCTTCTTCCAACATTCTGAAGTTAATTAACCAAAAGCTCACCATCTACACATGTATTCGTATACAGATGAATATACATACATACATACGTTCCTACCTAACAAATGACAGGTAGCTTAGATACACATTCCTGCGGAAGTCTTCCTCTGAGGCCTTGTTTATTTCCAGGAGCTCGGAGCACAAGTGTTGTATGCCCTGGATCGAAACATCAATTGTGTCTCTTCTTTCAAAAACGAAACAATATTGATGATTCTCAAGGACCCAAGGAGGGCGGACTGAAAATTTTCAGCCAGGCTAGTAGAAATTGGTTCCCACAATGTTCAGTTCAAACAAACTTCACTTTTTAAACAAAACTCCATGAGCTTTAACAAGCTTCTATAAATTAATTTTGGAAGCTTGCAAATAAATTTGAACAAAACCTGATCATGAGCTAGTCTTAAAAGAAAAATCACGAGCCTGTGTCATCTGCCATGGCTTCATGGTTTCACCACAGTAGGCAAGAATGAAAATTGCTCTTATACCATGATGAAGATGATTGGTACATTCACACATTTGCCATGTACTCTTCCGTTCACAAATATTTAACATTTAGAACAAAACTTTTAAAACTTTAACCATTTTTTTTGTTTTTAAGCTAAATATTTAAGAATTTTTTTATGGCCAACGTTTTAAAAGTTTGACCAAATCTTATCGTAAACATTAAATATTTATGGCCCAAGTAGTTCATTAACTTTGCTAAAGTATCATATTCTTTGTTGCATATTCATTATTTTTGCCACACTAAAAAAGTTTACCCTACCAAAACGCTCGACCTTCTCCCACCGGAGCCCTAATCCCAGCCACCTTGATGCGTGCTGCCAATCTTCCATATATTCTTCCCTCTGCTATGGCATCCTCCCTAGCTTTATTGCCATCGCATGCCTGTGCCCTGACCTTTGGCAGCCAACATACCACAGTTGGGCCCCCGTTCGGATGTGCTTGTGCACATCATAAAACGAGAAACATTATTAATATATGATTAATTAAGTATTAATTATTAGAAATTTGAAAAATAGATCTATTTGATTTTTAGAGATATTTTTATATAAAATTTTTTGCAAAAAAATACTGTTTAGCAGTTCAGAAAACATGCTTACAAGAAAACTAAGAGAATAAGTCCAAGCCAAAAGCACTTCCCGAACGGGACCTTATGAGAGCTTGAGCTCTCTGGCTCTGCACCAGAGCAAGCGACCTCCCTTATAGGTGAAGGGCAAGCACGCACCTTGCTTCTCGTCTTGCCTAACCTAACCTAAGTGGGTTAGACTTATTCTGTTCATGTCGGTTCCTCTCCATGCCCAACCTAATTCATGTGCCGCCTCCAGCTCGAACAGAAGTTATAACGACAATAATCGCCATAAACTGAACGGTGGGACACACCTTACCTATATAGCCAAGCCTATATGCCAAATCACCCCCAAGATTTATAGAGCAAAATCTATAAGTTAGGCATGAACGGCAGCATGCACTGAGCGCTAAACAAGGAAATAATCTTAACCAATCGGGATACTAAATCTAAACCAATTATCTTCTAACAGGAAGATAATCGGAGACAAAGAAGAGATATGGAATGAAAAGAACATAAGAACTAGAAAGAAGATTCTGTCAATACACATGTACTAGAGGTTTTCTCACGCAATTTTGCAGGATTTGGCTTTTAAAAGTAGAATTGGATTTAAAATACATCTTTTAGCTTATTTCTTCGTATATATTATTGCATTTTGTATACAAATAGATTCTAAAAGTAGAATTAATTTTGATATACAACTCTTAGATTTCATTTCCAGCTCAATGTTGCACGGAGCTGGATTTAAAAAGAGTTAGATTTGATACAAAACTCTTAGCTTCTATTTATACACATGCATCTATCGCATCCCCCGTGTCGCTCTCTCAGGCGACATGAGCGGAGCCCTAAACCACGCTGCCGCTGAGCTTCTCCACTCCTTCCCTTCGTCTCACCGTCGTTGGAGGTCCGCACGGCCGTGAGGAAGGCGGCGATGGGTCCTCTTCTTTGTCTCGCCCCCCTCCTTTGTTTATGTGCCTGTCGGCGAGTCCATGGGGACCAGATATGGCCACTTTGGGGGTCGGATCTAGCGTCTCTCAGGCAGTGGCGCTTGTGGGCACGACGGCCGGTGATGGTGGCCGGTGGCAGAGAAGCTTGCACACGTGCCTGCTGCCACCCTAGAGGTGGGGACTAGCCAGTGGCACTTTGGCTCCCTTAGCGCACCTCTACCCTCCCAGTGCGGTGGCGAAGATGGCGGCGGAGGTGGTGCTCCCTATTGGCGACGACCCTAGGGGCGATGGCTGCCAACGGGGCCTTTACACCCAGATCCAATTGAGTGGTGCCGAGGATGGCGGCTGTGGCAGCGGTGCTTTCCAGCGTGGTGGCGTGGATGACAATGGCGATGGTCGGCAGCGATGGCCCTAGGGACGGTGGCTGCTAGATCGTTAGCTTTCGGGTCTAGATCTAGCTGCATGGACTGGATGTGGCTACAACAAGGAAGGTGTCGGCGAAACGGGACAGGGGGTCCCACATACCGGGGTCGCGTGGGTCCCAGCCACGTCAGTCACTCCGGGGCCTACGATCTGCATGATTGGCGACCGACGTCGTCTGTATCGTCCGGGCACGTCTCCCCGTGCCCAGACGCGCCGCCTCCGGCCCCGGATGCGGGTCGCCCGGGCACGTCTCCCCGCGCCCAGGCGCGCCGCCTCCGGCCACGGTAGCGGGTCGCCCGGGGGACAACTCCCGAGCCCAGACGCGCCGCCTCCGGCCCCGGACGCAGGTTGCCCTCTCTGATCTCGACAGCATGCACGACCAGACAGCTGCCCGCAGCAGCCGGGCGGCCGGATGATCACCTCCACGACTTAGCCGCCGGCAGCTCGGCGTGCAGGACGGCCTTGGATGCCGGCTAAGCAGGAGGACGGCGGACGTGTGCACAGGACAACTCACTGGAAGATTGTTCCCTCTGTGTTTTGGTGCTGTAGACTCCCCTCATCTATAAAGGAGGATCCAAGCCACTAAGCAAAGGGGGGCGAACAAGACAGAGCTTCCCCTGTCTTCTGCTCCCGAGCTCATTCTCTAGCCACCGTTCCTCTTCTCCGGCTCCGGCCGTGAGCCAGCCTTACCTTGTAACTACCACACTACATTCATACACCACATAACATACACACAGGAGTAGGGTTTTACGCTTCCGAGCGGCCCGAACCTGTCTAAAACGCCTCCTGTCTCTGCTCCTCCGGGTCACCACGGTTCGGACCGTCCGGACCCGAAACGGACGGTCCGATCTCCTCTTCTCCAGCTCGGGCCCCCTGTCTCGAGCGCCGTGCTGTTCATCGTCTTCCTCGCGTATCTTTCTGCTACACCTAAAGCCGACTCCGCCTGAGAACTACTCCCCTGGCCGAATCTCAAAAGGGGGTCTCCCGACTTCCCGCCGTCGGGTTCCATCCTCCGACAGCTGGCGCGCCAGGTAGGGGGAGTTTCCTTTTCAGGTGGTACGCCGGCAGCACCGGCGCGCTCCATGGCGACCGGCCATCATCATCAGCAGGATTCCGACGACGAATCCGGCGGCTTCACCCCGCCGGACAACGCTAGCCCTCTGGCTAGCTCACCGCATTCCCCCACGTCTTCCTGGGGGCGCGCGGTGCGCGCTGCACGGGCCGACTTCACCCAGTGGCGGCCTGGCCGAGCGGCCTCGGCACCTCCCTCCGCTGAGGGAGCCGGTAAGTGCCCGGCTGGGTCCGCCACGGTCTCATTCGTGAGGCGCAAACAGGCGCGCCACCATCAAGACATCCAGCCGGCGACGCCGCAGGAAGCCCTCCTGGCGGCGAAGGCTCTCCTGCGCCACCCCCCGGCTTCCACCGGGGGCAGCGGCCGGGAAAGGCGGTGGCTCAGTGAAGTCGCCGACATCGAAGGTACGGCCCATCGCCTGATTACCGCCAGCAATCATGCAGGAGCCGGCGAGTCCTCGCGTTCCGCCTCGCGCCGGGACAGGAGGAAGCACCAGAAGGCCAAGACGGCCGCTGAGAGCTCCGTCTTGGCCGCTGCGGCCAGCCCCCGGGGCGACATCGCCCACGAGGACGACGACGGCGGCGGTAAGCGGCAAAGGGCCGCACGTGCGCCGCCGCCGCCGGAAATGGCCCGGGGATGGTGCGCCTTCCACCAGACGGACCGGCACGACCTGACGGAGTGCCGCGCCGTCGAACGCTTGGCCAAACGCCTCGAGGAGCGGCAATAGGCCGAGCCCGGTCGAAGCCCTTGGCTCCCGGGCGCGCATATTAAGCCCCGGTCGAAGCCCTTGGCTCCCGGGTGCGTATCTAGCCCCGGTCGGAGCCTGGCTCCCGGGAAGCGTCGACTATACCGGTTCTAGTTCTTTGGTCGGCTTTTGGTTTAATGAAAATCTCTCCTCCTTATTAGAAGAAATCTTCCCCTTTTCCCTTGTCCTAGGGTACGGCTGCCCGGACTCCATCGGACGCGATGGCGAGTCCGGGCGGTTCGACCCGACAGAGTCCGGGGCCTCCGGGTCCCGGACACACATAGGGTACGGCTGCCCGGACTCCATCGGACGCGATGGCAAGTTCGGGCAGTTCGTCCCGACTCAGCCCGGGGCCTCCGGGTCCCGGTGTGATAGTCCGGACCACGCCGCCATGTCGAGCGCAGGTCCGGGCAGGCCGCTCCCGGTTGAGGATCTTCTCCCGGTGTCAAGAGCTCGCACCCTCGCAAGGGAAGCCGAGCCCGAGCACGGCCCCTGACAGGCCAGAACCAGAGAGCATCCTCGCTGCCCTCGGTAGCGGGGCTCGTGCCCGCTCCTCGCGCCACGGCCTCAGGTCATGACACGCGAGTTGACGGTTGGGCACGTACCAATCATATTCCGCAGGCAGCAATCGTGGCGTGCGTCGCAGAGCGCCCCTCGCCGGCAAACGTACGGCCTGGGACTTACCCCCTGGGCCCGACTCTGAGGAGCCCAAACCGGGGCGGCATCGCCAAGGCGAGCGCAAGCCTAGGAACGCGACACCCGGAATAGGGCGCGATAGCCCGGACAGCACCGCCCCGGCGAGAATGCATCCGGAGGGTCGTCTCACATCCCATATTCAAGCCCGGGCCCCCGGAACCCGGCTTATATCAAAAACGCATTTCAGTCCGGGGCCCCCGGGTCTCGGACACATATCCTTAGCGCTGGCCGGGGCCCCGGGTCTCGAGCGCATGCCTTTCCCCAGCCTCGAGGCACGCGAGGGAAGCGAGCCCGAGCTCCATTCCTAGCGACATCAAACACCTTCACAAATCTGTCTGTATAAACATCTTGTAAGTTGGGCGAGCCCGGGCCAGCGCCGAACTTCCCCGGAAACTCAGCGCTGGCCGGGGCCCCCATGTATATACATTTTACATAAGCAATGTTTTTAATACCCTCCCCGGTCTCGTTCCTTTCGTCGTTTCCCATGTGTTGCGTTCGTGGCATGGGGTGGACAAGGGAACGAACCGGACGCTCTCAAAGTTCACTATGTGTAGAGCAGACTTTTCCCCGGCGGTTCTGGGGACGGCTCATACCACACAAAGCTGGGCGCCCGGGGAGACTCCGTTTCTTCCTGGTGTACCGGGCCGAAGTCGTTCCATCGCCAGACCTCTCCTTCAGCTCTCGGGTACAGCGCTACATCGACAAACATCAACCACGACAATATGCAGCTCGACAACCTCGACTTCCTCGAGGAATGAAGGTGGCGCGCCCCGCTCCGCGTCGCTCGTTACCAGCACGGCCTCAAGCGCTATCCTTGGCGTCAGGTTTGGGCCCGATCACTTCTGGGTTGGGGTTCGAATCTCCGCCGTATTTCATACGGGTCGGAATGAAATCTTCCCCCCGTGTGGAAGGCCCTCCCTGGTGATCGGAACTTCCCAACCAGGCTCGGTAAGCCTGGGAGCATCCCCATAAATGCTATCTGAAAACACATCCTGTAAGTGCCATCAAACCTCAGCACTGGCCGAGGCCGGGCCCCAGGTATATTCGCTTTCCATAGTAATACTTTTGTTATCGTTCCGGGCTCGTGCCCTTATCCTTCCTTATGTCGCTATCGTGGCGATCTCCTCCCTGGGGCATAATCGGGTCGCTCCCGTGTGGTGGCTTGGTGTTGCGCCTAAGCATCTGTTCCCTACAGCGAGCTACCGTATCCCATCTGCTAAACCCCGGACATCGTCTAAGCCCCGGCTTGCGGTGTCCCGCACTGGTTGGCTTCGGGCTCGGTTTTTTCCGCTGCTAGGGGGCAGATTCCTTACGCGCAATCCTTTCCTCCGCTCGGTCGCGACCGCGAAGAGGCCCCCACGAGGTGGTAGACGCAACGGTTCACAACATGGGATGGACAAGGGAACGAGCCAAGTGCTCTCACGGTTCATCATGTAGAGCCCGTCGTCGCGGCATCGTTGTGCTCCATAGGCCAACGAGGCCCGGGGGCACGAAGGGACCCCGGGACCCGGAAGACGGGCGGGGGCCGAACCAGCGAACTTAGTTCGCTCCACCAGGCTCGCTTCCAGAGGCTCGTGCCCAGGGGAACCAGGTTCCCGGATCGGGCGACCGTCGCGTTCGACGCCCCCGGAGTCCGAGCCCCCGGGGATGACGGCTGCCCCAGGGCCCGGACAGGGGCCATAGGCCCGACGGCTGTTCGCAGCTGCTGGATCTCGCTGTCGGACGACGCCCGATACTTGGCGTTCCCAGACACGAGGCCCCGAACACCAGCGACCTCCGAACAACGCAATAAACCAAGGTACGAAAATATAAACATAATCATATACGTATACAAATGTCTCTCTTTGTACAAGACAGGCAAAACCAGAGCGCAAGCGCGAGCGAGGCCCGGAGACGCCGTTGCACGGGGAGAGGTCGCTGGCCTCCTTCGGACCGGACCTCGCGCAACGACAGAAGAAGGCCGCTCGGGGGCATGGAGGACCCCCGGGCCCCGAAGGCCCCCGCGTATGGCGTCAGAAGGAAACCGGCGCCTTCCTCAAACTCTTTGTCGGGCGTCAGCTCTACAAGGAGATCACCGCGGTCGAGGAACCCTACCCCCGGGGCAGCGGACTCGGCCACGGCCTCCCGCGACTCCCTCGCGAACCTACCGCGACTTTCTCGCGAACCTCCCGTGACTTCCTCGAGCTCACACCCCCGAGACGCGAGCCCGGCCCCTTAGGCCCAGGCGTTTTCCTCTCGGGAGGGTGTTTCCTTCTCCCGCGCCTCTATCTCGGACCAGGTTCTCGGGGCGGGCAACTATCTCGCGTGCTGCCCTCGGGAACCGAGTTCCCGGGCAGGCAGCTACGCCAGGGCCCGGAAGAGGCACTCGGGCGCTACGGCCGCTCACGGCTGCTGGCGCTCGGTGTCAGATAGCGCCTGGCACTCGGCGCTTCCGGGCCCGGGAAATCAACAACAACCTCAGCAGAACTCTCGCCGATGTCAGGGAGCCGCTTGGTGCAGCCCGCGTCGTGGCCCTACACGCCACGGACTCGAAAGTCTACCGCGCGCTTCCGGAAGGCCTCGGCCTCCCGGTCGATCTGCGCCGACCAGGACTTGGCGGCCCGGGAACGTTCCCGGGACCCGGGGTCCGAGGCGACCGCTCCCGGGGAAGTTACGTCTCCCTCGGACTTCTCGTCAAACGTACAAGGTGCTCGCCGCGGTCGACGGACCCTGCCTCCGTTGCAGCGGTCTCGGCCACGGCTTTCCGCGTCCCTTCGCGAACCACCACGGCTTCGTCAACATTTTCTTGATCAGGTTGGGAGCGATTACTCGGACTGCATCGCCTCGACAAGTGCGAATCCGGGGAGGTCGTCCGAATTCGTCCCATATTTCCTGCCCGGGTCTCCGGGCACATAACCACCGTATTAACAGCTGGGACCCTGTGCCCGCTCGTTTCTTCGAGACATGGCCCTGTTCCTGCCCGAAGTAGATCCCGGCCGAGCAACAGGGCCAGGGGCCACTGTCGGCGAAACGGGACAGGGGGTCCCACATACCGGGTCGCGTGGGTCCCAGCCACGTCAGTCACTCCGGGGCCTACGATCTGCATGATTGGCGACCGACGTCGTCTGTATCGTCCGGGCACGTCTCCCCGTGCCCAGACGCGCCGCCTCCGGCCCCGGACGCGGGTCGCCCGGGCACGTCTCCCCGCGCCCAGGCGCGCCGCCTCCGGCCACGGTAGCGGGTCGCCCGGGGACAACTCCCCGAGCCCAGACGCGCCGCCTCCGGCCCCGGACGCGGGTTGCCCTCTCTGATCTCGACAGCATGCACGACCAGACAGCTGCCCGCAGCAGCCGGGCGGCCGGATGATCACCTCCACGACTTAGCCGCCGGCAGCTCGGCGTGCAGGACGGCCTTGGATGCCGGCTAAGCAGGAGGACGGCGGACGTGTGCACAGGACAACTCACCGGAAGATTGTTCCCTCTGTGTTTTGGTGCTGTAGACTCCCCTCATCTATAAAGGAGGATCCAAGCCACTAAGCAAAGGGGGGCGAACAAGACAGAGCTTCCCCTGTCTTCTGCTCCCGAGCTCATTCTCTAGCCACCGTTCCTCTTCTCCGGCTCCGGCCGTGAGCCAGCCTTACCTTGTAACTACCACACTACATTCATACACCACATAACATACACACAGGAGTAGGGTTTTACGCTTCCGAGCGGCCCGAACCTGTCTAAAACGCCTCCTGTCTCTGCTCCTCCGGGTCACCACGGTTCGGACCGTCCGGACCCGAAACGGACGGTCCGATCTCCTCTTCTCCAGCTCGGGCCCCCTGTCTCGAGCACCGTGCTGTTCATCGTCTTCCTCGCGTATCTTTCTGCTACACCTAAAGCCGACTCCGCCTGAGAACTACTCCCCTGGCCGAATCTCAAAAGGGGGTCTCCCGACTTCCCGCCGTCGGGTTCCATCCTCCGACAGAAGGGCTTTGGCAGGATAACGTCCCTTGACGGCATCGGCGAGCAAAGGCACTAGGTGCCTGGAGCCGTTGGGTGTGACTAATAGATCCTGTCGTCGGTAGGGGCAGGGTGGCGGAGGAACCGATCAAAGGTGGATGGATCGATTATGAGGGGTTGCAGGAGTTCGAGATGCTTATCAAGGCCATCTTAGTACTGTTTTGTGAAGTGGTTAAGCAAACTGAAAGTTGTTTTGAAGCTTAGTCTTCTAGTTGTTTCTTTGTTTTTTATTTTGTTCTTCCCTGTTATGAGACATGGAGTCTAAGTACTCCTGCATCTTTTGGCTGTGTATATCCACTTGTGGATATAAATGCTGGATTTATATCCATTATATGCCCTTGCGTCGCTCCAGGAGGGGCGACTTGGGCAGTTGAAACCCTAGCCTCCGCCGCGACCCCCTGTAATGCCCCGCTTTCAGCGAGACGTTAATTAATATTTCGCTAAAATCTACCTGTGAAAATTTCAACCTTGTGTGCTGTGTTGTATGTCGTGCCTGGATCTCGATTTAAAATATTGTTCTTGATCTCGACAATTCACCCTCTCAAAATCCTCCGTTCTAAAATAAACTTCAATCTCGACTCACCGTCAACGAACTCTGCTCCAAAAACCCTGATGACGAATTCCTCGATCTTCTCTTGCAAAAGATTCTGCTTCGATATCCGAACCGATGTTCCAAAATCTCCGCTTCGATATCCATTCCGAAGACCCAATGTCAGAACCCTAAACATCCTTCCTTGAATCCCTAAAAATCCCGAGTTAAATATACAGCTTGGGTATCGAACCTCTATTCCAATCCTCTCCATCAGTACAACAATATATATATATATATATATATATATATATATATATATATATATATATATGGGCTACTATGCTTCATGAAGCACAGCCCCATCCGTGCGGCATGCTCCGGTCCGTCGGATGGTTGCGATCTACGGTCCCGGGACATTCCCGTGCACCCCACCCTCTCTATCTCACTCCTCGTACCCCGTTGGACCTGGTCCATGGGCCAAGCGTCGCTGACATGTGGGCCTTTTCACCTTGGTCCACCTGACCCGAACCATGCGCCTCCATTATCCCACTGACAAGAGGACCCCACTTGTCAGTGACTGCCTCAATATTCCAGGGAATATTCCTTTCTAAAAATCAAAACAAATCCTTTTCCTTTATCCAGAAATTCTTTTAATCTTCGGAAATTCATATCTTTTTATCTGTGACTCCGATTGACTCCGTTCTAACTCCAGTAATTTTCTAAAATTGAGATATATCTAATGGCACTATTATTAGCACTAAATAGGATCTTTTTACTAGTCTTTGTGTAGACTTTTGAGTGTTTACGCATAGTAACGATTGCTGAAAATATCGTTTCGAAGCGGTTTTCGCCGAGATTTCTTGACAACCAGTGAATACCTAGAGCAAGGCAAGTCACCTTTGATCAATCGAGCCTATATGTAAACTTTAATTATTTTATTTATGAAATCCTGCATCGATATGCGTGCACTAAGTCGTTCGGTCCCGTCTGCGAGTCAGACCGGTGGACCAACCCAACCTTGTTGTATTAAATCCTTCCTTAATGATTGAAATACCATGTTCTCTTGTAACCACCACTGTCGTACCTAGGTATTTATGCACTATTGTACGAGTACTGACGGTCGTTCCTTTAAACTTAAAAATTTGGAAACTTCTTGGGTAGAATGTGGTTTTACGAAACGTTTGGAAAACCCGACACCTGGGTCGGAGCCTTGTGAAAGAAAAATGAGTTTCAAAATGGAGATTCGCGACACAAGGCCGACCTGATGTGTGAGATGCCTATGTGGTCGCTTTAAGGATCGATTCCTTCGGAATTTCATCTGAGCATATGATAGTACAATCACATGGGTGAATTGGGAAGCCCCTGGCCGAGTAACTAGACTCTCAGGGACGCCTTGCATGCCATTAGACTATGGATCGTGCGGGAGAGCGTCGGGGTTGCCTCCTGGGTTCCTGGTACAGCATGGTCGTGGACCTACCCTGTGATTGGTCTCGAGGATCCCTCCAGTTGGTATGGGGTAACCTGGGAGGGCTAGGGAAACGCATTGTCGTGAAAACCTCTAGGCCACCGAATCGTGCCTGCTCAATGTGAGCTGGTGGCTAGAGTGAGTCACGTCGTGTGGATAAAGTGTACTCCCTCTGCAGAGGTCTAAACTGTTTGAATAGCCGTGCCCACGGTCATGGGCGGATGTGAGGTGATTCCCTAGCGTAGTTTTATTTTACCCTGATTGCAAAAATGTGTGTGTGGTTTTGGGAACTGTGAGAAGTATGTGCTGTCGAGGACGCGGGTCGTCCGGTGATGTCGGCTTGGTTGTCGAGGACAGCAGGGCTTGGGAAGTCCAGAGAAATGCTTTGGCTCGGGAAGCTGTTTGATGTGATTCTTGATTGCGAAAACTGGAGAAATAAAGATTGATGCATCTTTCACTCCGATCGGATGAGACTCACCTCGTCCTGATTGTTGAGAAGCACACACTAGCAGATTTAAAAGATTTCAACAAAAAGGAATTACAAAATATCCAGCTCCTCTTTGAAACCTGCAACAACCACCTAAGTTCCCCTGGCTTGCTGAGTACGTAAGTACTCACCTTGCTCTATATATATAGTTCTCCGTCGGGAGCTGAAGCGGGAGTTGGTATGAAGTGAAGATTAGGGTTTCGTCCTGGTTCCCAGCTATTGTCTGTGTGTTGGGACTTAGTCCGCTGTTCCGCTACTGCTGCTGCCTCTGTGTTGTTCGTCGTTGTCTCCGGTTTGCTTCGAAGCTACAACGTAAGTTAAGATATATGCCTATTTAATTATTATTTATTTAAGGTATTGCAATGATACATGTTTGATTTTCGTGGATACTAGCACTGTGTCCTGTGACTGGTATCGGTATCGCGGTTCCGTGGGGAAGCAGTTCGCGCTGTTTTCCTGCGGCATGCCCTATTTGGTGCCGTTGTACGACGGTGCCAAATTGGGGTGTGACACCCTCTTCCCTCCTTTTCGCCTCACCACTACCCGAGCAGGCCGCTGGAAGCTTGCGCGGCCGCTATAACAGTGGCGGCAGGGCTGAATCGCCAGATCCAAGCATGGGCAGGGCGAGAAGAGTTGATCCATGTGCGGGGAAGAGTCACGGCGAGGCAGTGTCAGCTCGACGGCGCGCGCGGAAGCGTGGAAGCAGCGGTGGGGCCTCGTTCCCTTTTGCCTCAGGAGCAGACGCTCCCCAAGATAGTGACGAGGACAAAAAGGGCCAGATCCGATGCTCCACGGCCCGATCTGGCGTCTCCCTAACCATACCCGGTGCCCTCGGCCGGATCTACATGGGGAAGGAGGTTTGCGATGGACTGTGATGAGGTGGGTTGGCTGGGGCAAGCTCGGTGGCGCGAGCAAGAAGAGGTGGAAGGCGGTGGCTGGCTCGTGCACGGGCGGCACGGAGTAGCAGCATGGTCAGCGGCAGCTAGCCATCTCCGTGTTGTCGAATTGGCCACCTCTTCTCCATGGAGCTCCTCCCCTCCTATAGCTAGTCTGCTTCTAGATTCGGTTACGGGGAGCTCCATAGTGAAGTGGGGGCAAGTGGCTTGAACAACAAGAGGGAAGGCAAGCCGATCAAGCCCTGGTGCTGCTCGGCGAAGGGCTAGCGCATCTCAGTTTGGGGAGCAGAATTGCTCCTATTCCTGGTGAGTGGGCTCCTGCTTGATGGCCGACCGGTGGTGGGGCACTAGTACGGTGGCTGCATGCTGAAGGTGCTTGGTTAGTGGCGACTATTGGTAACGACAGAGACAACTACGAGAGGGTGAGAAGATTTCTGGGCGAAAGCCTAGCCCGTTTCAGGCCCAGCAGCGGCGACTCTTTCGGGTGCCACAAACCCGCTTGGGGGCATTGCCATGGCGGCTTCCCTTCTCTCCTTGGTGGAATCCTTCAGGTGAAAACCAAGTCCTTTCTAAGGCGGGCGATGGTGGAGTCCTCGGCATCACAGGCGTCGCCTTGAAGGTCTATTTTCCTCCAAGCTTTTCTAGACGGTCTGTCCTCTTGCGGCAACGCCCTAGTCACCACAAGATGGCCATGTTGGCAGGCCTGTGCGGGGAAGAGCGGATCCATTCTTCTCCCTCACCCTCTCCCTCTCCAACCCAAAGACGTGGATGGAGTTGAGTGCGTTGGGGTGCTGTGCTTTTGTTGTTCCCTAGCAATGGGTGATCGTGTTGTAGACACGTGGCGTGGCTTGTTTTTTTACTTTTCCTGATTATAGCCTCTCAGGGCTATGGTTTTATAATTTTTTCTACTATTTTAACATGAAACCTTGCACTGTTTTGTGCGGTTCGTTTAATATCTTAAAAAAAAGATAAAGTTATATTTTGCATATGATATATATTAAAAATATAATTGGACCGTGGCTTATTTTTGGGAACATAATAGATAGAAATGAACGTGGCAAAATTATTGGTACCTTATAATCGAAAAAACTGTGTTAAAAATATGTGAGTATTGCTGTCAACTACGTGGTAAATGAGCAATGCTAGGAAGAAGCAGCGATACCGACCGATCGAGGGCGTGTGTTGCAGCAGAAGCACAACACACTGATCATTTTGGGATTCCAGTTTTTCTTAGCACATAGAAAGTTTAGGAATTATAAAATACACTCTGGGCTAATATTGTAATTAACTACCTCCCTTTACTGTGTACTACTATATACCTATAAAATTCAGGTCATCAGGCATAAATTAAGGTTTTTAGAGGAAGATTACCAAAATAACTGAAAAGTTTTTGTGACATTCAGGCGCGCATCCCGTACGTAGTAGTTAATTAGCAATACTGCTGGTAATCATAGTAATGAGAGATCAGATGAGAGACCTTTGCAGTCATGGATTGGAGGTCGGAGTGGTACGGGGAGCTGCTTCTGCTGCTGCTGCTGCTGGATGATCTCCAGCTCGCGGCAGCTGTTCCGGTGCTGAGCTCATGCTCCTCTTCTTCCGCCATCCACGCGAGCCTCCTCGAATTAAGAGGCCCCGGCCTTTCAATCGATCTATATATCGATCTGCGTTTGCTAATTGATCTTGGTATGCAAATGGAATAACACATATATGCCTACTCGATTGGCTAAGCTTCCTATATATGCATATGCTCTTGCCGGAGGCAAAAAATTAAGCAACGGATCGTGCCGGCCGGCGGCGGCTGGCCATCGCAATCAAATTAAGGCCGCCCAGCCTGTCTGCCTTGTTAATCTCGTTTGATCAAACGACGATGTCTCTTATGGTTGTTACTTTGATGAAATTTTATCCACATATTTATTTCTTCTTTTTCTTTTTTACGGAGAGGAATACTATGAGATAATAGTGGCTAGGAAGAAATGGTGCAAACTAACACTTGTCTAGGTGTATGACCAAAATTCTTTATACCGTAGGACAGAGGTAGTATATGTGTGTGGCTAGGCTGACCACTACTACAAAGAGCATGAGGTTATTTCTTTTAAACAATGCACACGGTAGGAGGGGACAGAGCACTCTGTCGGTGCTATCCTATGTGGCAAGTAAGAGAGTGGCCATGTCTTCTTTCCGTTGGACCTCCTCTCCTATCCATCTAGGTCGTCGTCGAGAGAATTGGAGATCCGGGGACAGTTGGGCTTGTTCCATGCTCAAGTAAATCCTGTTATAGGTCTTTCCTCCTCCTTTTTTTGTATAGATTGAAGGAGATGCCGACATCCTCCTCCTTCATCCCGGTGGGGCCGGGCCATGGATGGATTTGCTAGACCTTGCTCTAGCATACACCATTCGGGGTGACCAACGCCTTAGTCTCTAGTGCATGCAACTCGAAGTTCTCTAGATCCAGATGTGAAGAGGTTGCGCCGACTATCCTACTCTTCTCTGGTGAGCATATGCACAAGACCGGTCTTCTTCTCCTTAGGCATCGGCGTCAGATCTTCAAGAAGCAGCTATTATTTGCTTGTTTGGCCAAGGTAGCTTCAACCTCCATTGCAGAGGCCCCAACTGGGTATGCTCCTTGGCTATATCTCTTGCAGCTTGTTATGGTTTTATTCTCTCCATCTCGTTGACACAAGCTGGATCGCCGGTGATATGGAAAAAGCAGACGAAGGACCCAATTGCTTTTTATTTTCTTTAGAAGTTCTTTTCTGCAAAATTCCAAACATACGGTCAATTTGCCCAAATTTGAGGGACCTCTCTGTCAACTTAGGTATGCTCCCAGTCCCAGTTGCTTGTAATAAAATACGGGAAAAAATTCTGTGCAGGAGGGCTGTAAACCCACGCCCGTGCATACCCGTGACCGATGGATGCCGCGTAGACGGAAAATCTATCCAGCGACGCGCAACGACGCGCACCGTGCACGGCTCGAAACGACCGCTCGGCTCGCTCGCGTCGAGTCCCACGACCTGGAGGTTGCAGCCGAGAGCGCTCGGAGCCATCGAGCGAGGGGGGACGGCTCAGCTTCTTCTTTATCCCTTCCCCGCCGCCGCCGCCGCTGCAATCCCGTCTCTCTCCGATGCTGCCGCCTCTCTCGCCTGCTGCTACCGCCGTCGCCTCCCCCGCGTTCCCCTCCGCCTCCCTCCTGGGCTCCTGTCAGCAGGCAGTGGCTGGGTCGATGAGCTGCCAAAAGGGCAAGCAAGCACACTCTCATCCCCACCCCACTCCACTCCTCTTCTCTTCCCCCAAATCCAGTTCTTGAGCTTCTCAGCAACACAAATATGGCCAAGAGGAGAAGGGGTCCCTTCTTCCTCCTCCTCCTCCTCCTCCTCTCCTGCATCCTCTCCCGCGCGCTTCCCTGCAGCTCAGGTCTGTGTTGCTGCTCTGCATGTTCAGTTCTTTGTGTATCGCATCTCTCCGTTTTTCCTCTAATTCTCTCTACGCAGGCGCGGGCGCGGACGCGAGGGCGCGGACAAGGGCCCGGGAGCGGACGCGGGGCACGGGCAAGGTCCCGGGCGCGGACGCGGGGCACAGACGAGGGCCCGGACGCGGGCGCGGGCGCGGACGCGAGGGCGCGGACGCGGGCGCAGGCACGGCCTTCGGTGTGGCGCTAACACTTGTGTCTAGACGTGTAGTTGGAGTTCTGCTTTGTTGCTGTATTTTGTAGTTGCTACATGTCTGATGATGTACTTGTGTCTCTTCGCAAAATACTGGGGTGTTGGTTTCTGCTATAGTTGAACAGAATATGGCATGGCGTCTGTTGCATATAAGTGCAGTCATTCTGCAAATCAAAATGAAATATAGTTCAACATATAAAAGAGTACAGTTTCATGGATACACCAAAATCCATCCAAAAGATCCTACTCCTTATAGGCTGCACCAGCTATTCATCGAAATATAACTGTTTAGCAGAAGTGCCCAATCTGAAATCCTGCTGAACTCCAAGTAAAAGACTTGTATACCTGCCTTGGGTTAAAGGAGCAGGCATGGTTGAAGATTGCCCATACACATCATTTGCAGCCATGGCCGAAGATTGCCCATGCACGTCATTTGCAGCCATGGTCGAAGATTGCTTGTACGCATCAATTGCAGCATCTTCATCTCTAATTTCTGTTGCATTATTTGGATCTTCCCCTATAAGTCAGGCGTATAAATAATAAGAGGGTGAAAAGAATATTAACTATAGAAGCATATAATGGGGAAAAAGCATGCTAGTACGGGTAGGATTAGTATCCTTCTTCTTAGCACTTGTCTTCTTCCCTTTCTTCTTTTCAACTGGATCTTTCAATCGTCTAGTCTTTGGGCCTTTTACCACCCGAGGAACTCTAAACGATATTGCACCATTTAATGTATCTCTAACACAATCATTTGAAACTAGAGGAACTTCACAGGATTTTTCTTGCATCTTGCTTAAAGAATTATCTGCTTCCAAGTCCAACTTGTTTATGGCTTTTTCCAAATCATTAAGAAGTTCTTCTGATACCGAACACTTCAACGCAATGGATGTTGCCCTTCGAGAGATACGTGCTGCATATGCTTTCAAAGTTTCCTTCTCACTTCCTTGTTTCTCAATTGAAAATCCTCTTTTCGCATATTTTGTCCATCTATTGAGTATATATTGAGATGGCAAAATGAAAACGTCATTCACATTGAAGACTCTGAGGGCATGCTTGCATAATATACCTGAAAGATATGGATGCCATTTTTCAGAAATTTGTATTAGAAACTATATTGCAAATTAGAAAGTGTATACATACCAATGGATTCGTACTTTCTGCAAGAACATGTAATGGTCATATCTGCCGTGTTAAATACAACTGTTGCTTCATGAGAAGATTCCATAGGCATAACCCTGAATGTGAAGGTTGACCCCTCATTTTGTAACAATTTACATGATAGCGAAAATTGTTGCTTAAATTCCATCTCAAACTCCGAATACATCCGCCTTGTATATGATTCAGCTGCGGTCTTCAACATAGGTAAATTTTGGATGTAAGTAACCGGGTTTGAGTGTCGTGACTTAAAATCTGCATCTAACTCATTTTCACGGAGACTAGTGGCAACTTTCTCACATTCTACAAGGAGTTCCGAAAGACCGAGTTTCCTACGAAACCTTTTCTTGAATACATTGTTCATACCTTCGCTCCTTTGAGTTGAGGTCATATCAGCTGTAAAAGAGTCACGGAAGATAATAGCCCACTTCTCCCTTAAACGAAATAGGTTTGACATCCATGCATTCTCCTCAAGCTTGTATTCACTCAACAAGTCATGCCACATCTTGTTGAAGTAATACTCCGATCTGTCTTCGTAGACACATCTTTTAAAATCAGCTAGAAACTTGTTCGGATGCTCATGAATTACATGCCCAAGATGTTTACCACCATTTAGATAAATGTGCCACAAACAAAGACGGTGGCTTGTATTTGGGAATACAAAAGCAATTGCTGCTGCCATGGCCGCGTCTTGATCAGTGAAAATTGTGCTTGGATGTTTGCCTGACATTGCTGTTATAAATGTTTCAAACAACCAAACAAATGATTCAATGGTTTGATTTAATAATAGTGCAGCCCCAAAAATTATTGTCTGCTTGTGATGGTTGGTTCCAAGGAGTGGAGCAAAAGGCATTTCAAACTTGTTGGTGTCAAATGTGGTGTCAAATGACACGGCATCACCAAAGCATGCATAATCCATGATAGATTGACCGTCTGCCCAAAATAAATTAGCAATCCGACCATCTTTCTTGTCTATTTCGATGGCATAGAAAAATGCAGGATCCTCTAACTGCTTATTCTTCAAGTATTCCAGTAGTGTTTGTGTGTCATTGGATTCTAAGTACTTCCTGCGCTCACGACCTATCTCATTATTGCAATCCATCTTTGAGAATGGCACTTTGTCAGCTCCTCCATACCACTCCTTCATAAACTCATACATTTGGGCTGGCCTCATTCCGGCTTCCCGTATCTGGCCAATTAACTGCTTATCCGCTTCTATAACTTGTCGTTGGGACCTCAACTTGTGCGACTTATTTGGACTAACAAGACCATGGTTGTGTCCGAGTACAACCTTTTGAACTGTCCAAATTCCTTCTCGAGAAACGCTAAATTGAACACGAGCATTGCAACCCATCCTAGTAGTGTCATGTGATGACTTAGATCCTCGGTGTCCCTGGTTACTGCAAACTATATATTTCTGATATATAGTTCCATCGGCTTGGCGCTTTGTCTGGCTCTTTCTAATGCTGAACCCAGTCTTTCCGACATAGGTGTTGTACATCTCATATGCTTTGTCCTCTGATTCAAAAGCCATTCCAACTTGAGGAACCTTCAAAGTTTGAACAACTTTATCATCTGGCTGCTGTAGAATGAGTTGAGATTTAAAGTTATATTACCACAACATTAGATGAGGTGAAAGAAAAACGACAATCAAATAAACACGTCAACCCTACCTGCGTTTTCTGCTCCCCATCGGCTACATGATCACTGGCGACTTCATTGTCCACGTGTACAGCCCTAGGTGCAAGGCCATGAGCTAGGGTATGCGAAGATGGCACCATAGACGATGACACCACAAGCCCGATGGCTAGATCCTTCTCTTGGTCCCCTCCTACCTCGGCGGCGGCGGCGCCATCATCTGTAGTGAGTTCTCCGGCCATGGATTGCAGCATCGGAGAGAGGCGGGATTGCAGCGGCGGCGGCGGCAGGGAAGGGATAAAGAAGAAGCTGAGCCGTCCCCCCTCGCTCGATGACTCCGCACCGAAGGCCAACTACACGTCTAGAACAAGTGTTAGCGCCGCACCGAAGGCCGTGCCCCGGACCTCGCCCGCGTCCGCTCCCGGGCCTTGCCCGTGCCCCGCGTCCACTCCCGGGACCGCGCCCGCGCCCGTGTCCGGGACCTTGCCCGTGCCCCGCGCCCACTCCCGGGACCGCGCCCGTGCCCATGCCTGTGCCCGCGACAGGTAAGCATTAATGAATAGAAGCGGACGGTCCGATCCATATACGGACGGTCTGATTCTGGGTAGTCGGACGGTCCGATCTTGGGTTGTCGGACGATCCGATATGGAAGCGGACGGTCCGATTCAGGTGGGGCAACGGTCCGATGGGGGATTCGGACGGTCCGATATTACGGTGAACGGTCCGATCCGAGTGGGGCAACGGTCTGATCGGGGCCTGGGCGCGGACGCGGGGCGCGGGCGAGGTCCCGGGCAAGGGCCCGAGCGCGTCGAGGAGGAGCTCGTCGCTGCTTGCGCCCCCCTGCCTGCGCCGCCGCTCCCCCCGGCCTGCGCCGTCGTCGCTCCCGCCGGCCTGCGCCCCCCTACCTGCGCCGCCGCTCCCCCCCGGCCTGTGTCGTCGCCGCTCCCGCGGAAATTTTCAGCGCGCGCCCGCCAAACAAACTGTCCGCTCGGGGGCTCTTCTTTTGCCTGTGCGCTGTTGGAAAACGAAGATTTTGGGTCCGTGACCCATTTCCTGTGCATGACCCATTCACCGGAATGGGTCTCATATTTAGGTAACGGTTGCCCGGACGAGGTCCCGGCGCGAGGGCCCGGGCGCTGACTCGGGCGGGGCGAGTACCCGGGCGCGAGGGCGAGTTCCCGGGAACGGGGCGCGGGCACGGGAGCTGTCCCGGGAGTAGGGCGCGGGCACGGGAACTGTCCCGGGCGCGGACTCGGGTGAGGTCCCGGGAGCGGCCTTCGCGGGCGGAGCCAACACTTTTGACCTACTGCTTCGGGCGCCTATATTACTCATGTGCCTGAGATGTCTCATGCCTTCCTGAATTGGGAGATGTTTCATGTGTTTCCATGATTTTGCATGTACTGCTCCTCTCCTGGACCATATCGCACAATTACATCCAGCAACAGGAGCACAAGTGTACACCCAAAAGTCAAGAAAACCACTTTTTCTTTGTTTGTTTCTTTCTTTCTTCAGTCACTCAAGGAAGAAGGGACCCCTCGCACTACAACAGCTACTGACCAGTCTACCAAAAGCAAATTAGCCCCTACTTCCTAGTTCCTACTACCTGCCATACAACTTGGCCGAGTGAATCCCCTAGCTCTTTACATCAGTTGTAATCACTCTGTTTTCAAAATTATTCCTTTGATGTATGCCAATGCAAGCATTGAGAACAAAGCTGCCAAGGACCAGCAATTTGGGGAGATTGGGCGCCAACAGTTGCTCGTGTCTGGAATATCTGACCCAAACTCAGAACTGGAAGAACCTGAGCCACCTGGGTTCAGCACTGATGAACCTGAACCAAACAGCGTAGCGGATGATGTAGTAGGAGTTGTCAACCCAGGATTGTACCCAGCCACGGAGCTGCACACATGAAACGGTAAACACAATATTTCATTGTTTTTGAACCAAAGGACCTCAGTCCCAACTCCCAAGTTCTGTTAATAATATATGTTTTTCGAAGAACCTTCGGTTCATAATATATATTATAAAGGGTAGAGTTTAAATGGCAGAGTTAATTAATATATATTAAAAGGGCAGAGTTGAAATGATTTTCACCTTGACGGTAACGACATTGACGATGCCAAAACACAGCTTCCTGAGCCTGCAAAGGAAAGACAGACCCATTACTGATCTTTCAAACATCAACCTGCAAGTCATCATGGGCAGTTTGTTTGCCTGCAGTTATAACAAATAACTAATTACTCATCCAGTGTCATCATTAGCAAACCAAGGCAAGGTTAAACCTTTATGTCCTGCTCAGGTCAGCCTTAAGATATAGTAGGAGTAGTACGTATTTTTTAAATCAGGACATAAATTGTAATACCCATGACCATGAGTAGGAGACGGTCGTGATTCAGGCAAATTTACAAGGACCAATGATCCAATAGGTAGGTTGGCTTGAACACAAATAAATTAAATTTCCTTTCCATGCTCTTGTAATATACTAGTAAGAAAAGAGAGGACATAGTACTATGTCGTTCCCCCGTTCCAAACAAGACGAAGTTAAATTGGGCAGTTCCAATCCCTCGGTACACTAAGCTCTCGCAACCAAACAGGAATGTACAAGTCGCCGGAATGCCGTTATAACCAGAAATACCTCCTAAAATTGGTGTAGGAATTAAAAGGAATGGTGATTAGAAGGAAAAATCCTACTCCTATGCCATCCGAATGGAAGAGCAAACGCAAATATGCAATGCATTAGCTAGTGGAAAGCCATAAGATCTGGCCTTGTGGAGGGCAGTAGCTATACAACATTGCGATACACAAAGAACTGAACATGCAGAGCAGCAACACAGACCTGAGCTGCAGGGAAGCGCGCGGGAGAGGATGCAGGAGAGGAGGAGGAGGAGGAGGAGGAAGAAGGGACCCCTTCTCCTCCTGGCCATATTTGTGTTGCTGAGAAGCTCAAGAACTGGATTTGGGGGAAGAGAAGGGGAGTGGAGTGGGGTGGGGATGAGAGTGTGCTTGCTTGCCCTTTTGGCAGCTCATCGACCCAGCCACTGCCTGCTGACAGGAGCCCAGGAGGGAGGCGGAGGGGAACGCGGGGGAGGCGACGGCGGTAGCAGCAGGCGAGAGAGGCGGCAGCATCGGAGAGAGACGGGATTGCAGCGGCGGCGGCGGCGGCGGGGAAGGGATAAAGAAGAAGTTGAGCCGTCCCCCCTCGCTCGATGGCTCCGAGCGCTCTCGGCTGCAACCTCCAGGTCGTGGGACTCGACGCGAGCGAGCCGAGCGGTCGTTTCGAGCCGTGCACGGTGCGCGTCGTTGCGCGTCGCTGGATAGATTTTCCGTCCACGCGGTATCCATCGGTCACGGGTATGCACGGGCATGGGTTTACAGCCCTCCTGCACAGAATTTTTTCCCTAAAATACTCCTGGGGCTTTAGGCTTAGTTTGATTAAAAAAGGGTTGTTTCTTTTATTTTTTGTTTTAACTTTTTAGTTCCACACTTTTTTTTTTTGAGAAAGAAGTGTCAATCCCTTCCTATTTCCATTACCAGAAATACCATGATAGGACATTACAAAAGATCATACAGGTTCCAGCCAATAAAAGATAATCACTAACCTGATACTCTGATTCAAATTTTAGTTGCATATGTGTGCTAACTCTCATAAATTTTTGCCATTTTAACACGCTGATAGTCTGATACTGAAAAAGATAAATGGCAAGTAGTATGGGTAGTTTTTGCAACCGATAGAATGCGCAGTTTGGCAACAAATTTCATGGGTTGCTATACACACTAAACTAGCAGTGACTGCCCTGAGTTGACTCCGTCATCGTCGACTGTACTTACGTACGTGGGGTGGGGTAAACCGAAACTCCAAGGAAGAAGAGACGTCCACCGGTTTGACCAAGTAATATCGGTTGAGCCTACTCGTAGAAAAAGTAATTATGTTATTCAAAAGCGTGCAAAATTTTCTCGATGACTTGAATGAATGAAATAAAGAAGGAAGACGACCGGCCGGGGAGGGGACTTGGGAAATGGAAGTCTATTTTGTTAGAGATAAATTAGAGTTTTATTTATATTCGGATTAAGCCTATATGAGTTTAGTTGTGTTTGGTTAATCTTAGAGTTTATATATGCTATAGCAGATTATTTCTGCTCGATTTATAATGTGACCTGAGATAAAGGGTTTAACATTTTACCCTCCGATTATTTTACACATTTGATTAATTTGATGCATTGAGTTTGCTGTTGCAGCCACCTACCCAACCCACCCAGCCCCAGTTACTACTACAGTAGTTGCAAGGTCAGAGAGAGGAGCAGCAGAGCATACTAGGCTACTACTCCTACTAGGAAGGAAGCAGAGGCGCGATGTCTGAGGTGGTGGCCATGGCGGGGCAGGCGTACATGCGGCAGCTGCAGGCCCACCCGCTGCGCACCAAGGCCATCACCTCCGGCGTCCTCGCCGGCTGCAGCGACGCCATCGCTCAGAAGATCTCCGGCGTCACCAACCTCCAGCGCAGGAGGCTCCTTCTCATCATGGTCGGTAACAAAACGGATCATGCCTTCCTCTTTCCTTTCCTGCTCATTATCTAAAACAAAAAAATTTCCTGCTACCTAATTGATCCACAGATTTGGCCATCGTAATTTATTCAATACCATTCATTTCAATTTCATCCCCACCTAGTAGCTGTTTCATGATTCAGACATGCAGCACTCAAGGATCCGGTCAACTCCTTTTCATACCATTATATTCAACCGCACTAATAACTTCATTTATCTGATTCCAGATTCATGAATAATAGTGAATACCCAAACCAATCCTCCGCGCAGATCCAATTTCATACTACTACCAACTAGTACCAAGTAACTTAATTTTCTCATTGATACATACTAGAATATATTATGCCAAACAGCTCTATGGATTTGCTTATGCGGGACCGTTCGGCCATTTTCTCCACAAGCTTATGGACATGTTTTTCAAGGGAAAGAAAGGAAAAGAAACTACAGCCAAGAAGGCATGCATCTTTTTTGCCCCACCCCCTTTGCCTTGGCATTTATTTACTGCTGCTGAATTGTGCTAGTCTGCTATACGACTTGCAACTAATACATTTCCATTGCAACTGTTTATTTTTTCTGCAGGTCTTAGTGGAGCAACTAACTGCGTCACCGTGGAACAACATGATGTTTATGCTGTACTATGGTCTGGTGGTTGAAGGTATTCTAGAATCTCAACATTGTTCCTATGATCCAATTTCCACTAGAAAATCCAGTGTATATTCTTTTTTCTGCCCACATCCTTATATTCTTTTTCCAAGGTAAGGTTTTCATTTACATTTTAAATATTATGTAAGCATCCATTTCTTGGATGGAAACTTAACTGTGGAATGGCAGAAAATTAAGGGTACATTTTGATTAAATTGATATGGAAAATTTTAAGAGTGCAAAGAGGACCTTCCCAACATGGAAAATAATTCCCCCTCACAATTTTATGAATTACAGGGAGACCTTTTAGTCAAGTGAAGAGCAAGCTCAAGAAAGACTATGCCTCTGTCCAGTTGACAGCTTGGAAGGTACAATCACCTTTTATGAGTTGTTTGTTGGATATGTTGCGGTAATATGTAGATAACCCAAAAAATAAGATGTTCTTGTTATGCAAAAATACACAGCTGCACGTCTCATCTGGGATTTTTGAAAACATTGAAGTAGAATTTTAAAAATAAACCCTCAGATGATTTAAACCTTCTAGCCTTGCTGTCACTGTGTTATGGTAGATAAGTGTTGCAAGCCATAAGAGGTGAATTGTCAAATACTCCCTCCGTCCCAAAAGGAGTTAATTTCTGGCTATGCCCCTAGACAGTTCTGGAGGGTGTATTTGACGCAATGCGGTAATATTCTGACATGATAAGGTTGTTCGGTGGCCAAAAACTCTCATAACTATAAGAAGTTACATATGATTTCTTTTTGGAATTTTATCATTGAGAGGGTAAAAACAAAGAATTTCATATGCGACATGATTAATTTGAGTGTTACTCTCTGCAGTTCTGGCCAATTGTTAGTTGGATCAACTATGAATACATGCCGCTCCAGCTCCGAGTTCTTTTCCACAGCTTCGTTGCATCATGCTGGTGAGGCCTTAATCTTTTTATGCGTTTCTGTGTTGCCATTGAAAATTTGCTTGAAATTGTTAGTGGGTGGTAATGCTTGGTTTGGATTCACAATTACAGGGCAGTATTTCTAAACCTAAAAGCAGCAAGGTCCATTGCCACTAGTAAGAAGGCGTAAAGGTAGCAGGGCATGCAGCTCGCTGCCGACATTCTACGGGTAAGGCTCAAAAGAAGAAAATAACAAGACTCAAGCAGCTGAGCAGATGTCCTCATTTTACTCGTTCAGTCTGCCTGTTCAACTAGTTTGTAGTTGCCAACTTAATTTGTGATACAACGTATGTTTATGTATGCCATTTTGTTTGTATGCAAACCACTTTACTGGAAATTAGACAGACGCGCTTGGTCTCATTCAGGGGGAAAAAACGAAGCAACCAACTATTCTACATTGAAAGTTTGGTGAATTTTTTTGACAATGAAAGCATAACTTTCGGGTTCTAAGAATTGAGCATACAATTATATTTGTGGATATTTAAACTGTTAGAATAGATGTCAAATATGTTAGTCCTAGTAGGTTTCAGTTAGACTTGAAGTTGTATTAGGTGGTAGGGGGTAGAGTTAGCGTCGGACTTTGTAACCCGGTAAAGCGCCACAACGTAAGCATGGTGATGACAATGTAGCACAGGGGGAGGATGGCGGCGAGACAATGAACCCGTAGCGGCTAGATGTATTATATTGATTGGGGAGGAGTGTCCATAATCAGAGTCCTAAGGATTAGGATTTGGCTGAATCTCATTAATAAATACTGTGTATTTCTATGTTGTTATCTGGCATGTCTATGGTAGATCAATGACTGATAAGATCGAGAAGTTAGTCATTGTTCCGTTATATTGGCTAACTTTTATAACATAAACCTTAGTGGCCTACGACTCCACGGCACGCCAGTGATGAACTTACGTACATGGACGTGCTTTCATGAGATTTTAACGAGGTCACGGAGGGTGGCGAATCTAGGATAAAAATAAAGGATGGGCTTGAAGTCTACGTCTAAGTCTAAGGCTATTTCCAATGTAAAGTTTCATTGCTAGGTTTTCAAGAGTACCATGTCATCTCAGGATATTTAAGTTAATGGATGAAACTACTTCTCCCAATACAAAATTTTATTTCACAGTTTCATATGCTAACATATTATTTAAATGTTGCATTTAAATGACCAATGGGAATTAATGAAATATGTGGAGATCAAACACAAACCCTCTCAATGGGAGTTTCACATGGTTTCCAACGTATTGGAAACAGTGAACACCAGTTTCATCCTGATGAAATTGATCATATCTCTCTCCTCTTTAATTCTTTGCCATGTTATTATATATGCTGATGTGTCATCCTATTTAATGTGTATGAAACCTCTATGAAACATGTACTGGGATTGGCCTAAGTCAAAATCAATACATACATCATTAATTAGAAAAATATACACAAGAGAGGAGTACCTAGACATATAAATTAGCAAAATTAGTAACAAATGAACGGTAGGAGTAAACAAGTATTAACCAAAAGAAACAATATACCACTAAGTTGAAGCAATTCGTTCACGAGGCAAGGATACTTTATGGGTTTTCAAGACTTAGAAACGGTTCATGATTGCATCGTTATTGATACTTTTGAATCTCTCCCTCTCTCTCAGTATAACATGCCATCAAATCATTAAGCCAATCATCTGATATCTTATTGTGCAAATCTGTCTTGATAATATTCATTGCTGAAAATATGCGCTCAACAGATGATGTTGCAACAGGGAGAATCAATGCCAACTCAATGAGACGATACACTAATTGGAAGGTTCTATATTTTCTGGTTTCAACCATCAGCTGAGCAAAACTTGAAATATCATGACATTCATTAAATTGCTCACTTCTCCTAACATTGAGAATGAAGGTTTGAAGCTGACTTCTTAGCAATAAATGGTCAGGTATTGTAAAATCTTCAGCACAAATCTCAGCAAGTCGAACAAGCTTGTTAACATCAAACTTAAAGAAGGAGCTTCTTGGATCAAGACAAGACATACATACCACTAGCTCGGAGGCGACTTCGTTGAAGCAATGATTCATTTCATGAAAAGTTGCATTAATAGTGACATTGAAAATATTAACTTTATAATAATGATATTGGGTCACTTTGTGTTTTCTCCGAATAGATTGACCCATAACTTTAATGAGATCATCCATGTTTGGCACATCAATCTCATATGCCTCACAAAATTTTTTGACTTGCTCGAACAATGGATCGTATCCATTGTCCCTCATATCTTGCAAGCGCTCTTTCACATCCAAGATCAAATCCATAGCTTTAACAATATCTTAATCTTTCCTTTGCAAAGATTTTGATAGCTCATTTGTGATGCTCAATAAGGATATTAAGAAATGCATGATGAATACAAATTCAAAGCACTCCATCTTCTTTACCAAACCTGCAGCTCCACCGTGACTTGAGTGCCCACGAGCATCTCCACTTACAATTACTAGAACATCCACCACTGCCTCCCACATTTGGTATATACGAAGCAAAGTTTTCAGATGTGATCCCCATCGAGTATCTCTATGTCTAACTATGGATGATTCTTGATGCAATAATGTCCTAGCTGAAATCTTTCCCTTCTCTAACTTGTTCAACAACACATCTTGATGTTTGACAAGTAATGCATCTTTCTCTTGCAAGATGCACTAACTTGAGTTACAATCAAGGGAATATAGTTGAAAAATTCAGCAATAGATGTACTACTTTGGACAACAGTGACAACAACCAATTGCAATTAATGAGCAAAGTAATGAACACAGAAAGCATACGGGCTCTCATCCCTAATTAGTTTCTACATGCCATTAAATTCACCTCTTATATTTGAAGCTCCATTATATCCCTGCCCACGTAGCCTAGAAATAAGTAAACAATGGAGGGAAAGTACCTGAACCAAATAATCCTTCAATGCAGAAGATGTACAGTCTGATATATGCTCAATTGCAAGAAACCTTTCCATGATCATTCACGAATCTGCAGTCAAGAGAATGAGAGATGAGAAGGTTAGAATAATAGAACAATAGAATAATGGATAAATTGTACAAATAAAACACTAGATTTACAACTAACCTCACAATTACTGTCATCTACTCTTTTATTGATGAATCTCTAGCCTCATCAATATGAACCGAGAAATTCTTATCCCCAATCTCACCCTTAATCACATCCGTGACTTCTTGTTCACAATATTTTGCAAGGTCCTTTTAAATCTTTGGACAAATCATAAGTGGATTCCCAGCACCTTTGTCAAATGCCTCCTTCACATCATCCTTCTTATCTTTGTACCAATCTAATATTTTCCTGAAATTTCCCTTATTTATGGAAGTAGATGATTCATCGTGTCCACAAAAGGCTTCCCCTTATGATATGAGATATCTTGCACAATCTAAAGAAGCAGTCAAGCGTATTTTGTATGAAATTTCATACTCCTTAGAGTAAGTAAGAATTTTTTTTAGAAACACTGGCTCGTTGGTTCTTGAAGTCAACACATTCCCCCTTGCAATGCTGCGAAAACTATTTGGACCACCAACATGTTTATTAAAACTATCCAAAGCTGTTTTCCAATGACTGAATACTTTTGGAAAATACATCATTTCCAAATGTGTTGGCTTGTGCTGATTTCTTGAAAAGAAAACAATAGAAACAAAATACAGCATCCTTTTCTACACTATATTCCAACCAATCAAATTTATTGAACCAATTCCGTTGAAAGGATCTTACCATGTAATGTCTTTGGAATATTATGCTCATGTGCTCTATTAGGACCATTCAACAAATATATCCTCCTCACTTCATCTCTAATTTCAAGAGCATAATCATCTATTTGTATTCGCTTTGCTAGATCGGCAAAAATTTCATTAGGATCTAATTCTACTCGATGCCTCTTTGGTCTATTTGTGCTCTCATCAATTTGGGGGATGTCACTTGAATTGCTTGTAAAGTAATGAAGCAATGTTTTCTTCTCCATAGCAAATATACCAATAAATGGAACACAATGAAAATTGAAACATAAATAATAAATCCCCACAATTACAATAGATAAAATAATAAATAGAGTAGAGATTTAGAGTTTTAGATTCTACTAGTAATCTTGAACATGCATAGCACATTTTTCACATTATATCTTGCTTCACATCCAAAATCTTGATAATATCGAAAGTAAACCATAAGCTTCCTTGTCATGATATTGTGTCCATTCTAGTAGATGATTCTTCTTAAGCATGCATGGTAGCCTACAAATTGCTTGGCTAAGAATGTTCAGGTCCTGGTTGAGGGACAAGCCATAATAGAGCTCAGTGTCGAACCTTTGTTCAATTTTTACAGAGTGTCCTGCAGATCTATAACAGGGAAAGATCTGCACTAATATCCAATTCAACAAAACTCAACTTTTAGCAAATGAAGCTTAAAATAGAATCCAGGATAGTACCAACTGGTACTTTTTTACATGGAGAAGAAACTTACAACTCCTGAGAAATGATCAAGAATGTCCAATTTTTTTTATAAAAAATCCCCAAATTGCAAAAAATGAAGATGTAGTTGATATGAAATTGGGAAAGAATGAAGATGTTTGTGCCTTCCTCCAGAGAATCCTCCAGAGATGCACAACTACTTGACTCCCCCAGACATGCATTTTTTTTCCATAAAGGAAAATAACAACATTCTTTCCTAACAATATGAAATAGGTATGTGATTAACTTAAAAAATCGAATGCACTACACAATTTCACTTTTCCTGACGCAAAAGATGTACTGTAGATCTGAAAGATTCTGTAATTATTAGTGAAAAGTAAATTAGCTTTTAGCAATGTTCCTATGCTCGTTGTAGAAGCCTCCTTGTGCTGCTTGTACACACAGTTCTTCTAAAGCCTAGCTTCCTTTTGCTCAGCACTGAGGCAAGCGTACGTCTGGCCATCTACCTATCAAGTAGATCTTCCGACCTCGACTACATTCAAATTAGTTAACATTTATAAAGTTTTGCTAGGAAATTAGTAAATACCTACGCTAATTGTTGTCATACAGAGTTTTGACATTATCTTCAAGTCCAATTTTTGAAATTTTCTGTCAAGCAGCCGAAATATGCAAATTTGTGATAAAAACAGGTAAACGAATGGGACATATAATTCTGAATTCTAATAATGACATTCTAAGGTTAAAACCATCAGCAACATATGAATGTCCGTGTACTGACAGAAATTTAACTGATTTAGATTAATTGTTGTCATACCATCAAGTTTTGTAGAAACGTGATTGCGTCAGCTGCAGAACGTACAACTCTGCAGTCAAAGAACAATTTGGTGTGTCATTACCTGTTCTTTAGACGAATCTGCTGTGGAGGTTCCAACGGCGTTGTCCAATGCAGTAGGCCGAGGAGTGGAGATCAGTAACCACCTGCATACATACATTTACACAGTTTGAAAACAAGTATAGATAGATCACTGCCTATCTCAAGCTCGATAGCTAGCTAGCAATCTTAGGCTTGATCAAGTGTTAATATGTGCGAATGGTATTGGGAGATCGGGGACATGGGAAGCTTCTCTTCTCTTAGCTTTGTATACTTTCTTTGCTGATTTAGATAAATTTGAAGCATCAAATTCTGTTGGGGGCACCAAGAATCAGCGTGATAATTGGAAGTAAATGAAAGAAGGAAAAACAGGTATCCTCTGCCTGAAAAGGATAACACTGTGGCTTGTAGTCATTTAATGATGCATAATTTAACAATCCCACATTCATTTAGCTAGGTCAATCAACAGAATTGCAGCCACAAAACCATATTAATTAAATTGTAGTACTGATGAGAAATTTGCCATGTGTAAGAAGTAAGAACAAATGAACTTAAATGTTGAGAAAATTAGTTTCATCACAAAAAAATGCTGAGAAAATTAGCAATTTTGCCTCTACAGTGAGCACTTACAGTCGATAATTTACCTAAAAAGTTCTCTAAAAAGCAAATCTACTTTCACATTATAGTGGATGGCAAAAATATGTAACCAATTCACCAAATTAAATCTCTCTCGCAGTCAATCGTTAATTCGTAATAACACCCCAACCTCCCGTTCTTGTTTTCAGATGCTTTCTAGTGCCATAGGAAAAGAAAACACATCGCTCAAGATGTTTTATAGCACCATAGGACCTAGGGATGCTACCAAAACTATTGGTTGCTCACATTAGTAGAACATGAAGTCACGAATATTATCTGAATTGGTTTTGATGTTTCAGTCAACTACATGGGGAAAAAAGGAGAAATAATAGCAGTACAGAAGATTTCAACCAACTGAAATAGTAAAAGGATTCATCTTCTCTTGCTTCATGTCAGGTTTTGTACAGAACCAAATCTACAACCCTGCTGGCTGCATTGACATCCTTAGTCATTCATAACCCCAATCAGTCAGAAGATCTCGATTCTAACAGAGGTGATCCAATCAAGATACCAAATCCATATACAAATTCGACAGTGGGAAATAATTTCCATGGACAGTTTCTAGTCCTGTGGTGCTCACAAACCAACCATGCACAAAATGGGTAAAACATTACAAAATTAGTAACTAAATCACCGAATAGCTCCTAGATACTATTTGGCAGCACAATCAAGTCATGAAATTTCTAATGGAGAAGTACATACAATCTAGAGAAGGGGCATGGAAAGTAATAGATAAGAAGAGGATGGGGGAAAGCAAACCTGGAATAATGAATAATGATGGAAGATGGCACCAGCTTTGTTGTGTGACACAGTGAGTAAGCGATGAGGATGTTGGCCTGAACTTTGCTAATGTAGATGAAGATAAATCTGGTGAGTTCCTCACAATGCAAAAGCAAACTGCCGCCGGGAGTTCAGCCACTATCTCCGACCTGAAGGTTTCCATCTGCCAGAGCCAGACTCCTCTATCCAAGAAGCAGTGGGCGACGGTGGCAGGAGGGCGTGGAGTCTTGATTGAGACTTTGAGAAGGCAGTGGTGTGCAGGGCATGAGCACGGTTGGAGAGGATCCCTGACAATGGCAACGGGGCCGTCGAGGGATGGGCTCGGGCGCCGGTGGAGACAATCCCGACGATCAAACCAGGTGGGCGGAGCGCTAGACGAGGGTGGCGGCTTCGGGTGCGGGGGATCACGCGCAGGGAATGGGGAGGCGCTTGGTGGGGCCGTGAGGAGGAACCGTGATTGGGAGGCCACGTCAATCGCGGCGAGAATGCGAGTGCGCGGAGGGGAGGACGATGTGGGACGTTCGATTTAGCGTAGCTATTTTAGTCCGTTGGATTTGACGATGACGATGGTTATAAGTGAATTGAGTTGGTGGGCTGGGCTGCTGGCTGCTGCAGACCTACAGTGCTGCTGTGCTGGTCGCCGTCGCCTAGTCCTAAACTCTTAGCTGCTTGGCTGCTCGCTGCTGCCTGCTGCAACATGCAAGTCTGCAACTGCTGCAGACAGCTGCAGCGATGCGGCTTGCCACATTGCTGCCTGCGCCCTGCGGCCGTGAACGGTGCATGCCGCGAGGCCTGCGCCTCCACGGCTCGGCCTGCTCGCCGCCGCGTCGCACACTCGCCGCCTCCACGAAGTAACGAAGAATTCCCACAGCCACATGCCCACACAGTCACACATCTTAAGCCAATTGACAAAATAAACAAATTGGTCCAAGTGGGCTGTGGCCAAATTGATCAAATGGGCCGTTCAGCTGTATCGCTCTGTTCTTCTTCCTCGTGTCGACAGAGAAGGAGTTCTTCGGTTCTTACTCTTCTTCCTATCTTCTCCAACTGCTGCCATGGGAGAGATGATATGTACTTGAATTTTTTTTAAAAAAATCGAAGGATAGGCTAGAGCCTGATGAAGCCTATCCCTTAGATCTGCCTCTAGCTAGAAAGGCAAACACTTGTCGGTGGGAGGGAGATTGTTTTTAATCAATTCTATGTTGACTAGCCTAGCCATGTTTATGTTATCTTTTTACGAGGTTCCTAGAGAAGTTCTCGAAAAATTGATTATTATAGATCTTGATTTTTTGGCAAAGTGATAACCATAAGAAGAAATACCGATTGACTAAATGGAATATTATTTTTCAACCAAAGGATCAAGGTGGTCTTGGGGTATATGTAGATATTCAAAACCAATGTCTTCTAGGTAACTGGGTTTTTAAGCTCATAAATAAGGATGGAGTTTTGCAGAGTATGCTTAGAAAGAAATATCTTACAAAATCTGATAATAACACAGGTGGTTAAAAACTCAAGGGGATTCTTATTGTGTGTAAATCCTCGTCCAAGAATCAACCGAGGCACACATAACATAGTTGATAATCAAAGTAATTGTTTATATACTGAAAGTATTTATTACAGAGGCGCATGGTGCCTCTCAAAATAATAAAGTTCTAGCAGCGGTAAATAAACTAAGACAACATGACGAAACCCACTCCACGAGCTTGACCGGTACTCCTGCTTAATCCTCCCAACAGTCCTCCTCCCTAAAGTACTCCTCTGAATGATGATTGTTATTTGCAAAGTGAGTACATAAAATATTTCACAAGCCACACAGTAAATATGCAAGTGCACAGGATAACAAAGAATGTCATAATATAGCTCAATTTACATAAAAGCATTTAATAAAATATTTAAGAGGGTAATAAAGCATTAGTTATTAAACAATATTGATCAACAGTATACCGCCCACCAAAACGGTATAAGCCTAACCACTTCAACCTGGAGCTAAACATATTCCACCATTCAACAATCAAGTTTAGATAGTGTGGGATTAATCACAGAAAACATTGTTAGGCTCGTCCTTAACCGTGGGCACGGCTATTCGAATAGTTTTACTCTAGCCAAAGATGTACTAATTTACTCACAAGACACAACTCCACAACACATCACTGTGCGCCTTAATACCACCACAGTACCTCGGAAAGGAATTGTGACAGGATTATCCATGTAACTCGCACAATAGAAGAGCCTCTTGCCGAACATCTGGTCTTCGATAGGGGTGATCAAGTACCTTCCCGTGAGACGGCCCGACGCCCGAAGCATGGTCTTATTGTCACTGCCATGTGTGGACTTATATTAGCCACAAATACGCCCTAGTGCCTCCTATTGAACTCGGCACACTTCAAGCTCCTGCTATCCCATTCTAGCTTGTGATTAGCACGAGTGTTGCTTTGCAACAAGTAGTCCATGAACCGATCCTTAATTGTCACGAGTATCGCTAGCAACATTCACAACCCTGGTGCTTGCAACCCACCATTTATCCATATTTTAATGAACCATTAAATTAGCCTTGCACGACCACAGTCGTAAATGGAATCTTCATTTCATGCGAACTAAATATTTAATCGAAGTTAATGTTACAGCCCAGAAGTTATTCTATAATTTACTAAGCATGGCTAAGCAGAGTCCTAGAGGTAATCTAGCTAAACAATAAATAAAGCTAGCTAGTCACATTTATCCCATAGGTACAATATCCAGTAATCAAGTCAAAGGGGCCATAAACAAAGATTAGGGTTTCCCTTTCCCAATGACATTCTAAAATAAATGCAGAGTTAAGAGAAATATAGCTTTAAACATAGGAACAACATGCTCAAAGGTATTGAGGGATCTGTGTGACTTGTCTTGCTACTCCTCACAAGCCTTGGAACTCTCCTCAAGAAATTCCGGCTCTTCCTGAACGTCGGCGGCTAAAGGCAATAAATAAAAATAAGCAGAAAAGTACATCAACACACATGAACAGTATCATATTGTATTTTTAATGGGTAGATCTTGATTTTTAAAGAATTTTGCAAGTTGAATCACCCCAAACGGAGTTTGGATGAATTAGTTATGAATTTTAGAAGTTTAAACCCTTTTAAAAGCCTATTAAAAGAATTAAACTGATTTATTGCGTCATTTAGGAATTAATTTAATTCAGGAAAGGATTATGGCATCAGCACAGGAGAGAGGGGGCGGCTGACACCTGGGCCCCACCAAGCAGAGAGAGGAGGGGCTTGGGTCCATGGTGGACCGAGTCCACCGAGGAGGGCACCACTATCCAATGGCCCAGATCAGATCGAGTGGATTAGACGACTCAGATTACATCAGAGTTTTAAGATGAAACGGATGGCTTAGATCTAATCCTACTTAGATCGGATGGCTAGGATTAACCTATGCAATCTACAGCTCTGATTAAACCCGATCAGGTAGGCCCACGGCTGAGCTGGAGCCCGACATGGCGTCCACATCAGCTGCGGCAATGGCGGCGGCGGCGCAGCTTGGAACCCGATGGTCGATGGTCGACGGCGATCGACGGCGCGGCAGAGCACGGCGACACAACAGAGATGGAGGGAGGCCTGGCAAAGCTTATCGAAGCGAGAACGCGATGATTGGCGACAAGAAGCAGCCGGTGGCGAGCTCCGAGCGGCGGAGAGGTTCGGGTCAACGGCACCGATGCTGTTCCAACAAGCTCCGGTGTCAGGGAAGTGGCGGCCGGGCTTCGTGATGCTCCCATAGACCCAATGACGTAGGCGGCGACGGTCGGCGACGGCAAGGATGGCGGCTAGAAGCGGCCGAAGACCTTGTGACGGCGGCGGAGCGAAAGCGGACGCGGGGAGGCTGCTAGGGTTCGCGACGGCTACGCTTTATGCACGGAAAAGATCCCAGAGGCATCGGGGTTGCTATTTAAGGAGAGAGGCAGTAGAGTCCGTCTCGGGTTCGGCGAGATTACGTCGGCAGGGAATTAGGGCTATGGGTCCGAGTCGGAGAGCTCCTAAACTCCCGCATCCGAACGCGTTTTTGCTCGGGTTTCTTAGGGATATAGCGGAGAAGGACAGGGGCGACATTTCCCCTCAACCAATTTGAGGAGATCGCGGACGAGACAATCGGATTTTGGGTAGGATTCGCTGTGGCTGGAGTCGGGCGGAACAGGGACTCTGTCCCGATCTTGAAGACGAAGCTGACAGGTGGGTCCCACCTGTCAGCAAGAGAGGAGGCGCGCGCGGTTAGCGGGCCGTGGGCCGCCAGGTGCGCACGGGGAGGAGAGAGGAAGGACTGGGCCAGAATCGGCCCAGAGACTGAAAGGGTTATTTAATTTTATTTTTTTTTATATAATTATTGTGAGGCTTATTTAATTCACTAAAAATACTCCCCTTAATCAAATAAATTCCAGAAAATTCCAGGAATTAGATAATTAAGCAAAGAATTTTATAAAATTATTTTCAAGCCCTTTTTGCTATAGATTTCTCTCTAATTTTATTATTTTCACTCATTGAGGCTTGTAATTTATTTCTAAAATTCATTTTTCTCATTTATTTTTATATGGGGATAATTTAGGGTGTTATAGTTTGGCAAAGTATGCTTAGAAAGAAATATCTTACAAAATCGGATAATAACACGGGTGGTTAAAAACTAAAGGGGATTCTTATGAAAGTTAAAAAATATGGTTTTAGATATAGGAACCTTTATTATTAATGATGGGAAACTAGTAAGATTTTGAGAGGATAGGTGGATTGGGAATACTTCTTTTAAAGAGCAGTACCCTTCTCTATATAACATAGTTTGTAGAAAAAGTGTATCTATTGCAACTGTTTTGAGTTCATTTCCACTCAATGTTTCGTTTAGGAGGGCTTTAGTGGGACATAATGATCTTGTTATGTGGCATAACTTAGTTACTAACATTGCACATATTACTCTTAATAATGAAAAAGATATGCTTAGATGGAATCTTCATCAGAATGGCCAATTCATAGTCCATTCTATGTATTTATCCTTGATCAAAGGAAATTGAAGATGTCCCTAAAAATAAAGATTTTTATGTGGTATTTGTTTAGTGGGGTAGTGTTAACCAACGATAATTTAGCAAGAAGAAATTGGAATGAAAGTAAAAAACTGCTGCTTTTGTATGCATGAAAAAACCATTCAACATTTGTTTTTTTGATTGTCACATGGCTAAATTTCTTTGGAGATCTATTCATATTTCCTTTAGCTTTGAAGGCCCCAAATAATTTTTCACATTTTTTTGGAAATTGGCTTGTCGATACTATTCAGGGCAACCTACTTGTCGGAGGATGGAACTCCAACCGCGGGGAGTCTGGGGACCCCCCTTTGAGGTTCGGCCAAGGGAGTTGTTCACAGGATGGCTTGCGGCATCGGAGAGAATGGCACGCAAGGAAGACAGGAGGCGTAGACAGGTTCGGGCCGCGCGGAGGCGTAATACCCTACTCCTGTGTGTTTTGCTATGTGGGAGATATGAATGTGGGTTTTGGTGTTACAAGATGTTCTCAGCGGAGCTCAGGAGCTAGACCTCCCTTTGGAAAAGAGAGACAGAGCGAGCTGAAGAAGACGAACAGTAGCGAGAGAGCCAGCAAGAGCCAGAGATCGAGAGTCCCCCTCACCTGTAGGCATGGATCCTCCTTTTATCGTGCAAGGGGAGTCTACAGTGCCTAGTATACATGCTGAGAGAGAGAGAGAGATAGCTACAATTGGTCTTGTCGCACGCACGCGGCCACCGGCCGCGCCGCGCCGGAGGGACGTCTAATCACCGCCTGACTCGGCTGCTGCGGGTGGCTGGAGTTGGTCTGCTGTATGCCTGGTCGGCATGTTGCCGGGCTGCTGTGGGCGGCTGGAGTATGGAGATGTGACAGCGCGCGCCTCCGTCGTCAGAGTGTGGAGAATCGAGGCCCTCTCCGCCGAAAGTTCTCTGACGGCACTGGGAGGGGGCCCACGAAAGGCCATCATGACGGTGTACGTATGTCCGACCGGGAGACAGGCGGGAGGCGCCCCGTCGCCTCGTCATTAATGCGGGTAGTTGGGGAGCTGATCCGCTTGAGTCAACCTCGTGCCCGGGGCAGAGAGCTCACCGAGCCCTCTGCGCACACAAGGCGCCGAGCTCCTCGGGGACGGAAGCAGTGAGTCCCGGGCCCGGGGAGTGAGACCTCTGTAAAGTGCTCCGGGATCAGGAAGTCCCCGTACTGTGCCCCGGGGACGCGACCCGGGGCTGAAGCTATGGGTCCCGGGAAGTCCCAGTAATGTTCCCGGGGACATGCCCCGGGACCGAGGAGGTGGCTCCCGGGACCGAGGAATAAGTCCCGGGACCGGAGAGGTGGCTCCCGGGTCCGAGGGCGAGTCCCGGGACCGGGGAGGTCCCCGGGACGCGGGGTCCGAGGAGGACGCTCCCGGGACCGGGCAGCGAGGTCGCGACCCGGGAAGGTGGCTCCCGGTTCCGGGGGCGACTCCCGAGACCGGGGAGGTGGCTCCCGGGCCCAGGGGCGAGTCTCGGAATCGGGGAGGTCCCCGGGACCAGGGCCCGAGGAGGTGGCTGCGAGCCGTCGTTGCGACTCGACGGGGAGTGCACACCCGAGCCGAGGCAGTGCTCGTGCCCAGGTACTTAGCGGGAAAACGCCTATAGCTGGCCGTCACCGAAGCAGAATGTGGGCCCGGAGGAGCTGACGTGGCCGAAGACCCATGCGTCCCCAGGGTATGTGGGACCCCCATTTCCATTTCGCCGACACTACTGACTTCGGTTTTGGGCCCAATTACAAAGGTGTGATGAAGACAAGGAGCTCATACACCTTGTATGCTAGAATTTAGAGACAACGGTCATATAAATATGCACCAACTTTAGATAGAGATTTAACAATAGGATTAGTTACTGGATAAATTGTCTCTTTTTGTTGGTGTGTGTCTGTCGGCGAAATGGGACTGGGGATCCCACGTTCTGCGGGGACGCGTGGATCTCCGGCCACGCGGCTCCTCCGGGCCCACCTTCTGCAGAAGGGACGGCCAGCTACAGTCAACGTCCCGCTGGGCGCCCGGGGTGCCATCTCCATCGGCCCCGGGCGCCGATGCCCGGGGCCGACTACCGACTGCCGATGCCGACTCACTGGAAGAACTCCGCGGACCAACTCACCACCTACTCTGCCACGTGTGGGCGTCTCCCAATGGCCCCCCGTGGACACCCGACGGTGCAACCAGAAGACTTTTGACTATGGATGCTTCGTTCGCTGTGTAGTCAGAGGCTTTTGACTGTGCAGGCCCCTTTTTTCCACGACCAGGCAACAGAGGCGTGCGCCGTCACATCCCGTCGCATCCTCACGTCCAGAAGACTAGGCCGCCCGCAGGCCGACTTACCCCGGCGTGGGCACAGCAGGCGGCAGCCGGCGATGGCACCCGACAAGACAGCGCTTCCTCTCTCCCCATGTACTGGCACTGTGGACTCCCCTGATTCTATAAAGGAGGATCCAAGCCACAGGAGAAGGGGACGGACTCAGCTGGAGCTCCCACCTTACACACACTGAACTGAGGACCTCTACCTCTCTGCTCTTCTTCTCCGGCTCCGGCCGCGACCTAATTCACCTTGTAAACACCAAGCCACATTCATCTACCTCATAGCCAAAAACACACACAGGAGTAGGGTATTACGCTCCGGCGGCCCGAACCTGTATAAATCCTCCTGTCTTCTTCGTGTGCCTGCTTCCTTTCGATTCATCCATCGTTCCGATGACACACCCTGACGCCGGCTTCGCCTGAGAACGACTCCCCTGGCCGAACCTCAAAGGGGGGTCTCCCGACTTCCCGCTGTCGAGGTTTCGTCCTCCGACAGTGTCTTCTCGTCATGTTTTATTTGTTTGATCATTTATATTTGGTTTATCTAATAACTTTGGAATAAGTGGTCGTGGCTTTTATTGAAGTAATGGTCGGATTTTATGCATTATCAAAAAACAGATCACGGATTAATGTTTGGTCTCTGTCTATTGGTACATACTCAGATGTTGGTGGTGGGGGTGAGTGACACTACACCTTTATTAAGGAGTGTAGCCAATGGGCCGAATGCAGGAGGGGAGGCCCAAGAAGCCAATGGCAACACATAAACAAGAGTTTCTGCGTGCGGACGTGTCGTGTCACCTCCCCTTTGTTTCTTTCTTTCACATATCCGATCGGGAACTCGTCTCTTCTTCCTCCCTCCCTCCATCGCCGAGATCCAGTCGCTGGTGGTGCCCTCGACGATCCCGTCCAGGGGGTCGACCAGACCTCGACGGCCGCGATGGCTCGCCGTCTCCCTGCTATCCTTCTTCTCTTCTCGGCGCTGCTCCTCGCCCTTGCCTCCGCCTCCGCCTCAGCTGCTGCTCCGGTAAACTCTCTCTACCCTCTTCCTACCTAGTCCCTGCCTTTCATCATCCTCTAACACGCGTTCCCTCCCTGTACGCAGCAGGCACAGGCCGCCTTCGTCGATGCCGCCTCGCGTCGCTACCTGCGGGATCAGCAACAGGACCAGGTCCCATCCCTCCTCAATCCTCTCTACTTGCTCCATGGTATGATGCTATGTTAGTTGCTGATCGATCGATGATACCTATAGACTGTGCTGCCTGTATGTCAACACAATTAATTCAATTAGATTCGGTAGAGCCGGAAATCATTCTTCCCCTCTTGCCTTTCCCTCACCGCCACCGACCATCATCTCATCTGATGGAGTCCAAGTCCAATTCCACCACCGGTCCTGTACTTTATGCATCAAGAAAATATTTCCTGTTTACAGGGCTACCGCATGCACCACAGCAACGTTCATCATGTTTTATCATCCCACTGATGTACAGAATATCCTCAATACTCTGCAGCAGGCCACTTCAATGTCACTAGATGAAGTTTCTGCGACTGTTTCTGTCTTGCTTGGTTTCGCACCACCAGCCTCACTACCTGCACAATCTTCTTCAAAGGTATTTCAACCTTCACGCTGGAACCAGCTAACCCTTACATGTGTCCTGCCAACTTACCTAACCACTTCAACCTTTGTTGCCTCCATTGCCAGTTAAACAAAGCGCTGCTCCCTAATCCCTTTGACAGACCACGGGCTGTTTTCTTGCTGCAAATTGATGGATCCCATGGTATGTCTTTTTTTGTTTGTTATTTTTAAGTATCTGCACTTATTCATTTAATTTTGATCTATTGATCATATGGCAGCCTCTGTTGAAAGCATCACATCTGAAGCTGGTAGCATCTTCAAAACCACGATTGAAGGTCTAGGCAATTCTGCTGCAGGGCTTACAGGTTTCACGAAATATCTGGCAACTTCTTATCTTGGAAGTGCACACCGCTATGCTTTTTTGGAACTTGCCATTTTGTTATTATTATTGATTTATCATATACCTTGCAGATAAGGATGATCTAGTTATCGTTCATTCAGATGAATCTCCAGCTGTTGATTCAGGTTCTGATTATTTTGATAGTGAACTCACTGACTTGGTAAGTTTGTCTTTCTTTAGGGAGAAAGTAGCATTATGCATAAAACTTATGGCAAACCATAAGAACAACTTTTGCAGGCAAACTGGCTTGGGGGGTCATATGAGAAGGTTGATGGCAAATTGAACATTCCCTTGGAGAGCGGAAAAAGTCTTAAATTGCTTGTTGCCAAGGTCAGCACCCTTTTATCCATTGCACACATACACAAAAATAGGTTCTCTTTGTTCATTTTCACACCAATGCATGCTTGGATGCATGTGTTTGCTTTTAACGGTGCATGCAACATTCCTCGAACAGAAAACAAAAAAAGCGCAGAGTCAGTACGCTAGCACCTGATTATTACTACATTTTCATTTCCCCTCTTGAATGTATTGCTTTTATGTTAAAATTGGATCAGGAGGTATTGTAATTTATTACTCTTTTGTATCGATTGAGATTGCTGACCGTGCCTCAGAACAGTAATTTATTACTTGAATTGGGCTGTAATAGTGTGTATCAATATACTCGAAAACTACAAGAACTTAATTTGAATATGTTTGGTGATAAATATAAAACTTGCATTTTAATTGAAGAGTCTTAGCCTACCATGCCCTTATTTATTTCGTCATGCTCATGTATTATCTGTTAATGTCACAAGTATTTTCTCTCATCCTTTCAAAACATGCACTTCAATTATTTCCTCTACTTCATCTCCCCTAAATACTTGTGCATGATCAGAATAAGAGTTATTTCCTCTAATAATACTCTGCTTCATTTCCCTAAATACTTGTGCACAATCAAATAAGTGTTATATAAATAACTGAGGGAGTAAATGACTACATTTACATTTATAACATCTCATGGCCCAAAATTCGTTATAAGAACTTGCATTTCTTTACAGGAAGCAGACATGGAGTTTGCATCCAGCTTGATCTCCCTTCGAAGAACTATAAAAAGGGGTATTCTGGTTCATGAAGATTTCTCAGGAGGTGTCATGAGCCCTGCAGAGTTATTAGTATGCCACTTCACAGGCATTAAGGTAAATTGTAAATATATTTTTTAGCTAGCAGTTTGAAAGTGGTAACTGATTTCTATTAAACGTGTGCAAAAAAATGTAATATACAACCTTGGTACATTCTCACCCCAAACCCTACCAGCCTGAACCCTGTATACTTGGTCCATCGAGTGATTACCCAATGGTAGTGATGTAAACTTGTTAACTTGATGGGCTTATGTAGGCTTTGGAAGATGAATATGGTTCCACAGAAATTGTTAATCAGGGAACTGATGTAGTCCAGAGAGCTGTTGCCAAAGCATTCGATTTACTACATGGAGCATATAATGGTAAGATTAACATAAATTTCTTCAGTTTTCTTATGCATGCATATATGTGTTATCCCTTTGAGTTTTTTTGAAGTTAAATTCTCCTCATGAATCAAGGAAAAAAATGCTCTCATTTGTTCTTATTTGGAGGGATGAATTTAGAGCTGTAACTTTAGCTAGCTGCTTAAATTTATATATGGTTCTCTTATGTTTTGGAATTGTGCATGGAGAAGGGTTATTGGTCCCTCACCAGACCGTTCGGATCTGCTTATTTCCTTGGCTTATTTCCTCGATTTCCTTTAGTATGCTTCCCGAACTGCTAAACGGTGCGTTTTTTGCAAAAATTTTCTATATGAAAGTATCTCTAAAAAATAGATCCATTTTTCAAGTTTCTAATATTTAATACTTAATTAATCATGTGCTAATGACATTCTTCATTTTGCTTGCGGCTTATAAGCCAGGGCAATAAGCCAATTCAAACACCCCCAAGTCAGTTGAACAAGACTTGCCTCCCTCTTTCTCTCCCAGAAAGATTATTGTAATTGTTACTTTTGCTGCCATGTAATCCCTACATTTGCAAAACTTTGATATTGGTTTTAACAAACTTTGATTTTGGTTTTAACAACTTTTATGTGCTGATACAGGAAAAATTGTTGGGTTAGTAATAGCCACAAAGGAGGCTTCACCATCCTTAGTGGGTCCAACATCTTCATTGCACATTTCAAGATGGCTAGAGGAAACAAGCCAAACTTACACTACAGGTTCTTCTGAGATACTTGTTAGAAAGAGTTTGGCATGGATTACAGGGATCATTCTTCTCGTCTCCACTCTCATTGGGGTGAGCATACTTCCTCAATGTTTCACTAATTAAATGGATAATTTTGAGCAGAGCCCTCCAATTTGTAGTTTAGCCTGTGATCAAGTTTTTGTAGTTTAGCCTGTGATCAAGTGTTTCTGAAGACTGTGCTGTGCTGATTGTGCAGGTTTGCTTGCTTATGAATATGCCACTTACCAGGGACACCCTCCTGTATTCAAATGTGAAGATCGATTAGATGGAAACTAGGGAGAGATATTAGCACATTGATCGTTGTAATTTTCATTTTCACACGCTGCGTGGCTTCTATGGGATGGTTTTGACCTTTTAGTAGGCCACATATGTTTATGACATAAAAATGCTGCTTCTGTGTGGGTCAGCCCGGAATGCAAAACCTTATTTGTGAATTGTATGCCTGTACTGTACGGGGCCCTTGTTCTTGGTTATAAATAAATAATCCATAGGAACGGAATTGGCTGATATCTCTGATAATTGTTACAGAATTCCTGTGTCCGAATACACTCTGAAACTGGTGGAATTGGTTCTGTTGCCTATATATCATGTGAAATACGTGCGTGCCAGCTAGAAACTAAGCTCGTGCACGAGATTGTCGATATCTTCGTTTCTTTTTTTCTTTTTCTTTTTTTAAAAAGAGAGAGTGCCGATATCCACTGGGATCCTGGTATATTGGACGCGAAAGCTAAAGGTTCGAGCAGGCATCAAGGGTGTGCGATGCGTTGCATGCATGGTGAAAGGTCCAGGAAGGAAGCCAAAAGGATCCTGAAATAGCGAGAGCTCCATCTGCTTGCACTCTTCTGATCCTCTCCCTCCCCTGGCTTTGGCCATGGCCGCCGCCGCTTGTCCCTCTCCACCAGTAAAGTCATGCTCATGCATGCGTTGCGTGCCATGGCCATGGCCATGGAGATGAGTTAGTTAGTTGTTAAATTGCCATGCCATATATAGCAAGCTAGCTAGCGCGCGCGTCCCCGAGCTTCAAGACCATTTCTTCTTCTTCTTCATCCTCCTCTTGTTCAAATCAACCATTAGCTAGCTAGCAACACTCCAATTAATTAAGCATCCATCCATGGCGACGAGGTGGCAGCTGCTGGGGCAGGCGTCGGGGTTCCTGCAGGACAAATACAAGCAAGCACGGCTGGCCCTGGGCGACGTCACGCCGGCGGAGTTGCTGGTACAGGAGGCGACCAACAAGGACGCCGGCGTGGGCCCCGACGCCCGGACACTGGCCTGCATCGCCGACGCTGCCTTCGACATGGACGACTACTGGCGGATCGCCGCCGTGCTGCGCCGGCGGATGGCACGCGCCGCCGACTGGAAGGAGTGGAGGCCCGTGTACAAGACGCTGGTGGTGCTGGAGTTCCTGCTGACCCACGGCCCCGACGAGGTCCCCCGCGACTTCCTGCCGGACATTGCCGCGGTGCGTGACCTGCGCGGCTTCACCCACGTCGACGACAGGGGTTTCGACTGGGGTGCCTGCATGCAGAGGCGCTGCGACAGCGTCCTGGCGCTGCTCACCGACGCCGACCGCCTCCGCGACGCGCGCCGCAGGGCCATCCGCGTCTCCCACGAGGTGCAGCACGGCTGTCTCGCCGGTGGAGGCGGCGGGGGTTTCTCCCCGGCCTCCTCCGCGGGGTCCCCCTCCTCTGCCTCCTCCCGGACCTCCTCGCACACCAGCAGCTGGTCCGTCGCCTCCTCCGATAGCCCCACCATAGTCTGCCTCTGTGCCGGCGCCGACTACCGCCACGACAAGAAGTTCGACGCCTACACGGCCGACGACGACTGGATGCAGCAGCTGGTTCACAGCGGCAAGACCACCGCTAGGGTGGAGGTGGCAGAGTACGACGACGACAACGACGACGACTGCCCGAATCATCCTCCTCCTCACACAGGAACCCACAGCTGGGTTGACGCCCACGTCGACGACTTGTCCCTGCTGCCGCGGCGCACAGGAACCAACGGCGGCCATGGCGCATGGCCGGCCAGGTTCTGCTCCAGGATGCTTGGCGCCGTCTCCGTCAGCAGCCGGGCGTCCGGCTTCCAGAGCTTGTCGCAGCCGGAGAGGAGGGCCGCCAGCAAGAAGCTCCAGCGTCAGTTTTCCTTGGATTACTGATCCATTCCATTCTAGCTAGCTGAATTGCAGAGCTAGCATAGCTTTTAATTTCTTGGTCTCTTGCTACAGTTAACTCAAATGTTAACCCTTTCCATGCATGATCAATCACATGGCTTTCACATCCAAATAGTCTTTAGGGCCTGTTCGAATAAGCTAGAAGCTGTAGCTTTTTTTAGGTAATTAATTATTAACAATTATAAATTTAAAAAATAGATTTATTTGATTTTTTAAAGAAACCTATATATAGTTTTTCTCTTCAAAAAACGTACATAGTAGTTCTGGAAGCGAAGCTGTTTACAACACTTCCTAAGGGCGTATATATAATATGTCACGGCGTAGTGCGTGACTGCGGGCGGCAATGCAAATACGCAATGAATGTCAAATGCACTGCTTCTAATTCAATTGGCAGAGGTGGTGTTTTTTCTGCTCTTTTCTTTTGTTAAATACTGCTAGCTTTTTCCGGGCTCGCCTCCACTCGTTCCATCCAATTCTTCTACTGCCAAGTAGAATCCTTCTATGGCAGAGGATCCAAATCCGTCTGTTTCACATATGGCAAGAGGTTTGAGCTGCAACTCAAAAATCCAAAACAGTACTGAAAAGGCAATTTATAAAGTAAAATATCAACAACACCTTACTACATTGCAATACCTTTTTTTAAAATGCCAATGATTTGTCTAAGTACACATGATTAAACCTTAAGCAAATCATCGATGGATCATTCTCAGTAACGGGGCAAAACTAGCTACAACTTTCACAAACTCCCAGCAGATGTAAACACCAGCTTGTCGTAAGGAAAATTGCTTAGTAGCATCGCGCCACCCTGGTAACAGAAAACTTGTGCAGTAGTTTCACCAGTAGTTTCCAAAAGCCTGCATGATACAACCCATCAATCAGCCCACCGCCGTGCTAAGCACTAAGCTTGATTGCTTGACATAAAATATATCGCACACTAACTACAACAAATAAACAAACCAGCACTTTTAATTCTGCCTCGAACGATCAGACAGAAGCATGAAAAGTTGTATCAGAGCAATGGAATCATGATGGTTACCAGATTTCCTGGTCCTAACTGGATAGAATTGGTTGGACTTCAAGATGATCATACAAGATATGTCAAACCAACTCTAAGGGTAATGCAAGGGGAAATAAGATAAAAACATACTTATAGGAAACCAGCCAATAACCATCTGAATTCTAGCTTGCTCTTAAGGATTTTCAAAAGACAGGCAAACAGAGTATACATTCCATAATACATAATCACCTGCCTGACTAATAAGTGAAATTGCTGGTTAGGATATGAAGGATTACTTAATTTATTTTTTATTGACACGTTTTTATTCCTCAACTTTTCCTCCATGAGTAACGTACAAGATAACAGACTCAATATTTGTTGCTCAAACTAGCAGAGGTGATGTGCCAAGAGAATACATCCAATATTTGGCTAAGAGAATGTAAAAGAATAGCTGTCACTCTGTACTTCCAGATCCCCAGTGGTTGTTTTTGGTCAAAAGCTAGCATGTATATTGGAAAGGAACTTACAGTCTACAGGGATGACCCTCAGTAGGGCAGGGCTAATATAGCTTTACTTGTGAAGGATACTTTTCTTGGGCATTTTAGGTTTCTTCTGGATGTGGTTCTGAAAGAAAAAAGCATGAACAAAGTTAAGCATATGAAGGGAACGATACAATTGGCTTTGGCTCAAAGAAAGAAAAAGGGAAAAGAAAAATGACTCAAACCTTTTGTCTTTCTAGAGCATCAACATCGGTCCTCTCCTTCCAATTGCTCTTACGCAATTTAATAGGGCGGTTCCCAACATATTTACCTGAAATAGTGTCAAAAGTAGTAAGGGAGCAGTATAAAAACAGACGCTGATCGACGGCAACAATTGAACAAGCTGGGTACTTCAAACCATTCATTTCTTTTATCGCTGCAGCAAGGTCTGTAGGGTTTGAAAAGCTCACAAACCCATATCCTTTAGTTTTGCCAGTTCTCTTATCTCGAACGACCTGAAAGAAAGGGTACAAGTACAAATTATGGCCATGTAGCCTCAAGAAATGCATAACTATATTATGTACATAAGAAAACATAACAAATATAGGGAGGGTGGGAGGAGGTATTTTGGGCGAAGCGTCAAGCTAGTTCTTATAGTCGGTGGGCTAAACATGCTCCCATATTCGCTTTGACATTTGATCACATATCCGTTTGGCAGAATTATCAGATTTCTTCTGGATATCCAATCAAAAGTGGACAGATGTTCCTGTTATGCCCTTACCATATCCCATGAATTCGTTGGAAACGAATATGTATACAACATATATGGGATCGAACATAAAAAAGTGACAACTCATGCAAATCCATTATTCCAACATGACATCAGAATGGGTGGACACAGTATGCTGATAAATCTTGACACAGAACACTAACTGAGCACAATACTTGGTAGTAAAAATGTAAAAATTGAAAGAAAAGAAATTGTAAACCCAAAAGGACCTATAATGGATATCTCAAGTAAATTTTCAATATATCACTGAGGTTGGAGACTGAAAAGTAGAGGAATGTTGAAAGGGCATTGTGGAATAGAGTACATACCCTTGCCATGTTGAAGGAGGGAAATCGTGAAAAAGCTTTTGAGAGGACATCGTCATTAACTTCATTACCCAGATCCCCACAAAACAACCGATAGTCATCTGTAAAATAAAATTTTACAAGATGAGAGTGGAGCGGGCAAAGCACAAAACAATGGCATGGAGCTAGCAAGGTATAATTAATTAATTGGTAAACGGGAGAAAACTGGTGGCATGATAGGATCAAATCAAAAAAGTAACTATAATAATTATATAAATTGTTAGTAGCATACTGTCGGGCCAGTCGGTGAGGGTGGGATCCTCCCAGGATTGGCCGGCGGCGCGGCGGGGGATGGCCTTCTTCTTGGCGGCAGGGTCGGAGGAGGTGGCGGTGGCTCTGGCATTGGCGGGGTCGAGGACGTCGCTGGTGGCGAGGGCCGCCTTGACGCTCTCGAGCGCCTCGGGGGTGATGGTCTGTGCGTCGCGCTGGAAGAGCTGGTGCGCCTGCTGCAGCTGCTGGTACTGCTGGTACTGGTAGGTTGTCGCCATCTGCGGCGGCGGCGGCGGCTGCTGCTGCTGCAGATGGAAGGGGAGAGGGAAGTAATTGGCCCCCGACGGAGCCGAGGAGGATCCGGGAGGAGGGGGAGGATTAGGGTTCCGAACATCCCTGGGCACCGACGACGACGACGACATCCTTTCCCCTCTCTCTTCTCTTCTCTTCTCCTCTTCTTGGGCTAGGCTAGGGTTCCGCGACGCAACTATCCAATCCAAACCAAATTGGGGATTCCTGTACCAAGTTCTATTCCGAGGGAGAAACCGGAGAAGACGAGAGAGAGAGAGAGACACACGGACGGTTCGCTTCACTTTCAGACAATGGGCGGGCCGGGCCAGGCCGGGCCTTATCCACTTCTCATCGGGCCTGTTACTTATGGGCCGTGACTCGTGAAACTTGATTGATATATACTACGAATTTTTTTTATTTTTATATTTATTTAATAAAAAATTTACAAAACTACATTTTCATTTCAAAAATTTACAAAAATATACTCCCGCCGCCCTTTGGGAGGGCGATATCCCTGAAATCGCCCTCCCAGAGGGCGATATGATGACGTGGCTGACGGCCGTTGGCCGGCTGCCCACGGCCGTCAGTCATTTTGCAGGCGGCCCCCCCGGCCACACAAAAACCGCCCTCTGAGAGGGCGGCAAGGGGGCCGCCTGTAAAAATCCGGCCGGGGGCCGGCCATTTTACAGGCGGCCCCCTTGCCGCCCTCTCAGAGGGCGGTTTTCAGCTAAAAACCGCCCTCCCAGAGGGCGGCAAGGGGGCCGCCTGTAAAATGGCCGGCCCCGGCCGGATTTTTACAGGCGGCCCCTTGCCGCCCTCTCAGAGGGCGGTTTTTAGCCCGGGCACTATAAAACCCCCTCCTAAACTCCAAAAATATCATAAAATTCACTGAAATTACAGAAAAAAAAGAGAGAGCTGAGAGCGAGCCTGAACGAAAGCAGCGAAGCTCTGTCAGCTTACTGATTTGTCTGCAGGTAAAATCTATTATCTATTTGTAATTTCTATTTCTATACATAAATTAATGTAGTATTGTACTGGTTATGTGTATAGTACTATATGAAAATAAGTTGTTACTCGTAAATCTGTAGGTCTTTAGTTAATGTGTTAGATGATTTAATTTTTGTAGAGATGTGAGGAAAATATTGGTATCTAGTTTAACTGAATTTTTTCATCAACAGAAATGTCAAATAAGGTGATATTTCAGTTATTTCACGGGCAAGGGAATGTTAGATATGGTCCAGAAGGGTAGATCTGTCGGATTTTAGTTCAACGGCTAAGGGGATTGATAGACCAGCTGAGAGAAGTTTTGGGTCAGTGTACAACTGGCTGATGCGAGGGTTTCGATTGAACCCCGAGCTCAGCGCAATAACCTTGTATGTAGTAGTCAGTCGTGCAGCTGAAGGTTTTTTTGGGAACTGATGCCGGTGGATTGCATTGCCACTTGGAGATGGTATGTGGAGAATGCATTCCAACGTGGTTGGCCACTGGGCATACTTGTGTCGATATATGAGAAAGAAAACACTGCTGGTGCAATGCCACGTACAAGATGATGAGGGTCCAAGTACGGCGGGAGGTAATAGCGAAACAATGGAAGAAAATGAAGAAGGGAATGAAGGAGGGAATGAAGAAGATAGACAGCCAACAGGTGTGGCAGATGAGGGAGAACAAATCAACAGAATCGTCGAAGAAATGGATAGGGAAGATTCTGAAAACGAGCAAGCAGAGCAGGATGATTCGTCTGACGAGGACACCATGATGCCTGCAGAATGGAGCAACCAGGACTTCTCTAGGCTTTCTATCTCCGAGGGACATCATGTGTCATGGAGTACAAGGAAAATGAGGTCATTCCAAGGGGCTAAGTATGCATATGTAGAGGATTTAAAGGAGGCAGTAAAACAATGGGCCGTGTCACTTCAAAGGGAGTTCTCAGTCGTGAAGTCAAGCAAATCAGTCTATGAAGTAAAGTGTACGAAGGATGGGTGTCCATGGCGGGTGCACGCATTCAAGGGTAAATGGAAAGATTATTGGCAAGTTTCAATCGTGACTGAGCATTCATGTTATTTACCCGGTGTTGAAAAATATCACAGAAACATGACATCTGCATTTGTTGCGACAGAGATGTACTCCCATATTATTAACAATATGGGGTACGAACCAAGGTCAATTGTTAGACATATTGAAGAGAAATTTAAATACACAATTAGCTATGCTAAGGCTTGGAGGGCAAAACAGAAGGTTGTAGAGATGAGATTTGGCACATTTGAAGCATCATATGATAATTTGCCTCGTCTGTTAGGCTGTATTCTTCAGAGGAATCCGGAGACGTGCTACGACCTAAAAGTCTTTTCCATCAATTCACCATGGTAATAAAAGTGTGTTGCAACGAGTATTCTTTGCATTAGGAGCTTGCATTCAAGCATTTGTCCATTGTCGTCCCATCCTCTGCATCGATGGGACATTTCTGACCGGAAAGTACAGAGGGCAGATCTTAACAGCAATTGGAGTTGATTGGAAACAACCAAGTTCTACCAGTTGCTTTTGCTTTTGTTGAGAGTGAGAACACTGATAGCTGGTATTGGTTTTTAGAAAGGGTTAAGTCTGCAGTTGTACGGATGAAGACCAGACGTATGCCTTATACATGACCGTAACACCGGCTTGCTGCGTGCAATTGAGGAATTGAGATATGGATGTGTTGAGAAGGGATATACACCAAGGTGGTCTGATGTCCAAAAGCAGATGGTGCATGGCGTCATATGAGTGCTAATTTCCTACAGACAATTTAAGAATAAGCACCTTATGGATCTTTTTAAGAAGGCTTTGTGCCCAGAATCAAGAGAAGAAATTCAATGAGCTTTGGAGGAGGTTGGATGAGCTGACCTCTAAACTAACAGATGAGCAGTCCAGGAGGGCTACCATTGGAGGGGATGTGGCTCCACAAGCTCTTGAATCTCTATCAACTGACGGACCTCATATGAGAAGAAGGTCTGCATCCTCAGTTAGAAAATTTTCAGATTGGATTGAGAATGAGCCAAAGGAGAAATGGGCATTGTGTATGACAAGGATGGTTCTCGGTTTGGCATAATGACCACAAATTTGGCAGAGGTTTATAACTGGGTGATGCGTGGTGTTCGAGGGCTCCACTTGTTTGGCATAGTTGAATTTATCTTGCATGGCACATCAAAATACTTCAGGAGATCGGTTCAGAGCAGCTAAGGCCCTCAATGACGGACAATAATATTTTCTTTGGCACACTACTGACGAAGTATCTGCAAGATAAAAGTAAAAAGGCCCGAAGACATCGTGCTCTACCTCAAAGGCACACAAGAACACAGATTTGAAATATTGTGTGTCGACAAGGGCATGCGCGGGAATCTTCCGTAAGAAAGTTGTACAGGAGTGTGTGCTGAAGGAAGACGGGACCCTGCAAGTGCTCGTGCCGCAAACCTACTCTGCTCCACAAGCCATGCTCTCACGTTATTGCCGCGAGCGGTGAGTGCGGGATAGAAGCACGCTATTTTGTCTCACCTTATTTCAGGAAGAAGCAATCTATAATACCTGGAGCGGAGAGATATACGGTTTCGGTATTGCGGGTACATTTACTATGGAGCATCCTCAGCTATGTACATTCCTGACCAACAAAATTAAGGAATATACGAGGTCGCCGCAAGACAAGACGCATCCATAATGACATGGATGAATCAGAAGCCGGTGGAAGGCATAAACGTTGTTCAAGGTGTGACCAAACAGGTCATACATATAAGAAATGTCCAAAGGATGCAACCGGTCCAAGTGCGGCGGAAGCTGGACCGTCGGGTTCAGCCGCTGATGGCAGGCGTCCTACGGGTGAAGGCACAACTTCTAGACGACCCCGTCTTAGGCGTTCTCGAGAACAATTAGTGGTGCTATGGTGTAGTGTAAGTCTATACTAGTTCTTTGTTATAGAAGATATGTACCGTCCTATTGCTTTTTATTATCATGTAACAATGCTATAAACTTTAACAATAATTAATGCTAACTCTCTATTTGCATGCAGGTATGGCGTACGATACACCGGAGCTGTTGGACCGAGGTCTCGACCGGTCCCACCGGTCTTACTGTCAGCCGTGGAGGGTGCCCACTTACCCACCTTCCGTCCACGGCCTTCACGTCACCTCCTGCGGATAGATCCTCGGTTCCGTCAGAGGTAAGAGCTGTACGAATATTCATTCACATCATTTGTGCATATCTATGTTCCCAATATTGATTACAGTGCTATATTCCTGCAGGTTGTGTGAGGCTGGACTTCTTCCGCTGTGTAGGCTAGTCGAGCCCGCACCGGACGAGAGAGATCCCGCCAAGCGATGGGACGCTGATCGGTCACTTATGGCCGCACTGGTGGATCGCTGGAGACCGAGACCCATACGTTCCACCTACCGTGCGGCGAGATGACTCCTACACTCCAGGACGTGTCGTACCTGCTAGGACTTCCCCTCGCAGGAGACGCAGTCGGCCCGATCGACGGGGCGCACGGTTGGTCGCAGGACATCACTGCTCGGTTTGCGCCCGTGCATCGTCGACCTGAACTTGGACACCCAGGTTCGCTACCACTTACACCACGAACGGCCCTCGCAGGCTTGGCTGTTACAGTTCACCGTAAGTCGCGGATTCCTTTCATTCACAATCATCTGATCTACAAAGCAACAGAGCTGCTGACTATAATCTTCCTTTACAGCCAGATAAGCTAGCCGATGACGCCGACGATTACTCGGTGCAGCGGAGCATGGAGGCATACCTGTTGTGGCTATTGGGGTGGGTGATGTTCACCAACACTCATGGGCACGCGGTAGACAAGGGACTGATCCACTACGCTCGTGCGATTGCCGACAGCGAGGACGGCCGCGTACCGCAGTGGAGTTGGGGATCTGCTGTGCTAGCGGCGACGTACCGTGCTCTTTGTGACGCGTGCACAAAGACCGATCCAGGTGCGATTATCGCCGGTTGCCCTCTCCTTCTGCAGCTATGGGTGGCCGAGCGGTTCGCGATAGGTCGTCCTCTGATTCAGCACTCTTCCTACGAGGGCGGCCTTGGAGGATTGTACGGCCAGTGGCCCGAGGACGGTCCGACTATGGGGACCATATGGTGTCGACGTAAGGTACAAAATGTGAAATTCTATATTTAGCAGTTATGCGCAAACACTGACGTTTAACCTTTTCCTATTTTGCAGCGTCGTTACGCCCACACGCAGGTTAGGAGGGCCTACCCCGAATTCGTTTTGGAGTTCGATCGCCTGCTGCCCAGCGACGTCGTCTGGGGAGCCGTATAGTCCGCAGGCCATCCAGGCCCGTGCACCCGCTCGGACTCTCTACTCTTTGCACGCGCGACCAGGCGTACTGGATGACGAGAGTGCCGTTGGTGTTCGACATCTTCGTCGAGCCCCACTCTCCGCAGCGCGTGCTGCGACAGTTCGGACTACGTCAGTACTCCCCTGTGCCCGTGCAGATCGATGTGCCGCGCGATGTGCACCGGTTAGTACAACTGCAATCTTCGTTTACTACTATAACTATTTAATATAGTCTAATGCACTCTCTGCAAATAGATATAATCGTAGGGGACATGCAGCCGTGTTCAGTGGTATCCTCTACTGCAGAAGTACGTGGACGACTGGTTGTTGGCGACAGAGGAGGTGGTCGAACGACATACATGCACACACTGAGGAGGCCTACCTAGCATACCTCACGTGGTACCAGGCCCGTACCCGCACATCGCGTAACGTTCACCCCAGATGATCCACAGCCACACGTCGCCGCTACGACGGACACGTATCCTAGACACCGTGACCAAGGACTACTTCCGCGCGGTAACGTCACATTATCTTTGCACTTTGCTATTTCCTTTGTACGTGTCTACAGTTCTAACACATGTTCACGTCACATCTGAAATAGGCCGAGCGCAGCGCGACAGGTTCAGGCTGATGTAAACGCGGCGTTCGGTACGATTGGACAGTGGGATTGTGCTCAATGCCCGATGAGCAGAGGACGACCTTCGGGAGGATTCGTCAGGCGATGCTCACAGTGATTCGTGCCCTCACTTGTCGTGCGGTCGATGCGGTACCTCCCGTAGTTGTACAGCAGCAACAGCCACGGCCAGTAGGAACAGGAGCAGGAGCAGGAGTGCGACTGCAGGGTTCCAGTCAGCCATCTGGCCCTCCAGAGGTAAATTGGACTAACCATCGGTTCATAACATGTTTCCTTCTACGATATGTACTGTTGTACATCAATATGCTTCCCTGCAGCTTTCGCTACAACCCGTACTTACATCCCTCTGGAGCTAGCACTCGACGCATGGAGTGTACCACGGACGACCACACGCGCAGCTGGGCATGACAACTGCCCCTCGGGCCACCACAGGAGGTCCTTCAGGTTATATCAAAGTTTATTTTTGCTTTGCAAAATTTTGGTTTGCAATTATCAATATTTTGGTGAACATGGTTCTACTGTACAGCGTCGGGGATGTTTGCTGGCGCTGGCACCTCAACGCAGGGCGTGGGCATGACAACTGCCACTCGGGCCACCACAGGAGGTCCTTCAGGTTATATCAAAGTTTATTTTTGCCTTGCCAAATTTTGGTTTGCAATTATCAATATTTTGGTGTACATGGTTCCACTCTACAGCACCGGGGATGTTTGCTGGCGCTGGCTCCTCCATGCAGGCCGCACGCGGCAGCGGTTGGGCACCGGATCCTTTCGAGGGGGACGACTTGGAGGACTCGGGCGAGGAGATCCAGGAGATACTACCAGCCTCGCAGCTCGAAGGAGCTCCACCACCACAGACACAGGACCCACCAGCTGCCACACCCGTGCAGACGACCCGCGCTGGCCGTGCCGTACCACCAGACCGGCTGACGTACTCCCAGGGGCAGGTGCGAGCGCAGGGTAAGAAGACAAAGAGGGCTAGAGGTTACGGTCCGGGCCCGTAGTACGTTACATTAGTGATAGTTTGTCTGTTGTATATCATGTTTTTTTAATTCTATGTATACTGAAGAAACCCTTTTACTTTATTTACGCTCGTCGATCGTTTACGATCTATGTTTGTGACGAAACTGATCAAAAACATGAATTTTTCAGTTTCAATTTTACGGCGAAAGTACATTCTAAGCGATGACAACCGAACACACGTTAATTGCATACGAACATAATGAAATTATCTATACAAAGAGTACAAACGACACATCAAACGTTTCTAGTTATCGTTATTATATGCCTTAGGGAATTTTAAACAGATAACCAAGTAGAGATGTAACTACTGTGTGCAGCGTGGGTACTTTCTCTTCCTTGCCGCCACAGATATGCCTGTCCGGACCGTTCGGACAGGATGAGGATGGTCCAGACTATATAACGCAAAACAACCATTTGTACAGTGCGGACCGTGCGAATAGGGTATCGATGGTCCGGACTATATACTGTGAAACAACAATTTGTACAGTCCGGACCGTCCGTATAGAGTGCGCACGGTCCGGACAGTACTCTGGGCCGCCTGCAAAGTAGCCGGTCCGGACCGTCCGTATAGGGTGCGGACGGTCCGGACAGTACTCTGGGCCGCCGGCAAAGTAGCCTGTCCGGACCGTCCGTATAGGGTGCGGACGGTCCGGACAGATTTTGCAGGCGGCCCCAAAACCGCCCTCTGAGAGGGCGGCAAGGGTGCCGCCTGCAAAATAGCCGGCTCGGGGTGGCCATTTTGCAGGCGGCCCCCCGGCCACCAATAAACCGCCCTCTTAGAGGGCGGCAAGGGGGCCGCCTGTAAAAGGGCCGGCCCCCCGGCCAGATTTTTACAAGGCGGCCCCTTGCCGCCCTCTCAGAGGGCGGTTTATTGGTGGCCGGGGGGCCGCCTGCAAAATGGCTGACGGCCGTGGGCCGCCGGCCAACGGCCGTCAGCCACGTCATCATATCGCCCTCTGGGAGGGCGATTTCAGAGATATCGCCCTCGCAAAGGGCGGCGGGAGTATATTTTTGTAAATTTTTGAAATGAAAATGTAGTTTTGTAAATTTTTTATTAAATAAATATAAAAATAAAAAAAATTCTATATACTACTACCACTGTCTCCAAAACATGTACTATTTGACTATTTACCTTATTCAAAAATTCGTATAAATATAAAAAATATAAATCATGTTTAAAGCTCTTTAGTGATAAAATAGATCACAACAAAATAAATAATAATTATATATTTTTTGATAAAACAAATGATCAAATTCATGTTAAAAGTCAACACGTTAAATATTAATTACCAAAGGTAGTACTACTAGATTAGGACTAGTTTTGAAAGCAATAGTAACTTACTACTCTAGTAAAATGCCACTCCAAAATCTATCTTGCTTGTTTAATTTGTTGTCACCCTTTCTTTCTCCTCATTTTGTTGGGTTCTGTTGACTGCCAAAATAGCACATCTCGAGAAAACTAAATGCTTTGGTTTGCTAAGCCAGATAACCTGGTTTTTGGTAGCCCGAAGGGTAAGTTTATATTTTTGATAGATCAATTATGATTTCAACTTATATAAGGTTTAAAGCCTTTCCATCCTATAAATATGAAAGGTCACGGGTGACCGAAGTATCCAATCCAATCGACAAATCTACAATTACTTTTATCTTTTCTTTTATTTTTTTTGTCCTTTACCCTACCAAATCCTAGTTGCTGCTCTCCCTTCGTCTCTACGGTAATTGAAGGCGTTCTGAGTGGCTTGTTGACCCTAGAGCAACCCTAGGTGCACTTGCTCTGACGGGTCAATCTCGGGCGGGTGTTTGTAGGTTTTCACGGCGAGTCAATGAAGATCGGATAGTCCGGTTTTTACGAGGAGCGGCATGAGTTGATCCGATTGCAATCTGTGCGCTATTAGGTACATACAATACAGGGCAGTCTCCAACGATCGATCCGCCCAGCCTCGCCGGAAGCTTACACGATCGTCGCCCGGGCCCATAGCTAGCATGCAGATCCTTCTTGTTATAAGCCCGATCATTAGATACATATAGACATTTTGTTCGTTCGTCGACAAGGTCAGAGCTATAGCTAGCTGCTAGTCACGCCGATCCCCTCCCTTCTCGTGGATAGATCGATGGACGATCTGGCCTGATGCACAGCGATCTAGGGGACACATGGACGGACGGAGAATGCCGGCCGGCCGGCCGGTGAGGGCGATCGAGCTGCCGGCCGGCGCATTCCTCGGTGAAGCTGAGCACAAGGACCACGCCAACAACACACGTTGCGTAGGGAGGAAATGCAGTTTCCGCCCGCCATGTCGGCTGCGAGAAGACGCCGGCACCCAGAGAGGATGTAGAGCATGATTTGTTCGCTGACAGACAGGGGGAACCTGCAGGGTGGCTATGAGGTCAGCAACGGCATGACATGAGGAAGAACGGGAAATGGAAATGGGTTCTTATCTATAGGTGGCCAAACGGGCGGACCGGGCCGGCACGGACCGAGGCACGGTCCGGCACGACCCGCTACGGCACGGCCCGTGTAGGCACGGTTCCTGTAGCGGGCCGTGCCGTGCCAGCCGCGTGCCTTCCCCCGGCCCAGGCACGGCACGCCGGGGTCGTGGGCCGTGCCGTGCCGGCACGGCCCGTCGGCAGCCCACCGTGCCCGGGCCGGCCCGGTCCGCCGACGCCTGCCGCGCGCGTCCGGCGTCCCCGGCCTCCGCCGCCTGCCGCCGCCCTCCGCCGCCTCCCCGCCTGCGCGCCGCCCCCGCCTCCCCGCATGCGCGCCGCCCCTCCGCCGCCTGCCGCCGCCTCGGCCTCCTCAGCTCCTCCGCCTCGTCCCGCCGCCTCGGCCTCCTCCGCCCCCTCCGCCGCCGCCTCCCGCGCGCGCCTCCCCGGCCTCCGTCGCCTGCCGCCGCCTCCCCGCATGCGCGCCGCCCCTCCGCCGCCTGCGCCGCCTCGGCCTCCCGCCGCCTCGGCCTCCTCGGCTCCTCCGCCTCGTCCCGCCGCCTCGGCCTCCTCCGCCCCTCCGCCGCCGCCTCCCGCGCGCGCCTCCCGCATGCGCGCCGCCCCTCCGCCGCCTGCGCCGCCTCGGCCTCCCGCCGCCTCGGCCTCCTCGGCTCCTCCGCCTCGTCCCGCCGCCTCGGCCTCCTCCGCCCCCTCCGCAGCCGCCTCCCGCGCGCGCCTCCCCGGCCTCCGCCGCCTGCCGCCGCCCTCCGCCGCCACCTCCCCGCCTGCGCGCCGCCCTCCCGAGGCCGCCCTCCGCCCTCCGCCTGCGCCGAGTCCCGACCGGACTGAGTCACTCTCACTTAGTGAGAGTGACTGAGTCTGAGAGAGATGAGTAAAAAAAGAAAAAAAGAGACTCGGCCTCCTCGGCTCCTCCACCTCCTCCGCCGCCTCGGCCTCCTCCCGGCCTCCTCGGCTCCTCCACCTCCTCCCGCCGCCTCGGCCTCCCGCCGCCTCCTTGGCTCCTCCGCCTCCTCCGCCTCCTCCTCCGCCTCCTCCTCGGCTCCTCCGCCTCCTCCCGCCTCGCCTCTCCTCCCCCGCCTCCTCGGCTCTCACCTCGGCCTCCCCGCCGCTCCTCCGCCTCCTCCGCGCCTCGGCCTCCTCCCGGCCTCCTCGGCTCCTCCACCTCCTCCCGCCGCCTCGGCCTCCCGCCGCCTCCTCGGCTCCTCCGCCTCCTCCCGCCTCGCCTCCTCCTCCTCCGCCTCCTCGGCTCCTCCACCTCGGCCTCCCGCCGCCTCCTCGGCTCCTCCGCCTCCTCCGCCTCCTCCTCGGCTCCTCCGCCTCCTCCCTCCGCCTCGGCCTCCCGCCGCCTCCTCCTCGGCTCCTCCGCCTCCTCCCGCCTCCTCCTCCTCCGCCTCCTCGGCTCCTCCGCCTCCTCCCGCGCCTCGGCCTCCCGCCGCCTCCTCCTCGGCTCCTCCGCCTCCTCCTCCGCTCTCCTCGGCTCCTCCGCCTCCTCCCGCCTCGCCTCCTCCTCCCCCGCCTCCTCGGCTCTCCACCTCGGCCTCCCGCCACCTCCTCCGCCTCCTCCCGCCGCCTCGGCCTCCTCCCGGCCTCCTCGGCTCCTCCACCTCCTCGCCGCCTCGGCCTCCCGCCGCCTCCTCGGCTCCTCCGCCTCCTCCCGCTCGCCTCCTCCTCCTCCGCCTCCTCGGCTCCTCCACCTCGGCCTCCGCCGCCTCCTCGGCTCCTCCGCCTCCTCCGCCTCCTCCTCGGCTCCTCCGCCTCCTCCCTCCGCTCGGCCTCCCGCCGCCTCCTCCTCGGCTCCTCCGCCTCCTCCGCCTCCTCCTCCTCCGCCTCCTCGGCTCCTCCGCCTCCTCCCGCCGCCTCGGCCTCCCGCGCCTCCTCCCGGCTCCTCGGCTCCGCCGCCTCCTCCCGGCCGCCTCCTCCCGCACCCGCCTCCTCCCGGCTGCTGCCTCGGCCTCCGCCGGCGCCCTCCGCCGGCGCCTCCTCGCCCGGGTGCCTGCCCGGCCTCGGCCGCCGACGCCTGCCTCGGCCTCCGCGGCCGTAGACGCCTGCCACGGCGGCGCGGCCTCCGCCGCCGCCCTCCGGGCGGGCCGTGCCGGCCCGTGCCCCGTGCCGTGCCCCGTGCCCCGTTCCCGCGCCCCGTGCCCGTGCCCGTGCCCCGTGCCGTGCCCGTGCCGGCCCGCTACAGTCCACGGGCCGTGCCGTGCCGGCCCGCTACAGTCCACGGGCCGTGCCGTGCCGGCCCACCGTGCCGCACCGCCGGCCCAGGCACGGCACGGCTACTCGGGCCGTGCCGGCACGGCCCACGGCCAACCGTGCCGGGCCGGCCCGGGCACGGTTACTGTAGCACCGTGCCCGGGCCGGCCCGACGGGGCACGGCCCATTTGGACATCTATATTCTTATCGTTGGTTTCTTTTATTTCATCTAAATAGTTATAATTTTTTAAAAAAAATTAATAAGATAGATTACGATGTATCACTCTATTTAAGTTTAAATTCAACGTCTACAATTTGTAACAAAAATAATAAATTAAACTATAACTAGTATACGTATATTTATAGTCATATTTATTCTTTTTTATAATTTATAGAAGTCAAATTTGAATTTGCATGTTTATATATCAATCTATGGTTTCTCTAAATTTTTTTTACAAAATTTTTCATAACTATTTAAATTACATATATAAAATGAGATAAATATGTCCTAAAACTAAGAGGAACGAGAATAAAAATGTTCTAGAGTAGCAAAGGGAATGGATTCTAATCTCTAAAAAGGATGCCTTTTAGCAGATTTTGTGAAGTAATACATATATGTTACATGAACTTGTTATATTTTTATATTTTTTTATAACTATTTAGATGATGTTTGCCCCTTAAAGGATCAAAAAAGTTTGCAAGCGGCAAAGATCAAATAATCAAGGTTTTAAGGTGGTCTTTTACTAAGTATTTGTTGAAGGGCAGCATTTTTAAAAAATACTATCTTCGTATATCTGTACTAATATAAAATATATCAGTTACTTCTTTTCTACGTCCACTAAAAAAATATACATAAATATTTTCTGACTATTAGAACGGCCCACCTTGTGACTTGAATTAGCGTGCAATTAGCACTGCAATTAACAATCGGTTCCACACCCCCCCCCCCCCCCCCCCCCCTCCGCGTCTCCACGGCCGCGCCGCGCCGGGAACCGCCGCGCCCTCCGGCCCCCCGCCACGCCGGTGGCGGCTTCCTCCCCTCCGCTCCGTCGCGCGAGCACCAGCAGGCTTCCTCCCCTCCCCTCCGCGTCTGCACGGCCGGGAACCGCGCCACGCCGGTGGTCCCTCCCCTCCACGCCGGGAACCGCCGCGACGCCCGGCGCACCTCCGCGTCTCCACGGCCGGGAACATTCTTGTTGGATTTATCTACAGTAACATCACTCTCCTTTGAACTCTGAGACTCTTTTGCCAACCTTTTTGCTTTCTAACTCAGCTTCTTGCTCATCTTCAATGTCTTGAGAAGGCGCACCTTTTGCAGGTTTTGTAGAAGCCTTCTTGCCAGATGCATCCTTTTCTTTTGCCTTCTTTGTTTATCATCTGTTGTCTTTTTTGCTGGAGGCTCACCAGGTTCTTCATCACTCTCAACATTATCTTTTGCTTCAGAATCCTCATCATCTTCCTCACCCATTGATGCATCCTCAGAACCAGCAGGACCCGCATCGTCTTCATCGTCATTCTCTTTAGCGGCTTCAGCTGATTGTTTTCGACTCTTTCTCCTTTTCTGTTTATAAAGACACAAACATCAGTAGTTAGTACAAATCAAGCACTAACAGTAAAGAGGATGGCTGCAAGAGCATTAGCTTAATAGCTTTGGGTGATAAGCTTAACAGCTTTGGTTGATTGTTACATATTACTAACTATTAATAACTTATATTGAAACTAAAGCTAACATCGCGTATGTGTTTACTTTCCCAAATAAGCCCCTTTATTTCTTTGTTCAGAAAGGTATAGACAACTATGGAGTATGGAAACTGAAGATGAATACAAACTATAGAGGATTAGACACCTGCTCAAAAAGAAAAGGGAAGCAGAAAATAAGTGTTCAGCTAATGAACATAGTGTAAATTAAAATTCCTAAGCATTGACTATTCATATTCTAGAGATGTTAATAGAATATTCTTGCTTTTCCGCCAAGTATTCATATTTTATTTCCCATTTCATAAAACAATCAACAAGATGATTTAAGCCTATGGTCCAAAAAAAGATAGCAACATCAGCTCCCTATCAGCCTATGGTCCAAAGGTTTTTGGGAGTGTTAACTTAAAAACCAAACTGAAGCAGCAGTTGACTAGGAAAAAAACAACTATAACTCTTTATCAGCATGGTTCCCGTAGGAAGACATGTCATGCAACCAAAGCAATTGCATACAAAACCAGGCAGCTTTATTGTGTACAAATATGGAGACCCTATGGCATGGATTTGCATAGCAAGTTAGCCCACAAACCCCATGTTGCCCGTGTGAAGAGGCTAGGTTTGCTGGAAACCTCACCTTATACACCTCCCTTATCTTTCATGCAAATCACAATTCCACCACACAAACTACTATTCTCAAACAGCTCTTGTTCTCTCCCCCAACTACATATTCCTTACCAAAAACCCACCAGGACCTACTGCTTCATCTTCCAGACCCAGATCCAAACAACATCAGTGCCCCTCCACCATGAACATCAGTAGTGGGCTGTTGGCACAGCAGGTTTATGTGATAGTTCAGCAGCTAAATCCCTACTTTGAAATGTTATTTTCTTCCCTACTTTTACATCTAAATTATCAGGATTAGTATTCTTGTTCTTAACATTTAAGGTGTGTGCAACACAATGCACCATTAAATTTGGGCATTTTCGTTCAAAAGTAAAATTTCTGCCAGGTCAGATAGATTTGCGATGGCCCTTTGCTTCTGTCTGTATTCATTATTATACCTTTACCCTTTACACTGTGTACTAGCCCCTGTCATTGTTCTTATCAAATAGAGAAATATTATGGTTTACTTCTCACATCTAAATGTATACGATTCCTTTCATAGCAATATGTATTGCATAATGCAATTAATTACCTACATTTTGCCATCTATAAAGACTGTTTAGTGCAGTTTGCGTCATGAAATATTTTCAAATTTAAAGGACTAACAGCAAATCTCCTGTGGGTAGTCGCATCGTAACATCTTAAGCCATTAGTACTGTCAACTTTTTTGTAGTTCATTTTTTCCTCCTGTTATTGTTAAAGGCTGAAAAGGCTTTTTTTTTGCCGGGGAGCTGACAAGGTTTATGTGTGATGAGTTAATCAATATTAGCCTTGAAAACAATACAGAAAAATTATATATGGTGTGCATTAATTGGTATTTTGTGTTTGCAGATCCAGTGAAGAGATTAAGAAGGTTAGGTCATCTTGGGTCTTTTGACAGAAGAATTTAGCTCATTTGTAATTGTTTTTAGTATCATCTGGTATTCCAAGCAGCCAACATCATAAATGACAATTAACTATTCAGTTTGCGTAGGAATTACTTATATAGTACTGCTGAAGCTGCAAATTTGCTTGGAATTCTACAGGGTTTGAAGTTAGCCTGTACATGCCATAAAACAAAGTTTTGCATCCCGTACAAGCATGTCACAGATATATTCCTACATATTGTTGGTGCTATGCAACCGTTTCCATGATTGCCATGCTGCCACAAATTGATTGCACATTTCTGTAAATGGCTGAAACAATCTGCTTTGATTTTGATTTCGATTTAGTTGCTTGCTCATATCACTGTTTTAGAATTTGTCTTGCACTTTGTCCAGTATATATGAAGTTTATCTAAAAGTTAATCGGTTTCATACCAATTTCAGTATTCTATTGGTTTCTTATAGCATGCAAATGTTGCCGTAAAAGTACCATTAACTCCAATAGAATCTTCATATATGATACATTGTATTTAAATCTCTTTTCATGATCTCATTTGGATCCCTTACACTCAGCGTAGCGCGTCAAAAAACAAGTTTTGGCCGTAATTTTTTTCAAACACTATTTTACTTACAATTACAAACACAATTCAACGGTATCATTTTTTATGGTAAAATCTAAATATTATTAGATTAATCGTTGGTCAAAGCTCAAAATTAAATCAAACTAGGGTTATAGTTATAGAAGGTGGTAGTACATGCTTTGGAGTGGCATATATTAATTTTGCCCAATTACATCGCGCAACAAAATAATTATACCCTAGCAGCTCTCAGAAGAGATCAATGCCACACTTCTGGCAGAACTTATTTCGAGGCTGTTTGGACGTATATAGACGGGAGAAGATAGCCAGTCACAAAAGGAGGGATATGATGGTACTATTTGCGGTCTCAAGATGCAACCCAATTTTACTACGGCTTCCAACGTATTCAGCTGGTTTTTTTTTTTCGTGAGAACAATACATATGCGGCTGCGCGCACACACATTGCTGAAATGCTGTAGCTCATACAAATTACAAAGCTTAATACTCAAATAGCATTTCGGTTCCAAGTCAATACACGACATTGCGACTGATCATATATGTACACGAGTTATAATATCAAGCACATGAAGGGCTTCAGTTTATTGCCATTTTCAACCCTACCAAAATTTGACAATGCCAAAATTTGCTAAGGCAATAAACCAAACTTTAGCCATCGATACCCTACCAAAATTTAGTAAACCTAGAAGCTTCCGCTCTTTAGAACACTACCAAACTTTGGTAAAGTTTCAAAACACTACCAAAATTTGGAAATTTGGTAACGCTAAAATGTGTCAAACTTGGAATTACCAAATTTTGGTAGGGTTGAAAATGGCAACAAGAAGAAAAAAACAAGAAAGTGGACTCATGCTTCTCTATACTTCGTCAAGTCGAAGGTAAGGGTTCTCGAGCAACTGCATATTATATATTTGAGAATAGTTAGGGTTCTTGAGCAACTGCATACTATATATTTGATTATAAAGGTAACAGAAGTGCACTTTACCATCGTTCTGAGTCCCTATAAACACCAACCAGCGCTTCTGCTTTGTCATAGAAACTGTCCTTCAGTGATATAACGATGCTCTGGAACCCACATCCTCCACTATCTTCTTGTTCTTCAACACGCTGGCATGACTTTGATCTGATAAACCCAGCAACCTTGGCAACATTTAAATTATCCAGAGCGGCATCGACTTCATCCAATATGAAGAATGGGGATGGCCTGAAACTGAGGAACCACCACACAACTTAAGAAGTTGGTTGGGAAAAACAATACTATCTGAAATATATTGTCCAAATATGACACATCACACAAAAATGAACTGAGCTTTCTCAGTATGTCTCCCTATAGTGGAGGGTCTCCCTATGCTATGCTGATAAATATGCATGACACCAACTGGTTGGTCATGGCAGATAGTTTATAAAGCTTGTGGAACTATAACACTAAAATCAATATTATAACCAAAATTGGCACCTACATGACCGTTTAAGTGCAATGCGTAGTGCTTGCAAAATGGTTCTTTGTGTCACTCCACAGCTAAAGTATTTACTAATGCAACAACCTGACAGCCTTTTGAATTATGAGAAAAAGGTTGAAGCCTTGAAGGAAAGTCTGTACTGGATTTACAATAAATATTTACCTGTGAATGGCAAAAAGCAACGCCAGGGCAGCAACAGTCTTCTCACCACCAGATAACTGTTCCATATCTCTAAAGCGTTTTGTAGGAGGCATAGCTGTGTACTTGATTCCATGTAAAAATGGCTCATCTTCATTTTCTAGATTTAAATATGCTGTTCCACCAAGTAGATGTGTTTGACTTTTTGTTAACTCTTTATAGATTTGGTCTATGCCTTTAGATATGTGATCAAAGGCTTCCATGAACAGCTCGTACCTAAATACCAATATAATAACATAATCCACTAAGAACCAAACAGCATCATATGATATCATGAGCAACAAGAGAGTTTTGAGTACAACTATGGTGTAAATTGAACATGCTTCCAAAGTAGGCAAATTAATGGCCAGCCAATTACTTTTGAAAACCATGGTGTTTGGTTCAGAATGTAATTGGAATTATAAAGGAGTACTTTCATTCAAAAACAACGGCACTGTAATCAGATTGCATCTATTTCTGGGTCTAATGGAGTATTGTATTGTAATCTCAGAATGTGTATTATGGTAACGAGGTAATATAAGCCACCAACCAAACGGCATCATTATGTATACAGGGCATTCTTCTGGCTAGCCTATAATCATAATCATTTCTTAAAGAAAGCTAGCAATCGTAATATATGAATAAGCATAGATTAATTGTGATGATTCCAAAAAAAACTACAAGCATCCAAGAGGGAAAAAAGAGGTACTAACTACGACAGGTAATGACTTACATGCATGTTTGCATTTATAATATGGATTGAGTGCTATCATATGTATGTAATAGCAGATAATATTTGGGCAATACCTTCGTTGCTTGACAGAATTATACTTATCAGCTATCTCCAGCTCTTCTTTTCTAGCTGCTTCAAACTTTTCCATAACCTCCTTTTCCTTCCTTTGCAATGTTTCATATTGGTCAAGCGCTTTCAGGTTTGGAGCAGTGTGCTCAATCTCAGCAACTAGAGCCCCTATATTTTTTTTGAACTCCGCCTCAAGTTTGTCACGTTCAGAAAGCCGTATATCTTGCAGGTAGGTTTCACTAAGCTGACTGTAGTCAAGGATCGGTACTTGTGAAGATGATCCCATATCCATTGGATCATTAACTGTAGGAAGCTTCAATTGCTCTAGTTCACACTTCTCATGAATCTCCCGTTCCTGTGATCTAAGTTGCACAAGCTTCCCCTCCTACAAGTCCATGGCATGGTTTCATAATAGTAACAAAATGAAACAAGTAATCTTTTAACAGGCTTCAGACATCATTGTTAAAAAAGCATTGAAGACTAGCTTATGAAAGGACTAGTACTATCAGAAAGACCTACCTTTGACTTCACCTGGCGATCCAGCTTTGCCAATGCCGCAGCAACGCTACCATTTTTCTCCTTCAATTCATCAATAGCCGTTTCGCATTCATCAGACTTGGATTTCCAGTCTGTATTGGGAAAGAGTTTCATTGGTCAGTACAACTACAATGGTGAACATAAAACAATGAAACATTTAGAATTTGGAAAAGTTGATCTTTATTATGACAATAAAAGCAGGTAGCATCAGAACTCTACAAACAGCACATTACCACAATGAAGAGAACATCACTTAGTTAACAACACAAACATATCTAACAAAACTTATGTAAGATAATTGCATTGATTTGCTGATATCTCATTCAGTATTTGCTATTGAGTGCAATTTCTTCTTTTGAAAAGCAAAGGCAAAAGACATTTCCTAGGTTCCATTAGTAAGGTTCAAACGGAAGAATGGCAAAAGAGAATAGCGTGCCTTTTCGATGGAAAAATAGAGAATAGAGTTGCAAGAGAAATTTTCCTCACATTTAAGGTGTGAATAATAGAAGGTAAATGTAAAATTCCCTTCTTGGGGGTAAATTAAAAACAAAAGCAAAGAAACAAGACAAGGATGAACAGTCAAGAGTCACCCACTTGGCTCCTTTAAATAATCTTGAATTGTCAACAAAAAAGAAAAAAAAGAAAGCAAGCTTCAAATGCATACCTTCAGCCTCAGCTTTCAGCTCTTCCATCTGGTTTGAAATTTGTTCTGCTTCAGCCCTAGCTCCAGACTCTCTCTCCTGTAAACTCTTAAGCTCCTTCTCTAGGGACTCACGTGTCTCCTTTAATTTCATAATCGGTGCCTGCATATCTTGTTTTTGTTCGTATTCCAGCCTGCAGAATAAATTATTATTATGCTCCAAATTTTGTACAAGGCATCCATGTTAGTAAAATTTAGGCTCAGTCAATTGATTCACAAGATGTGGTAATTTATTAACTGTTACTTACTGGTATTTCAATTTTGACATTTGATTACTTAGGCTTAGCTTCCTCTCCTGCAGTGCTTGAGCATCTTTCAGTTGCCTCTCTTCATATTCACGGATGTTCTTCACACCAACTGACTTGCTAAAATCTTTGTAAATACGGTCCACGATCTCATTTATTTTTCTCTCAAGAACTCTTACTTCCCTTTCCTTTTTGCCAAGACGGGTCTCCAACTAAAGAAACGAAAATAGCTATTGATGCAAAAGTAAAGTGGAACCTAGCAAAATGGCACATGAAAAAAGTGTAAATATATTACCTCCTCCTTTACTGGCTCAAGACGATTGATCTCTTCCTCAATATTACTCTTCTCAGATTCCAATCTGTGTAGCTTCTCCCTCAGATTATTCTGCACAAAACATTCAATATTACAATCAGGAATGAGGAGCTCTAGGAATGGCTGATAAGAGAGATGTAATCCACAAATTCTGACAGGCCACAATAAACAAGTCAGACATGAAGCATGAGGATTGAGGAACCATAACAAACTGACAGTGCAGAAGTAAAACTGAGAGTAAAATTGATGCATGAGCACTTGAGCAGATGTTGGTATTGGCCATTTCACTCTTAAACAGGAACCTATGATTCACAACTACAACATAAGGGCAGACATCAAACAGCTCTGAACAATAAACAAAAGTGAATAGCATTTGCATAAGATATTAAGATTCATATTTCAAGCAACAAGAAATGAAAACAACAATCTTCATGTTTTCTAGCCATCTTGACCTAAAACCATAATGAAGATATCAATTTTTTTTTTGGATTACGGAACAGCAGTAGTAGATAGCCATAATTGAAAAAGGATTAGCCCACCAACTATAAAAATAGCATTGACCATTATTGAAGATATCTCTTTCAGGGGCTCAGCATTTTGGAGCAAGCAGACCAAAGATCTGCAGGCATCCACTTATGAGCAAAGAAATCAAATCGTTACTTGACCAAGTCAAATTTATGTGCCTTAGCAAAGATCTGCTGCCATCCATTTATGATTAAAGAAGCCATCAACCAGTATTTGACTAGAAGTCAAATTTATGTAACGAAGTCAAATCAGTATTTGACTAGAAGTCAAATTTATGTACCTACCTCTTCAACATTTAAATAATGTAACTTTTTCTCAAGTCCAGTTATTTTCTCAGACACAGCAAGCTCCTTTCTCTGTAATTCCCTGGGGGACCCAAGTTCCGACATTTCAGATTCATACTGATTTTTTTTCTTCTTCCAAGCTGCAGCACAATTGTATGAAGAGCCAATAAGACAAATTAAAGAACAAACATGTATGTTTGTTGGTTAAAAGGTAAAAGAGGTATGCCTACATTCTATTATGCTGTCGTCCCATTTATTTGATCTAGCTGCCATTCCACCACTTATTCCACCAGTCATTGTGCCCGATTTTGTGAGAAGAATCCCATCGACGGTAACAACTAAAATACACACACATGATAGAACAGTTAGCATAAAAATAACCAAACAAGAAAATGCTGTTTTAGATATGCAGAAGCAAACGCTTACCCTTGTACCTTTCACCACTCCAACTTAATGTTTTTGCTTCATCAAGTTCATCACAGACAAGTGTATTCCCAACAGCATACAGAACTGCTTTCTCCAAAGCTCGGTCAAATGTATAATGTTAAGCAAAGCAAACAGAGTACTATTCCATAGCTGACAGTAATGATCTAAGTATAGTTCATGGATAATTGATACAGAAGCAATACTTGGCACAAGAACTGTTTCAAGCAAAACTCCAAGTGCACAGGCAAGCAAGCCTAGCAAAACTACAAGTGAACAAGCAAGCAAGCATGAAAAAATTGAACAATACTATCAAAGAATTCAAGACCGAAGTGAAAGGTAGCCTTTGTCGAAGTTCAGTCTTGTCACTTTCCCATCATCCCTTTCTTATCCTCTTTTTAATCCAACCTCTTTTTTGAATTTTTGGCTATCAGAAAATCCTTAGAATAAAAGTTTGTCAGAAGAAGAAAGAAAGGAGATCAATTGGCATTCATTCAAATAAAGTTTCACAAACAGGAGGCCGTGAACCTAACTCAATTCTGAATAATGAAGAAAAACCACTTTATTGACTCCAGCCGACTGAGACAGTCAAAGCGTAAACTCATGGGGAAATAAACTTCTACTACTAGAGAAAAGAGGATAGCCATCTGAAACACTCTTCTTCGTTCAGTGCTTGACTTGAAACTACTGCTCTTGGGAAGATATTCAACTATTGGTTGTTCTACACTGCTAGCCCTTTACAGTTCTTCTCAAAAGCCCAAACATCAAGGGAGTCCATATATAAAGTGAATATACATATGGTGAGAATAGCATATGGCACAGTTGATGGAAGAGATCAAGCGAGGTGAACAAAATGTCAGCAACATTTTTATCATTAGTACAACAGGGCAGTGGCAGCATGAAGTGGTTCGGGTGGAGGAGACAGGCGAGAATGGTAGGCAGCAATGTTGCTGGTAGCTTATATATACACCCAATTTTGGCCTTTTTTTTAATAAAAAAAGGTTGCTGGTAGCAGAAGTAAGCAGAGGCGTGGTGGAAAAAGGGGAGCAAAGCAGCACAGCACAGAGGTGAAAAAAAAGGGCAGGCAATAGCAGAAGCTGGAAAAGGCAAATGCTTGGCTCTGATACGAAATATTGTGGCGCAAGCAGATGGTTTAGGTGCCAAAAATATAACTAGGAAAACTGAGACAAGTAGGAGATAGTATGCATACTCGTAAACAAACTGGAAATATTAATCAACTAGAACGCTCAGGAAGGCTTTGGGATGAACAGGCCGCTTATTGCCATCGGTGCTTATCCCATATGGTTCGTAACAAATAATGCATATTATTAAATGAGCCGGAGTACAAAAAAAAAACAGTGGCACAGTCCAGAACGAGTGTCAACAAAACACTGATTGGTAATGTAAGATGCAAAATAAAAACAGATATATGTGAGTGCTTTTTTTGTGGGTGCGTGCGTGGGGGGGGTGGGGGGGGGGGTGATGAAAAAGGATATTGAATAACATCAAAGACCAATTGTGCAGATCCCCCAAGTGTACGCAACTTCTCAATTATAGGCTTCACACGAACTGATTGTAAGGGAATAAATGTCTGAGGAGGAAGTCGTTGCTCCTTCAAGTACTGTAGCACAGAGAGATAAAGTGATATTTATGGTTTTGCCTATTCCAATAGATCACGTAGAAAACAAATAACTAGCTTACACAAGAACATCACAAGGTAACCAGCAAATGGATAATAAAACAATAACTCCAAATAGAAATTGCCGGTCAAGCTGCATTTTTGAGACAGTGTCGATGTCCAACAGGAATCATGACATATATTTGTGACTGGAGGGAGTATTTCGTATTACAACCTATCCAACACCTGAGAATGCAGCCGTCATGATCACATATATAGTCAGGTTATATTAATATTACTCAAATAAGTTATTTGATAAAATTTACATGGGTCTAATTGGAATGGATGTGAGAGAACAGAATCCCAATAAATGATACTGATCTATCAATGCCCTATTCACAAAGTCTCCCTCCATGTGACCCTCACATCCATTTCAATAGAATCAGTTCAAACTTCTTTCAACCGTTTACAGTTCATGTGAAGCTAGGCATTTTACTTCATTAAAGAGGTTCTCCATATTTCAATTCCTAAGAGTACACTTTGATTAAAAAAATAAGTACTACATCTGCCCCACATTAAGTGCAATTCTAGGATTGAAGACACAAAATAGTAGGGAAGAAAAATGACCTAAATGCCCCTCATTAAATGAGAAGTGATTGAGAATGGGAGGGCAGTTGGGGGTAAGATAGGAAGAAATTTGAACGAGAGGTGGTTGGAGGGAAAGTTAGTACTCTAGAATTGCACTTATTATGGGACAAAATTTGAATCCTAGAATGCCACTTATTGTGGGACGAAGGTAGTATTACCATTGACTACTGCAGATAATATAATGAGCTCTCCCTAGATATAAGAAAAATGTTGAAGAATCAGCTAAGTAAAAGTCATGAAAGAGTTACCTTAATGCATTCTTTTCCTGTGTTCTCATCTTCTACCACCACTGCATCCATGAATTTCCCCATAGCAACGGTAACAGCAAGGTTGTATTTCTTCTGTGAAGGCCTACAAAGTTCTGTCATGCGACCATGGACTCCAGGGAATAGCCGCTTTAGACTCCTAACTGTTTCTGAAAATCGAGCATCCCGCTCACTTTCATGCTTGTCAGCTTTGAGCTCTCGTAATTTCGTATCTATCTCCTCCAACCTCTGCTTCAACATTTGGTATTTAACTCTGCACAAAATTTGTAATAAGTATAATAAGAATAAAAAATAATGTTTGCCAATCAAGCGCAAATTAGTGTGCTTAAGGGTGTCACCCTATCAAGATCAAAGGACTTGGTATAGACTAACCCTGAGGACTGGCGCTCCTTTGCAATTTTGTTATGTTCCTCACGTAAGTGAGCAAGCTCATCTTCATGCTTGGGGATTGAATGGAGAATCTTATTAAGCTTTGCGCGCAATTCACGCTCTTGTGATAAAATCTCATTCTCACGGCTGTGCATCTGCTGCATGTTCTCCTCTAAATTCTTTTTTGCTTCAATGTCAGCATTAAGCTCTTTATCAAAAACTTCCTTCTCGTCTCTCAGCTTTGCTGTGCTCATTCCCGCATCTTCCTTACTGTAACAGAAAGTTAATGTTAAATTGTACTGAATGTCATGTGGGGGCGCACGTACACCAGGCGGCAGCGAGCCCGCGACGTGCGTAGAGCCGCCGACGGCGCGGCGCGCGCAAGGGACGCGCAGGGCACCGCGCATGGCAAGGCAACAACCAGTGGCTAATAGTTGGAAAGATAGCTTTGTTTCCTATTTTCAGTTAGTTAGTTTCCTATTTTCAGCCCTCAATTCCAGGAGCAATGGCTATATATTCATGTAACAGGACATGAGAGGAATTAAGCAAGAACTACTATTTCATCTTCTCTTCTTCCAACCAAGCCTACGGCTGAGGGGCAAAACCTCGCCGGAGAAGACGGATCGCGACTACGAACTACGTAGTCGAGGTCCAGCTACCCGAGGGTTCAACGCCCTTGACATGAATCTTCACAGGGATTCATTCATAGGAATAGAAAAATTAAAACAAGCTAAGGACTAGAAATTTGTTTACCCATTTATGTCATAACCGTCCATAACTAAATCAAGAGTTACTAAAAAAGGAACATTTTTTTGGTTGAGTATAGTAAAATGAAAGGTTTGTTCTTAACCGTGACCATAAGTTCTGGTATCAAGTATCCACCTGTGGTTGTCAAATATTGGATTGTGCCAACTATACAAGGTTTTTTCCCCAGATCTAATGTAGCCACATCATTCAATAAAAGAAGGCTAGCTAGGTCTTTAAAACACTGGAAAATTTCTGATAATTGATACAGGCAGTACAGCAGTAGCAGTCTTATCACACAACCATTAATTTGTTTATTAGATTGAGTTGGCTGAGGAAAATGTCAACAGCTGGGCTTGTTAGAATAACGGTAGTGTTAGAAACTTTGAACTACCATATCTTGTTTATCACAGGCAGCTTCACGTTTTGTTCAAACCACCATGTTTGTATGATCTTAACAAAAATAAACAATACTGCATAAGTTTCAATGCATAGTAGGTGAAATGGTGCATCCCCAACAAGAATAACAGATGTATCTTTTCCCAGTTGGTAACAGTTGATTTTCTAAAGACATAAATATTTGCTTCCCAGTTGCTCGTGATTGCGCTCACACCAGTACTAATTCTCTGCTCAACTGGTGTCTGACTGCCTGGTGGCAGTTGTAGGTGTTGGGATTAATCTTGTCATATGATATTTAGTTTACCATGTGCATATTGGTAGCAAAGAAATAGTAAGGAAAATTGAGTTTGGATGCATGCATGTATGTTGGCATGCTCTAGTAACAAGCTGTAGATGGCCCATGAAGGTTCTAAACAGCAGGAGAAGTGTAGGTACACTAGTACAAATAGAAAGTCAAATAGAAATTTACTACCTAGGTGAACTAGAGTTTAGTTAGATGTGAGTTGTCAAGAAGCATCATGAAGTTACATAGTTGTTAAAAAGGAAGTCAAGAGCAAATTGACTTGTGAGTCTAGCTAGCACTTGGCAAGAAATGAGTTGTAATTTGATAGGTCATTCCTATGACGGTTGTGTTAAGTCTATAAATAGAGATGTAACCCTCATATGTAATGTAATGGTTGGCAATAGAAATATATGTGTGAAAAACACTATTGTGTGGAATTAGTGAGTAGTTCCAAAGGGATTGTATGATTCAATCCCAACAGTAGGCAGCAAATCCGAAATTGATAGGGTACATATAAGGTTGCTAGAAAGAAATATGTAAAGTTGCTAAAAAGTAATATAGAGCTAGTGCCCAAAGTTTGAGTCCATAACTCGTTTTTAGTTAACAAAATGGTAATAACTGTTGTCTGTTGCCAAATATTAATATATAGTTCCTATCAGGCTCAGGCAGTTAAGCTTAGTTTCCTCCCTCCTCCCATCTCCTTTCCATTTAAGGGACAGCTTGCAACATCAGAGTAATTGATGGGGACAAGGACAGTCACTGGGGCTGCTCCATGGCATATGGAGGAATGTCAGGGTTAGTTCGTCAATTTGTTTACAATAAATAAACCTATATGTCACCAGTACATATCTAAGCTGTAACAGTTCCTAACACTGTAGCAGTACCTGAAAGTGCAACTCAGACCCAGGCACATATCCTTCTTGTAGAAAAGTACATGGATGGTGGATGATGAGGATTATGTCCAATTTGCATTAGATAACTGAACTTAAATATAAACTTAACAAACTATGTAAGATGTCTTGTGAACTCACATTCTATGATATTCCTGGAGTTGGTCATCAGCTAATTGCAGCTTCTCGCTTCTATTTTGGCCTTGCTCATTCAACTCATCAATAGCTCTGGTGACATCAACCAAAGCACTCTGCAACCTTTTCATCTCTTCCAAATGCTTCTTGCTATCATCCTTCTTTTTGTCAATCTCTTTGTTGCAGCTTTTGATTTTGGATTTCAGCCGAGAAATTTGCTCTTTCAATCTAAGAAGCTCAGGTTGCTGAAGAGGGGAAAAAGATGTAGTAATTAATTAGAATGCATTTAATGTGCCAAGTTCACGAAGTTCAGTAATTTTGGTACATAACTCTAAATTACACAAGTTACATATACAGATTCTAAACTGCAAGAAGCAATTGTTTTGACTGGAATAACGAAAGGGCAGCATTGAGCGATTCCAAAAACAAGCGTGGTGCCATATGAGCGTACAATTCATTGACAATAGTGGAAGTAATAATCACATGGAAAAGAAGCTAGGGTAAAAGCAGATCAGTGGGTGATTGGGTGGGAATGGGATATACAATCTTCATTTTTAGACATGTAAAGCAGTCGATATTCATAGCACAAGCAAAAAGTTACTGTGCACAGTGCCTAGCTGAACCAGTAAGCTGGCAAGCAGGCCACCCAGTGGTAGTCCCACTCGACATGGGTGCGAGCAACGCATGAATATCAGCACAACACATGGTAGGCCTAGAGAGGCTATACGCGGAGAGGTGGAGAGCAAAACAACCAACTCCTGTGGAAGTGTGTACACCACCACAGGTCCAGCGATGACTAAACATCGGCACACATCACAGAGATGCTTGGAGTAGAGAGCTGCATTCCCAAATTACACCAACAGCTAACGGATTGACATGGATAGCTGCAGAAGAGAACATGCCAGCCAGAAAACGCCCAAAGCACTGTGAGAGCAGCAATTCGCACCTATCTTTAATTTCCCTGATTGTAAGTTGTACAAAGTAATGTGCATATGTAGAGATTCTAGAAGGGTACGGGGCAATATGAAGTGAGAGAAAATTGTTAGTGTCTTAGTGACATGCATGTGCATGAATACATGAGCAGAAGACTGGTGGATGACATGGCAGCAGGTTTGATCGGCACATAAAACCTTGATACAACATGAATAGAAATCTTATTAGTTATTATCATGCAATAAGTTTATATTGAATAATGAAACAGTAATAGCAATTTTCATTAAGAAAAGGATATCATAATGGTTTTGCAGATAGGCCCAAGACTGAACTGCCACAGGTAAAGTTTGGTGAAGTGAAAAATGGATAGGAAGGTACTTACCTTCTTGTCAAGCTCAAGCTTTTTCTTAGCTATACTTTTCTCGCATAAGGTCATTTTCTTGAGAAACACACTTTGCTCCTTCTTTTTTGCCGAAAGCTCATAGTCAGAGGACTGATTCTCTTCCAGCACTTGCTGAAGAGACCGCCTGTCCTCCTCAAGTTCAGCTTCTATTTTCTCAGCATCTTTTTCAATGGTGTAGAGTTGCCATAGGAGATGTTCTGTCTTGACTAGTTTCTGGAAACAAGCGAGGAAACATAAATTAATGTGAACAATAGTAAAAACAATGGTTTGTTGGTAAAAATGTGAGTGAGGATTCCTATCATGTACCAAATTCTGCTGGAGGCGCAGATGATTCTCTGCCTCTTCCTTTTGAGCCTTTTTCTGCTTTCTTTCCATGACGATGGTCCTTTTCTCTTGATAGATAAGTGCAGACTTCTCTTCGGCCCTAGTTTTTTGGTCCTCCAGCTCGTCATATTCCCTCCTGAGTTCGTCAGAGCCAGAGATCTGCTCCAGAAGTGCGGTGAGCTCCTTGGGATTCTTGGAGGCAATGGATTCCACATCACCCTGAAGTGCAAATGCAAATGTCACGTCTCCAGGGTCCAGAACCAATCCCCCGCATCCAAGAAGGCCATTCATGACTTTAGTGCTATTATTAATCAAGGAGCTGTAAGAGGAGTTAGGGAGACGGAGGCCACCTGGAAGACGAGGAAATTGCGAGCCTTCACGAGGATTCCCAGGGATCTGAGCTTGGCGTTGTAGTCGTCCCAGGTGACAAGCCGGCCGTCGATGCGGTACTCGCTGCCACCGGCGCCGGTGATTGTGCGGGTGAAGTGGAGCTCATCTCCGGTGCCGGGGAGGTGGTAGACGAGGCGGACGGAGGCCCTGCGGCCCTTGGCCTCCTTGTCGCGGTCGTCGAGGGCGTAGATGAGGTCCTTGAGCTGGGCGCCTCGGAGGTGGACGGAGCGGACCCCTAGCACAAAGCTTATGGCGTCCATGAGGTTGGACTTGCCGGCGCCATTGGGACCGATGATGGCCGTGAAGTCGAAGAAGGGCCCGATTGTCTGCGTCCCCTTGTACGACTTGAAGTTCTCCACCTCCAGCCGATGGATGCGCCCCCCACCGCCGCCCTTGCCCGCAGCCGCAGCGGCCATCGCTTCCCCTCCAAGCCCTAGACTGAACACTGAACTAGGGTTTCCGACCAAAACGAGATTCGAAATGGATGAGACCGAGCGGAACAAGAACAATGGGTTGGGCTTATGGTTAGGCCTGGACCATTTGGATCCGATCAAAAAATTTTACCTTTTTAGACACTTATTTCGAAAATAAATCAAGCCAAAAACTTATTTTAAAAATAAACCAAATGCTAGGTCCCATAATTCAGCGCCAATCCCATCTGCCCCATGGCGAGTTGGCGAAGGTGGCATACTAACATGGCCAGACCAGTCATAGCGGTGAATCCTCCTTTCTTTCTTTCTTCCTCTCACTGTGAACTCTTGTCTCCTCTCCTCCTCAAATCTCTTTAAATCCTCGTCAAATTGAAGCTTTTTAGAAAGGGATTTCATGGAGAGAATGACATGCAAGGTATCTTTAGCCAAATCCTCTCTCCCCCTTTTATTTTTCATATTTTTGGTGAATTTAGCTCAAACCCTGGTACGTAAACTTTGCCAAAATCTTGTAATGTAGTTGGTGAATTGTATTTACCTATTGGTATGGTAGGATTGAAACTTGATTAGGGTTTGATTAAAGTTGGACATAGGTTGAATATTGATTTAGGACAAACAATGCTAATGCACCAACTACTTCTACTCATGTGTCATACTTCATCCTTCATTCTTCAAATCTGACGACCTATATTCATCTACGTGAAATGAACGGCCAGATGGTCCCCCCTCCCCGGCAGCAGACCTCCTCCCCGGCAACCCTCTCCCTTCCCCCATCTTGCCGCCACCCATGCCTATTCTCCCATCAGCCGCCACAGAAGAAACCCTAACTCTCATCTCTCTCTCTCTTCCCTGCAGCTACAAGCGCCACCACCTCCTTCCCTCTTGTTATAACACCCTGAAATCATATTAAATATATATTGTGCTTAAATCCTAACTTCTAGAAATTTTAATATAAGGAAAGAGCCTTAAACAAATAAAAATCCTCAAGAATGAAATTCAATTTGGCTTGTGGGTATTTTTCTTAAATCCCCCATGTCCTGAAATGCACTCTCAATTTTTACTAAAATTTTCATAACACAAATAATAATTTTTAGGCAATAAAAACACTTCACAAGATTTTATAAAAATAAAAACAAAAAAGAAAACCCTAAAAATCCCTTTGGGTCGTTTTCGGCCCAGCTCTCTCTCCCCGCGTGCCGGCCCGCTTGGCCTACCTCGCCCCCGCGAATTTTTACTGTTACTAATTTAATTTTTTTTTAATTTACAAAACTAATTTTCGATTTGGGTCATTTGCAGATCTACCCTCTTGCCGCCGTGGGCCACGGCGGTATTTAAAAACCGCCGTGGCCCAGGACGGCGAATGGCATCCCCGTCAGGCGCGGCTAACGACGCCGGCCGCCGTTAGCCCGGGGAGGCCACGTGGATTCGCCACCCTGGGGGACGGCGGCGAATGCCCATTCGGCGCCGTCCCCCAGGGCGGCGAATGCATAGGACCGTCCGCACAGCGATCGGACGGTCCGAATCCACGGCAAATTGTTGTAACGCGCGCTACCTACTTTAAAACAGTCATAACTTTCGCATACGGTCTCGGAATCGGGCAAATAAGTACTCTACGGACATCTACAGAAAATTTTACATCCACTTTCCCCAACTTTGTTGGGTTTGTCCAAAAAAATTTTGCGAAATTCGGCTGGGAAGATTGAGTTTTTGAGGTCCAAAGTTTCAGCACGGTTTTTAAAGCACACTCACAATTTTCTACAGGCCACATCTTATATCGGTTTGAGCTGCACCTTCACGAGATTTTGCTATTCTCATGTTGCTAGTTGAGAAAAAAATATCAAAAAAAAGAAAAAAAATTTTTACAGGCAGCCCCCTGGATTCGGACGGTCCGATCCTTGTGCGGACCGTCCGTTCACTATGCTAAAAACCGCCGTGGGGGACGGCATTCGCCGCCGTCCCCCAGGGCAGCAAGGCACACGTGGCCCCCCCGGCTGACGGCGGCCTGCGCCGTTAGCCCCCCCTGACGGGGAGGCCATTCGCCGCCCTGGGCCACGGCGGTTTTTAAATACCGTCGTGGCCCATGGCGGCAAGAGACTAGTTCTGCAAATATCCCAAATCAAAAATTAGTTTTGTAAATTAAAAAAAAATTAAATTAGTAACAGTAAAAATTCTCGCCCCCGCCTCCCCCGCACCCGTGCCTAGGCTAGCCCAGCTCGGCCACGCCATGCCCCGAGCTGCTGACAGGCGGGCCCCGTTTGTCAAGGTCGTCCCCTACCTCACGCCCCGCCTCTCTCTCTCCCCTCCCGAAACCCTAACGGCTAAAACCGTCAAATTCGTCCACCCCGTTCCATCAAATCCCGAATTGATCGAGGGGAAATCAATCTTCATTCACCCCCATCATTTCCCCTCACAAATCCCATTCAATTTCACCCTAAATCGGCTTCAATTGGAGGTGTTAATCTCGGCCGTTTCCGCTCCGCCGTTAAAGTCGGCTCCCAAGCTCCCCCCCCCCGTCTCCTCTCCCATGCATAAAAATGGGGTCCCGGGTCTCCTCTCTCTTTTCCTCTCATCTCCTGAAGCTCTTGCCCTCTCTCACCGGCACACCATCGTTTTTGAGCTCTGCCGCCACCGCCTACCTTCAGCCACGTCTTCGATCAGGTCATCGCCGAGCCTCGTCGTTGACATTGTCGTCTTCGTCCCGTCATCGCGAACCTCAGCCACCACCTCGCCGAGCTCAGAGCCCATCGGAACGCCGTCGACCCCGTGAGCCCGAAGCCCTCCATCGCTTCTTCCTCGCCGTTAGTCGTCTCTATCGCTGCTTGTCTCCATTTTCCCCGGGGTGAGATTCGACTCCTCGCCCTCTCGCTTTTCCACCCCTCCTCGGCCTCCTCCGTCACGCCAATTGTCACCGGCGGCGACCATCGGGGCGTGGCCGACACCCGCCTAGCCGGCCGTGGACGTGCCGACGTGGCCGCCACGTGGCAGCTGCGTCAGCGCACCACGCCCACGGCCGATCAACGGGGCCCGCCGGTCAGTCACCTCGGGCACTGACCAGTGGGGCCGAGCTGTCGGCGCTGAAAGCCCTCTCCCTGGTGCTGACGCAATAAACCGGATTTTCTTAAGAAAAATAAATCAAGAAATGGATAAATTTCAATTTAAATTTCATTTAAACTTCAAACGGCTATATCTTGACCGTTCGAACTCGGAATTGACCCGTTCAAGTCTCTAATTTTTCCTCAAAATGCCTAGACCCAATTATTGTGGCTTTATTTCTACTACTTTTATGCATGTTCTTAGAGTAAAGCCATTTATCTTTTACGTATGTCGTGTAGACGCCGTTGTTCCCGATTCTCCGCTATGTCTCGAGGTTGCCGTTGAAGACTTTGGCTATGAGCAAGGCAAGTCATACCCACACCCTTGTTCATATTGAATACCCATGGATTTGTAAATTTATTTATATTTAAATTATTGCATTTATCTTTATAAAAAATCCTGCGATATATTGTTTTATCATAGCTTATTCTAAATCCCTTATTAAAGCCTTGTTATTGGTATTATTCCTTGACAACCCTAGATAACTAAAAATCAGCTAGTATTTGTGTGTATATGTGATGCAAACTAGCTAATTAGGTTATGCTTAGCACATGCTGTAACTAGAAACAAATTTAGTTCTTTTATGAGATAAATAGGGGAAATAACCAATTAAATATTGATAAATATGGAATTGGCTAGTTTTGCCTTGATATGGATCTTATCTATTCAAAATTTCCCAAAACTTGTTTTTGGCTGGCTCAAGTTGGCATGGTTGGTTCTGTTATGTCGCACCTGGCCATCATAAGGACGCGGTCTTCAGTGCCTCAGTTGCAAAAGCATAACTGTACTACCACTATGTCTAATGGGTAAGGTTACTCGTAGCTTAGATGCAGCTTTAGAAAGGAAACACGGATAGAGACGAATGAAGTTTTGGTTGTTGGACTAACGTTTCTCCTGGCAAATGAAGTCACGGGGTATCCAGGATCGAGATGTCGGGGGCATGGACCATGTCCTATGTCTGTCGCATGGGTTCTTCTGGCTCATAGACTGGGGTCAATGTCGGTTCTTTTTCACGGTTGACCTAGGTGAAAGGGTAGTCACGACTTCTGTTCCCGTTTGGTGGCATGGGGACACGGAGAACTTATTGTGAGGGAGTTGGTCTTATGGGTAAAGATTGTGATACCTTTACTAGAGTATAAGCTTATTCGAATAGACGTGCACTTGGGTTATGGGCAGCCTAGCAGATGTACCAAGTTAGAGGTTTTTTCTATTAAAATGGAGATTATGAAACATGACTAATTTGATGGTTGAACGGGATGGGTCCGTGGTTGGCGCTTGGACTAGGCAAGATCATGAAAAGCGTGGGTATACGCACTCCGGAGCATAATTTTTTTGATATTAGTAAATAATGGTCGTATTCCTAAAATAGCTTAAAAGGTCATTGAATAAATAAAGATGCGGTTTAGTGCAAAATAGCCCTAAAATCTCTGGTAACACCCTCAAGATTATCTATTGTATTTTCCCCGGGTGTGATTTGTGTCAATACGTTGGTAGTCTCAGTCTTGCACTATTTAAACTCCTATCAGTATGAAGAGATCTTGGAGATGAAGGTTTCAAACATCTAAGCTTGTTTCTGAACATTAAAGTGCTGGGGCCTGTTCCTTAGCTCTTCTAGTTTCGGACTTTATTGGTTTAATCTTTGCTTTGTGTGGTCTTTGGTCGCCCATTGTAATAATTTATAACGTATGTTTATCGCTTCACATTGTTATCTATATTAACAATGGTAATAATTCATACTCATGTTTCCGGACGCTACACCTGCCCCTCTCCTCACCCGTCCTCTTCGCCATGGTTGATCGTCGTCGTCGTTCGCGCTGTTTCAGGCCGCGGCCCTTTATCGCCGGACACCGCATCTGCCGTGCGGCCCCCTCCTCCTTGACTGCCCATCCGCCCTCATCCCAGAAGCCGTCCGGGCACGATCATCGTCGTCGTTGCCTGCTCCTATGCCCTCCGTGCTGTGCCCTTCCTCTCTCCCCACCTGCCTCTCTTCCCTCCTCTCCTATGATGGCGCCGTTGGCGGTGACGCGCAAGAAGCGGCAGCACAAGTTCTGGCTGCGTGGCTTTACTCTCCAAGGTGGACCTCTCCTCAAAGGAGGCCGCCGCCTTTCTCGCCCACTTCCCTCATGCCAAGGACAACGCCCTCGACCTGCTCCTCGACAAGCTTGACAAGGAGCTGCATAACTTCTCTTTTCTTTTCCTCTCTCCTCCCTGTAGTGGAGTGCGCCGGCTGTGGTCTCTCTACACCTAATTTTGGGGTTAATCGTTGATCCTTGACCGGGACCGAAGTCCGACGAGTGGTGCTGCTCGTGAGGCGGAGGAGCCGTCGATGTGGCGTCTCCGGCGGCACCAGCATGCGCTCCTGGCGTTGCGGTGGTGATTCGTTTGTTGTGCCCCGGTTTTCCAATGCGATCCACCAAAGAAAGTCTTCTTATGAGTAGTTAGAATTGCGCTTTTCCCTGTAGATCTAGCAATTCTGAACGAATCTAGATTTGCTAATTTTTCTTTTCCTTTGAATTCACTGTTGAATTGTTGGTTTAAAATTGGTATTTGAGAAAAATGGTCTAAGTCGGCAAAATCTTTCATGACTCAACGAAAAAATGACATCGAATCTGGAGTAATTATGCTATAGAATATAGAAAAATACAGAGTTAGGAAGTATTGATGCTAGCTGCAAAATGCATTATTGATGTAGCAGGGATGGTTTATTCTATTTTGTTGTTTATGCATTTATGAACATCAAATCTATAAGCTATGTGCTGCTTGGAGATGTCAAACAATTACTACTAACTAGAGGCCAATAGTTCAGGTTAGTCACAGATCAAGAATTCTCATTAGTTGAAAGAAAATTGTCACAATTGTTCAAGGAGAAATTTGAGGCGTTATAGTGCCAACGTAGATGATTTAGAATATTATGTATTCTACACTATACTACACCGCTTACTATAAGTGTATCATGTTGCTATAAAAAATCCACGTACCAGATTGATTTCTTTCTAAATCATCTAATTATCTTCTCTGTTTATGGACATTCAAATCACTATTGTCAGTTAATATTCCTTCTATAAGTAGTTATAATCTGCAAGCTATAATGACTCAAACTTTTCTTTCCTAACGGTTCCACGCCGAGATTTGTGTCTATAGTTCATAATCTCTTCTTCGTCGCCCATTAAGTGCCCTATAGTCATCTAATTTATGCCGTAGTTCTTTAGAGAAGAAGTTAATGTTATAGTAACACCATCTTAGGTTGAGTAGTTAAACTCCCTACATACAGAAATTCTCTAGTGTGGAAATTATGTCTTAAATCTAATATATGAAATAAATAGAACTTGTGTGGTTGTGTGTACAGTACCCAATAGAATCATATAGCTGGTTGTTTTTCAGATATCTACTTTCTGTGGTAGCCTATATATATCATCCAGGTAATAATGAGTTTTGCCTATCTGTTAAAGTTGCATCTCTTCTGTTTTGTTTGCTATCTTAGCCACCCAATTTTATTACTTCAGTTTTCAATTTTAAATCCTCATATGGACTGCTCTCTGGAATGGATGCAGTATGTGGTGAGTTGAAGAAATGCATGGATGCAGTCTGGGGCAGCTTCTGGCATGTCGCATGTTTTATATAGAGCTTCAATAAGCTAACTTAGTGTTATCCAACTCATGGTTGTTCCCTCTGCTTAATGAGAAAAAACATGCCATTTTCTGGCATTGTTTATTAAATGTTGTTCCATTTCCAAGATCATTTCTGATATTGTTAGCAACTGGATCATTACTGACAAATAACTGTGGTTCCTACCATTTTGTTGTTTATTTGTTTCATGCAGGAGATCGCCATGACCTTGATCCCGTGCTCAGGCTCCAAGGTGAGAATCTGAAGCTTGCTCATACTCCAAGATAACAATTGCCTAAGATAATTTTATTTTCTCAGTGAGATTGAGATCGTTTTATTCGAAAAAATAAATGTAATTATCATTTATTTTGTTGTAATTTATTTTATTATTAAGGTACTTTAAGTATGACTTATATTTTTACAATATATGTAATAAATATTTAAATAAGATGAATGGATCAAATTTATGTCCAAAAGCCAACAGCTGTTGAAGCATTAAAATCAGAGGTAGTATAGTTAGCCTTTCCTGTGACAGTGTAGTCTTTTGCCTTTTCCTGTAAAAAATGTGTCCGAGTTTAGTTTGGGCCATGTCCATCTACATTAAAACTAATCATGTCAGAAAATTTTATAGTAATGAGATACACTAATGTTTACACATAAACTGGAAGTGAAGGATTTCTCAAGAGGCATGTGCTGTACTGTGTGCGGTGAAGATGTTGATGACATGGCGACCAACTGTGTCGTATTAATTAATTAATTCCCGTAAATGTTTTTTAACAATTATACTGCTAACTGGTCATGCCTAAGTTTGCGAATTTCGACTTACTGCTTTATACAGGGTGTGTTATTTTTAGAGGCCTACATTCTTTGTACTACTTTCTCTTGCACTTCACATTGTCGTGTAGTGTTTTTGTAGGATTATACATTCAGTTGGATTGCACTGATCTTGACGTTTGCTTCCATTTGGTCTATGGCTCAGGTTTGTAGTTGATCCTCATCCTCTAATTCTCTCCTTAAAAATAATTTGGTCATTATTTCACCTTATCAATAAGAAGGCAGTGACTCTTATGACTGACACCAGCACACTTCTGTCTTGACTCTTATGCCGAACGAAGGTGTGCCTTGATAAATGCTCTATACATGATACAACTGCCTAATTGGATTAGGATTATTAGCCTAATTGGATTAGGATTATTATGCATAATGGCTGAGACACAATCCCTGTTTCTCGATCTGTTGAATTTTATTGTCTGAATTATTAGTGTAATGTGCTGACAAGTAGTACTATTCGATGCAAACGAGAATTTTTTTGATGATCACATAAAAATGTATATTGTAAAGAAAATGCATATACCAGGGTTTGTAATGTATTTTTCTGAGATCTTTCTATGGCATTTCTGAATCTTGTAGTTCCATGTAAAAGACAAGCTCGCCTGATTGAGTTTGGCATCAAGAACATGGATGCCCAACTAGCGCTACTCTTCCTGGTGCAGCGGTCGCCGTTGTCATCGGCGGCGAGGGGGCCCAACCCCGATATGAACTCAGCAATATTTGGAAAGTGACGCAGAGGCGTTCGTTAGAGCAGACCTTGCCAGCGCCGGAGATGGCTGCGGTGATGTTTGCTGCTTCTTGAGCTCTTGCTATGAGTGCTATAAGAGCAATGATGCTCTCTCTTACAGCAAGGTAAAGCAAACACTATGAATTTTGATGCTTTGCATATGAATTTTTTCATCATTTTCAGTAACTCAATATGGTCAGCATAGGAGTGATTCATAACTCAGGTGATTAGCTTGGAGAAATTATGTCCATTTAGTCAACACATGAGTCATTGGTTATTGGGCAGTTTCTGACCAGTGGTTTGGGGTTTTTAAATTAGTTCAATGTAACTACTGTTCAGAGATAATGGAAATGCTTTTAAGTACTATACAAGATCAAGTCAAGTGGTGTCTTCGTCTGCAATTGTTGGGCTCATGGTCTATTGTCGGCCATTCCAATAAGATTTTTTTTTCATTTGTGAAAGAAGCATGGTTTTATGTAAATACGTATAGCCAAAGCGAGGGATTGTGGCAACTAGCTTTTTGAAGTATTTGATACTGCATTGCTATCATTGTGAGCCAATGAGTGACATCTATTGATCTCAAGTTGCAGTTAAATACTGGCTCTTCCTTTTTTTTCACTAACTCAACATTAATTCATAGGCAAATTGTAGATCTGGGTCCCAATCTTTGTCAGTCATTAGTTGCGGGCCCTATGAATTATGAATCGTAAACATGATACCTAGAATCATGGTTGTGGACAAGCTCATTTGAAAAGAATACAGTAGGCATGTAAACTCACTTGAATCACTTAAATCTGTATGTGCAGTAAAAAGTACCCTAAAAGGCAATATTAAGATTCAGGCAAAACTAAGAGAGTAATGATTGATGGTGAATGAAAAAATGCAGCAGACCAAAAATGTATACTAGAATGTTGTGATTTGTCAGAATCACAACAAAATTATACATGTCCATCCAAGAAGAGTCTGAACTTATGCCCAGGCCCTGATCCAACACAAAATGGCCACACATCCTAGCCCAGAAGAAAAAATAATCGGAATTGAACAAAATTAAGGCACTCTGAACCTTAACCCATAACATCAAATTCCTGAAGCAAAAGCCATAATTTCTTCTTCCATGCATCAAACCAAAAGCAAACACGCTGATGATCAATGGAGTTCTACGAATTGCCCTCAATAATCATTGTAGGCACTCCTCAGAACGCCTTAAACTGATCAATAGAGCGACACGACTCGACTAGTGCATCCATGTCACACCCTAAAATTTAGCCACACCAAAATATCTGTGAAAATGCCCCTAGAAAATAAATTAAAATGGCTAAATAAATTAATTAAATATGAAAATATAATATAATAATTTACTGTGGCTGGGAATAATTTTCTTTTATTCCTCTTGCCAAAATATATTAACAGAATTTTTATTGGAATTTTCAAAGCACAGAAAGTATTTTTAATAAATCAAAAACGATTATCGGAATTAAATTTGCACTAGAAAATCCCTTTCTTTTCTTTTCTTTCTCCTTTTCTTTTTCTTCTCTCCCCTCTCGCTGGGCCGTCGGCCCAGCACTGTTCCTGGCCTGCCCCGTCTCTCCGCGCGCCGCGCCTCTCCCTCGAGGCCCGCCTGTCAGCTTCACCCCTAACCTTCGGCCGGAGAAGACGGGCTGACGTCAGCCACGCCGCCGCCTCTCTCGCGCCTCTTGCGCCTACGCCGCACGCCCCAGAGGCCAAGCCCCCATCCTCTCCCTCATTCGCATCGCTTTCGCCCTTGTTCCCCTCAAATCTGCGTCGAATCGAGCTCGCCGGCCGCCACGCGTCCTTTCCCACTCCGCCGGCCGTTGCCGCCCAAAATCCGGCCACCATTTCACCTCCCAAGCCCATAAAAACTTCCCGCGTCCCCTTTCTCCACCTTTCCCCCAACTTATTGCGTCTCCCCGTGCTCTCAAACACCGTCGCCACCGCGTACCCGAGCTCTCGCTGTTCTTTGCCATCTCCGGTCGCTGCTCGCTGCAGATCCGCGCCACCACCACTGCCATCTTCGCCGTGCCAAGGAGCACCTCGGCCGCCGCTTTGTGGGTGCCGAAACCTGCAGGAACTCCCCGCCCTCGCGCAAGGTAAGCTCCGGCCCTTGCCTTCTTTCCGGCTGCGATTCCTCGCCATGCTGTGCCTCATTTCTCCGCTCTAACTCTTTCCCGTCTTCCCAGCTCCCTGAGTTCCTCGTCCGCCGCTCCTCGCTCTCCCGTCGCCGTTGGAGCGCCATTACCGACGCCATCCTGAAGCCACCGCCGTTCTCGCCTCGCCGCCATCGTCCTTGCGCTGTCTCTCACCGCCGCGAGCCGTCGGTGAGGTTCCCCGCCGTTTCCCCGTTGCCCTCCGTCCCTCTGCATGCCCATCGCCGCCTCCCGCTCGGGATGGCCGGCGTGTGGCCGCCGTTCCGGGGCCGTCTGATCTGCCGCGTGGTGGATCGGGGCCGTCCGCCGGTCACCCGCATGGCTGCCGTGTTAGCGCCGCATGTGCGCCGCGTGGCACGCCTGCTCCCGGCTCGGTGGACCGAGTCCACTGTGTGCCGGCACCCTTGGGTCGCCGTCGGGTGGGACCCACTGGTAACACCCGATTTCCCCTCGATGACGCCATAAATGGCTATTAATTGTGCAATAAAATCGTTTAATAATTAAGTTTGTATTGGAAATCACAGTAAAACTTAAAAAATTCATAACTAATTCATACGAACTCCGATTAAGTCCATTCAAATTTCATTAAATCCAAAAAATGCCAAGAATTCATTAAAAATATTTTTAGTTCATGTTTGACTGTCCACATGTACTGTTTTTAATTGTTTGTGCATTGTCTCTTATAGAATCCGACGCAGTCGACCCTCCCATTTACTACGAGGTTGTAGTTGAGTACGTCGAGTCGGAGTAAGGCAAGTCATATTATAATCTTGATCATTTTGCACCTACTTTTTGCTAAAATGCTTTGTTTATTTAAATAAACCTGCACGTTTTTATTATTTCATGTGGTATGGATTATAACCTTTATATAGATAGAACCATGCTTTAGTATTTGAACCTTATCCCTTGTCACCTGGGTAACAATATGATTAGAATACTATTCTTAGGATGCTTAGCCATGTTTAGAAACTATTAGTTCACCTGGGAATTAAATATTAACATTTAGATTCTTGGTTCGACTCAATGTCGAAAAATAGAACTTTGGATATGTTAATGTTAAATTACTAAAATTTGACCTAAATGGTGGGCTGTGGTGCATGGTTTATGGTCGCACCCATGGCAATTAAGGACTGGTTCGCAAGAACCACTTGGGCAATTACTCGTACTTTTCACAAGCCAGCGTGGGCAACGGCTGGGCTTGTAGCGTCTCTTCTCCCTCTCCTAGACACCGATGGTGAGGATGGGTGTGATGGGGTTGGGTTGGCCTGGGATAGGGTTGATCGGCTTCCGGATCCATTGTGGCGCAAGGGGGGTAGCCTGGCCGATATGGTATGCCCTGTCGGCAGGTGCAATCTCAGCGTGGTGTGGATGGTTAGGGAGAAGTTGCGTGAACAGACCCAGCCTCTCGCGGGGTGTCGTGGTGACACGTCGGCACACGAGAACGTGTGTGGGGCTATGTCTTGTGGGTACAGTTGTACACCTCTGATTAGAGCTGAATCTATTCGAATAGTCGCGCCCGCGGATATGGACGATTGGTCAAGACTCACTGTGATTAGTCTCACCTTCACTTAATCAACTGAATTTAATGGAACTGGTGTAGTTCAGGTGGATGGTTGGGCTTGGTTAACGTGATGTAACGTTGATCAGTGGGGGATTAATATGGTTCAATTAATCAACCTTTTTACCGTTTGCGAACAACAACTGTTTACAACTGCTTTTATGCAAATAAACCTCTAGCCTATCCTTGCCCCTGTGCATTGTGCATAATTGTGGGTGTGGTTTGTTGAGTACTATGTAGTGGTTACTCAGCCTTGCTCCTTTTCCCCTCTCATTGGTGGAGTACATGTCTGAGGATGATCAATTGGAGGACTAGGCTGGCTCCGCCGTCAAAATGCCTGTGGAATGGAAGCCTTCGCTTATCTAGCTGTGTATAGGCTCTATTCGTTTTTACCACTGCATTTATGTTAATAATAATTTTATCCTGTATGTGAGACACAACTCTGTATGGCAACTTAGAATTGTGTACCCTTGACTTACGGACAGGGATTTAATACACATAAATATTCAGAATTTCGATGGTGAATTTCTGGGCGTTACAATCCAGAGGATGATGCATCAAACAATTCAACATCTACACAATTA